>JAQGDQ010001078.1:0-64790 GCA_030141605.1 Tubiluchus corallicola | reverse complement strand
CACTATTTTGTATAGTGGAAAACATAATCAATAGCAGGACCTCTCTACACACACTATTTTGAATAGTGGAACACATAATCAATAGCAGGCCCTCTCTACACACACTATTTCGTATAGTGGAAAGCATAATCAATAGCAGGCCCTCTCTACACTCACTATTTCGTATAGTGGAAAACATAATCAATAGCAGGCCCTCTCTACACACACTATTTTGTATAGTGGAAAACATAATCAATAGCAGGCCCTCTTTACACACACTATTTTGTATAGTGGAAAACATAATCAATAGCAGGCCCTCTTTACACACACTATTTTGTATAGTGGAAAACATAATCAATAGCAGGCCCTCTTTACACACACTATTTTGTATAGTGGAAAACATAATCAATAGCAGGCCCTCTCTACACACACTATTTTGTATAGTGGAAAACATAATCAATAGCAGACCCTCTCTACACACTATTTCGTATAGTGGAAAACATAATCAATAGCAGGCCCTCTTTACACACACTATTTCGTATAGTGGAAAACATAATCAATAGCAGGCCCTCTTTACACACACTATTTCGTATAGTGGAAAACATAATCAATAGCAGGCCCTCTCTACACACACTATTTCGTATAGTGGAAAACATAATCAATAGCAGGCCCTCTCTACACACACTATTTTGTATAGTGGAAAACATAATCAATAGCAGGCCCTCTCTACACACACTATTTTGTATAGTGGAAAACATAATCAATAGCAGGCCCTCTTTACACACACTATTTTGTATAGTGGAAAACATAATCAATAGCAGGCCCTCTCTACACACACTATTTTGTATAGTGGAAAACATAATCAATAGCAGGCCCTCTCTACACACACTATTTTGTATAGTGGAAAACATAATCAATAGCAGGCCCTCTCTACACACACTATTTTGTATAGTGGAAAACATAATCAATAGCAGGCCCTCTCTACACACACTATTTTGTATAGTGGAAAACATAATCAATAGCAGGCCCTCTCTACACACACTATTTTGTATAGTGGAAAACATAATCAATAGCAGGCCCTCTCTACACACACTATTTTGTATAGTGGAAAACATAATCAATAGCAGGCCCTCTCTACACACACTATTTTGTATAGTGGAAAACATAATCAATAGCAGACCCTCTCTACACACACTATTTTGTATAGTGGAAAACATAATCAATAGCAGGCCCTCTCTACACACACTATTTTGTATAGTGGAAAACATAATCAATAGCAGGCCCTCTCTACACACACTATTTTGTATAGTGGAAAACATAATCAATAGCAGGCCCTCTCTACACACACTATTTTGTATAGTGGAAAACATAATCAATAGCAGGCCCTCTCTACACACACTATTTTGTATAGTGGAAAACATAATCAATAGCAGGCCCTCTCTACACACACTATTTTGTATAGTGGAAAACATAATCAATAGCAGGCCCTCTCTACACACACTATTTTGTATAGTGGAAAACATAATCAATAGCAGGCCCTCTCTACACACACTATTTTGTATAGTGGAAAACATAATCAATAGCAGGCCCTCTCTACACACACTATTTCGTATAGTGGAAAACATAATCAATAGCAGGCCCTCTCTACACACACTATTTCGTATAGTGGAAAACATAATCAATAGAGGCCCTCTCTACACACACTATTTTGTATAGTAAACATAATCAATAGCAGGCCCCTTACACACACTATTTTGTATAGTGGAAAACATAATCAATAGCAGGCCCTCTCTACACACACTATTTTGTATAGTGGAAAACATAATCAATAGCAGGCCCTCTCTACACACACTATTTTGTATAGTGGAAAACATAATCAATAGCAGGCCCTCTCTACACACACTATTTTGTATAGTGGAAAACATAATCAATAGCAGACCCTCTCTACACACTATTTCGTATAGTGGAAAACATAATCAATAGCAGGCCCTCTCTACACACACTATTTTGTATAGTGGAAAACATAATCAATAGCAGGCCCTCTTTACACACACTATTTTGTATAGTGGAAAACATAATCAATAGCAGGCCCACTTTACACACACTATTTTGTATAGTGGAAAACATAATCAATAGCAAGCCCTCTCTACACACACTATTTTGTATAGTGGAAAACATAATCAATAGCAGACCCTCTCTACACACTATTTCGTATAGTGGAAAACATAATCAATAGCAGGCCCTCTTTACACACACTATTTCGTATAGTGGAAAACATAATCAATAGCAGGCCCTCTTTACACACACTATTTCGTATAGTGGAAAACATAATCAATAGCAGGCCCTCTCTACACACACTATTTTGTATAGTGGAAAACATAATCAATAGCAGGCCCTCTCTACATACACTATTTTGTATAGTGGAAAACATAATCAATAGCAGGCCCTCTCTACATACACTATTTTGTATAGTGGAAAACATAATCAATAGCAGACCCTCTCTACATACACTATTTTGTATAGTGGAAAACATAATCAATAGCAGGCCCTCTCTACATACACTATTTTGTATAGTGGAAAACATAATCAATAGCAGACCCTCTCTACACACACTATTTTGTATAGTGGAAAACATAATCAATAGCAGGCCTCTAACGACACTTTATGATGATCCTGCAGACTTTAACCCTTTGACGCCAAATCACCTTTTGCAGATTCATTGTGAAACCAGCCTACCACCTGGCAAATTTGTTTCGGCAGACATCTACAGAAAGAAGTGGCGGCAGATTCAGCATTTAGCAAATGTCTTCCGGCATCGATGGCGAACTGAGTATTTGCCAATGTTACAGTACCGCTCTAAATGGAACAAAGAGAGAAGGAACATCCAAGATGGAGATGTCGTTCTCATCATGGACAATGCTCCCAGAAATTGCTGGCTGCTAGGGCGCATGATTGAAAGACATTTTAGCAATGATGGATTAGTCAGAAGTGTCACCCTCAAGACCAAGGACTTCTACGAAGACCCATCTTCAAGCTCTGCCTGACAGAAATTATATATGATAATTAGTTTTGTTAGTAATTGTCACATTACTTAAAATGTTAATTAAAGGGGATAATGGAGGAAGCATTTAAGGGGGCGGTGTGCTGATGCAAACTTGTATAGCCCACTCTTTCTGTTAGAAATTGGTTTCCTTTTAAACAGGTCATGTGACCGGTCTTTTACATGTACACATACTGTAGATTGGAGTAACTCAGGCATTCACACACTGCAGTAACAGATTGTTTAGCGTCATTCATTGATTCGTTGTTATAATTTCATAATTACACTTATAGGATCACCAGGTTATGTTCATTTATTAACTTCTTAAATTTTGTACCTTTGGTTATTAAAAAGACTAGAGATTAGATTTTATAATTTGCGTAAAACTTTGTTAAAATCAATTTGGTTTAGATTTCGCTGTAAAATTGAGCAAAATTATATAAAATTATCTTATTTGTTTTCAAATTAAACGATACCAGCTACACAACGATGTTGTTGGAGATTTTTTTATAAGAAGGTAGCACATAGTGATTAAATTCTGCCAACACTTTTTACATTTAGTTTCAATCAATGCTTGTTTTTGAGTTCAATGTTGGGTATCAATCAATGCTAATATTTCGACATATTTTGAGATAAATTGAAAACTGAACAGGCGACAGTTTTTAGACGACATACGTAAGCTCTATCTTGACCTAAACAGACATTCTGCCTTAAGAAAAAAGACTGCGGACTTTGACCTAATGAAGCGGTCATTAACGACAATAACGTAGACCTCAGTTAAAATAAGGTTAAGTGGCAGTCAAGCAGGAAAAATTCTCTACGCTCTGTAGATTTAAATTACTGCACACTTTAGTGTTTACAGCTATAATATCAGTGAATAAAAACGAAACAGAATGTGCTAAGTACAATCATGAGACTAAGACTAAGACTAAGACTAAGACTAACATTGTGACTGAGATTGATAGAACGTGTGTGTCTTGCTAAGAACACTTGCTTTTCATCTATTTTAGAATAAATCAATGTACCTGTTAATACTGATTGCAGGAATCTATTCACAGGAGCTAAATCAATGATGTTGTGTTCGTGGAATAATCCTGCAATTATTCTCCACATTACTGTGTTTCCTTCGGGCTTTCGGAGTTTATCAAAAATAAAGCAAATCTGTGTGTTTGAAACTGTGAAATCATATGAATAGCGATGCTTCAGTATTCGCATAGAATATCCTCTTTTGTTTTCCCAACATTTTTACATTAGTTTCATGCTTTGGTTTATCAATCAATGCTAATATTTCGACATATTTTGAGATAAATGAAAACTGAACAGGCGACAGTTTTTAGACGACATACTAGCTCTCTTGACCTAAACAGACATTTGCCTAAGAAAAAAGACTGCGGCTTTACCTAATGAACGGTCATTAACGACAATAACGTAGACCTCAGTTAAAATAAGGTTAAGTGGCACAACAGGAAAAATCTCTACGCTCTGTAGATTTAAATTACTGCACACTTTAGTGTTTACAGCTATAATATCAGTGAATAAAAACGAAACAGAATTGCTAAGTACAATCAGAGACTAAGACTAAGACTAAGACTAGACTAACATTGTGACTGAGATTGATAGAACGTGTTCGATCATCAGAATAATCAATGTACCTGTTAATGTTGTGTTCGTGGAATAATCCTGCAATTATTCTCCACATTACTGTGTTTCCTTCGGGCTTTCGGAGTTTATCAAAAATAAAGCAAATCTGTGTGTTTGAAACTGTGAAATCATATGAATAGCGATGCTTCAGTATTCGCATAGAATATCCTCTTTTGTTTTCATAATCTTCGCTGCGTTTTGCATCTTGAGTATTATTACACGTGCGTTGTTCTTCGATGTGCACGTATCAACTCGTGAAAATGTCCACGTATCAACTCGTGAAGGCTGCAGAGAATCGGGACATCTTGGAAACAAAAGCATCTTGACGCAATCTGAACTTAATTCTATATCAAGGCAGCTAATTCCAGATACTATGAACAGAGCACTAAGATGCTCTAATGTAAGTGATACAAATATTAGCACTCTTTGTCAACAATGCAGTTTCTAATATTTACTTTAATAACTTCTTTATCAATGATCATGCATATTTCCAAATTTTTACGACCAAAAGTCATTTGTTCTTGTTGCTGTCTTAAAGTAAATTTAACTAAAAAATTCTAAAATCAAACCTAGGATGGAGCCTACCATTTTTTGGTATTACATCGCTGTATTTAAAGAGAACATTTATGCCGCTATCATTTACACACGTGAATAATAAACCTATAACACACGTGAACACTAATAAACCTATAACACACGTGAACACTAATAAACCTATAACACACGTGAACACTAATAAACCTATAACACACGTGAACACTAATAAACCTATAACACACGTGAACACTAATAAACCTATAACACACGTGAACACTAATAAACCTATAACACACGTGAACACTAATAAACCTATAACACACGTGAACACTAATAAACCTATAACACACGTGAACACTAATAAACCTATAACACACGTGAACACTAATAAACCTATAACACACGTGAACACTAATAAACCTATAACACACGTGAACACTAATAAACCTATAACACACGTGAACACTAATAAACCTATAACACACGTGAACACTAATAAACCTATAACACACGTGAACACTAATAAACCTATAACACACGTGAACACTAATAAACCTATAACACACGTGAACACCAATGAACCTATAACACACGTGAACACTAATAAACCTATACCACACGTGAACACCAATGAACCTATAACACACGTGAACACCAATGAACCTATACAGAGTCTTAAAACTGTCTAATCTTCCTTACTTGGCGTTTGTATTTTGTTTTGACAAATAATTTGTTTTAGCTTTTTCAATTTTAATAATTGGTTTAAATCAGCCTTTTTTCTACAGGCAGGAATTCGCTACTTAGACAACTACAAAAATCCGTGTTTTTACGTTTCAAATGAAGGTAAGTTAAACAGACAAACAGAAATAGTGGAACTCTAAAACGTCTGGGAGTGGGAGCGGGAGTGGGAGTGGGAGTGGGAGCGGGGGTGGAAGCGGGAGTGGGAGGGTGAGCAGGAGTGGGAGTGGGAGCGGGCCTAGATACTACAATGAGCAACATGTTTCTGTAAAGATGCAAAGACTGCAAAAATATCACGTCGTGTTTTCACAATTGACTGTTAAACTTATCAGTTCATGTTTGTTCACGCATTGCTTAAATGGTTGTAATTTATACCCTAACCCTAACCCCTTGGTGCTAAGTAATATATCATTCTGTTGGATTTAATAATGAATTAAAGATCCCAAATGAATGGCTCAGATGTAACAAATTTGGCTGAATGTTGAAAACTAAAACTTCAGTAGCAGTCAGCGTGGCATAAACATTTCACTTTGAACTTTAAACGTAGCGCGAATGTAATCGAGATCGTAGAATCATCATCATTTTCTTTCTTAAACTTTACTGCAGACGAACACCTCTCTTGGTCCAATAATATTCAGTGGGTTAAACTCGTTTCCCAGAAGAGCCTTATCTTAGAAAAGTCTTTTGGTCATAGAAATTTTTATCGGAAAATATTCACAGAAAAGTTTTTTGTCAGAAAAATCTGCTTCCGAATAAAAAATCTTCACAGAACAGATTTTTCCTAGAATTGCCATTTCGCAGAAATTTTTTGCTAAGTCAGTCATTTCATAAAAAAAATAAATAAAATTTGCAGAAAATGTAATAAATCGTTTTAAAGTTGAGTGAGATATTACGCAAAGAAAAGTTTGAGGAAAATATTGCCGTTTATTTCTTTTAATGCGTACTATTTGATGTGGATCACATGTTCAGAAAATTTCAAACTGTTTAGTGGAAAGTAGATTTGTAACATCAGAACGATTAGGAGGAAGCCATGTAGATCTTTTTCACGTATGGGTAGACTTGCACTGAAAACTTGGCTTCAGTATAAATTAGCCGTTAACAGTTACAGAATCGTCTTGTTATTGCTGTTAATTTTTTGATGTAGCTGCTAACGTTGATTGCCAAGCTTTATCAAATTCATCCCACTTCTGACACCAGTTAACTGACGGCAGTCAAGTAGGATTGGGTTGAAATTCGCGTTGTTACACTATGTCGTAAAGTTTGTCCCAAAACCGTGCAGTGATGCCACAGAATTGAAGAAGAAATTAAAATAAACCTGCCAGCACTTTTGTTCTGCATCTTTCACATTGGTTTACGGAACAGGTGCTGAGATCGTAAGCACACCTGCCCGTGCTGCTGCCGCGGAAGTTCTGCATATTAGACTACTTGTAGGTGATAGTAGGTACAGGCTTCGTAATGGACAAAACCAGGACAGACCAGGGGTGCGGGTGAAAACATCAGTATGTAATTTATATATAAATGCAATTATAATGTTTCAAAATTTTGATCTGGGTTGAATAAAAAATAAATATTAGTTGCACCTTAATAGTAAATCCAACCAGCATAATCTAAATTGGAAATGACATAGTACTGCTCATTTTTCGTTTCAGAAAACATGAAATTTTTGAGATGTCTGCCGTATGTTTACCTAATCGGTGCTCAGAAATCAGGAACAACTTCGATTTACCTGATATTGGCAAGACATCCGGATTTCATAAAAAGTGGTCTAGAGAAAGAAGTTCACTGGTGGGAGAGGATCAGACTTAGAAAACGTATTAATGTATTGTAATTATTTTGATTATGAGAAACGATATAAATAGTTAATGTTGTTACATTCTGCAAAGTGTGATTTTTCCCTTGTTTTTGTGATACTCGCTTGCATAGTAACTATTTAACGCGTGGTGTCGGTCTCGTTTGCGTAATGAGTGTTTAGACAGTTTTTATATTGTGAACTGAAAATAAAGTTACTCTGTATTTTAAAACTTCATGATAAAAAGAATGTCATGGCAAAGATAAATGATGTTCTAACAGAAAAGAACTGACCCTAGCGCATCATATGCAAGCAATGTCCACGCTTATTGTTTGTCTGTGTATTTTACATGCGCAGTGTATGTGCAGTGTATTCCTGACAACCTCACGACAAGCAATAGTTGACAAAAGGTTGTTTCTGCACGAAGAAATGGAAATGGATATTACGTTCGAGCAATAGCATTTGCAGTTCTTTTTAAATGTTGATGATGTTTTCTTATAGAACACGAGCTTATGGCGAAAAAGAAGTTAGGATTTCTACCTGAACGTAAATTTTCACGAAGAATCTTTAATTATTTTGCAGGTAAAAGTGTTTCTCTTTATAGTAGACCTATAGATTAACAGTACATAGACAAGACACATCACTGGTAATCATAGCCACATTATGAGAACTGGCAAGACTACGCGTGTAGTGTGTGTAGTTTTTATACGGCTTGGCAATCTGTAGATCCACTTTTAGTATTAATAGGCTTACTCGTTACACTGGTGTTTGTGACACGACCAGTAGGTAGCTAGTTGTCAAGGATAGTCCTCTAAGATGAATTCTGTAACACTAGAGGTTTTAGCTACGTTCACGTGTGTACACCTGATAGTCCTCTAAGATGAATTCTGTAACACTAGAGGTTTTAGCTACGTTCACGTGTATACACCTGCACCAGCGATGTAGCTGGAGGCAGCATCACAGAAGAAGTCATCCACAAACAATAAATGCCCTGCCATCATTCAAAAACTTCCTAGTGTCCGTGTTGCCTAATTTAGGTCGCTAAGTTCACATTGTGAGAAAATTGTGCAAATGTTAATTTACCTTAATTTGGCTTGCTTAACTACCTTCTGCAATGTTTGTTACTCACTGGTCTATGGACTGCGGCCATAGTGGTATCAAATAGTAGTTCTAAATGGTGCGTCGTGTTTTAGTTCAGAATTCATATTAGAATAGTTATTTCTATCAGCATCTGCTCAACATCTGTTCGAACTGCAAACCAAATAAGTTCAGTTTTATCACTTTAGTAATATTATTAACAAAAAGTACTTTCTAGACCATACCTCATTTTGATTTGTGGTGTAAAATATACATGATTACTGTACACAGTATCTAAATCCTTCCGATCATTAAATTTGATCTATTCCGTACTTCAGTTTAACTAACAGCCGGCAGGACTGAACTGACAATGACGTCACTGCTGTATACAGTTTTCCAGCAGAACATTTTATAAGCGAGTTGCACTTTGGTAACTATAAGAATTTAGACTTGAGAAATAACAATTCTGTAGTGTAAATTACTCTTAATAAGGTAATCGTTTTCCTTTCAACATTTTGGATGGTTGATAAATTTCGACCTGTTGAGTGCTGCTTTTCCGTAACGAGATTTAGTTTCAGATTAACTTTGATTATTTTTGACCTGAATTGTTGGTGATCTTTGTCAAGAAAAGCCTGTTAAACACCGGGCATGGCGTCTGCGTTAGACGGGTACTAGCGCCTGCATTTCGGAAACGCATTGCACAAAAAACAGGTGATGCACCTCTCAGTTCAGATGTGTTAGTTTACGACGAACTACACACGTTTGACAGGTCATGAAATTTAAATCTTAATCTGAAAACTTGCCTAGTTTTAGTACAACACTCTGAATATCTCACAGTAGCACTGTACTTCAATTTTGGTTTTCGCGAACACGTGCAACAAGCTCACGTGGAATATTTTTACTGTTGGAAATTATGTTAGTTTGTGATGTCATCAATAGTTAGGCACGCCGTTAATTAAGTTTCTAATCAATTATTTTATTATCAGAAACACTTTTGCAGTATTACTTTTGTTAAAACGTATACTTTTTATCGGATTTGAAAATGGGGTAGTATATGAAAAATAATCCTGTCTTACTTGAAACTTTACTCTCTTTTTATTTGAACAGATTCAGGTCATGGGAATACAAGTTTTGAGCAATATTTGAATGTTTTTGAACATGCAGGCAAAGAAATAGAAAAACAGGAGAATGTGGAAGATTCATTTCACACCAAATTCACAGGTATGCCAGAAAAATAACCAGAAAAATCAGTAATAATCAGAAACATAAGTTGCATATGTTTTAATCTTAATAAGTTTACAGAGCGAAATCTCGTCAGAGAATCGTTGTATTTGATGGATGTGTCTAACCTAAAGCAGGCAAGTGTCGCTTTATGACTTAATGCTTCACCTAATATTACAGGAAGTCCATCACACCTAATATTACAGGAAGTGCATCACACCTAATATTACAGGAAGTCCATCACACTTAATATTACAGGAAGTCCATCACACCTAATATTACAGGAAGTCCATCACACCTAATATTACAGGAAGTCCATCACACCTAATATTACAGGAAGTCCATCACACCTAATATTACAGGAAGTCCATCACACTTAATATTACAGGAAATCCATCACACCTAATATTACAGGAAGTCCATCACACCTAATATTACAGGAAGTCCATCACACCTAATATTACAGGAAGTCCATCACACCTAATATTACAGGAAGTCCATCGCACCTAATATTACAGGAAGTCCATCACACCTAATATTACAGGAAGTCCATCACACCTAATATTACAGGAAGTCCATCACACCTAATATTACAGGAAGTCCATCACACTTAATATTACAGGAAGTCCATCACACTTAATATTACAGGAAGTCCATCACACCTAATATTATAGGAAGTGCATCACACCTAATATTACAGGAAGTGCATCACACCTAATATTACAGGAAGTCCATCACACTTAATATTACAGGAAGTCCATCACACCTAATATTACAGGAAGTCCATCACACCTAATATTACAGGAAGTCCATCACACCTAATATTACAGGAAGTCCGTCACACCTAATATTACAGGAAAACCATCACACTTAATATTACAGGAAGTCCATCACACCTAATATTACAGGAAGTCCATCACACCTAATATTACAGGAAGTCCATCAGACCTAATATTACAGGAAGTCCATCACACCTAATATTACAGGAAGTCAATCGCACCTAATATTACAGGAAGTCCATCACACCTAATATTACAGGAAGTCCATCACACCTAATATTACAGAAAGTCCATCACACCTAATATTACAGGAAGTCCATCACACCTAATATTATAGGAAGTCCATCACACCTAATATTACAGGAAGTCCATCACACCTAATATTACAGGAAGTCCATCACACCTAATATTACAGGAAGTCCATCACACCTAATATTATAGGAAGTCCATCACACCTAATATTATAGGAAGTCCATCACACCTAATATTATAGGAAGTCCATCACACCTAATATTACAGGAAGTCCATCACACCTAATATTATAGGAAGTCCATCACACCTAATATTACAGGAAGTCCATCACACCTAATATTACAGGAAGTGCATCACACCTAATATTACAGGAAGTCCATCACACCTAATATTACAGGAAGTCCATCACACCTAATATTACAGGAAGTGCATCACACCTAATATTGCAGGAAGTGCATCACACCTAATATTACAGGAAGTGCATCACACCTAATATTATAGGAAGTCCATCACACCTAATATTACAGGAAGTCCATCACACCTAATATTATAGGAAGTCCATCACACCTAATATTACAGGAAGTCCATCACAATGAAATTCACAAAGCAATGCACTCCTTGATTCACTGATTAAACGGCATCAGTTTCTTCAGAGACTTTTGGAAACTTCCTCTAGGATAAGAATACGTGTATCTGCCATCTTCGGCATTATAAGTTGTATATCTTGGATGAAAAATTACAGTTTATTTTTGATTACTGTAAAAATGAGAGGTACATATAGGTTATGATCGTAAATCAGTGACATCATAGCGAACAGGCAACAATCAAAACGCCGCTTAGATTTTGCTCTTGTCGAATGATTTGATAAATAATCCAATTCGTATTCCTAAAGTTGTCTCAAAGCCAGCGAAATAACCAGGGCTTTCTGGGAATATTTTTGGGTATTCTTACCGATGATACAACTACCCACTTGTCTGTAACTGTTTTTAAAAAGACAAACCTGATGTAAATAATGTAACTCAGCCACCCAGAAGAAAAAATTGAGCCAGTTTGCTAAACAGTACAGACTGTAAATAGTTTATTAGCCTGAATGTAATGTGCGTCAATTGTGTGAAAATAATTTAAATTCCTTATTAAATTGATTTTGGTGGCTGGAAAACTTAATCAAAATTAGCCGAAAATGCTAATAAACATTTGTTTTAATAAATATTACACTGTAAAACATGCTAAACGTTTAAAAATGCAAAAACTTGCCCACCCGTTTTATTTGTTCCTTGCTTGACTCAAATTAGAAGCTGCATTGCTAATATACTTTAGTATCATTTACAGATTATAAAGTGTTTAGATGTTTTTTGTGTCATCAACAGTATAGGTACCCCTAAGTTAATTTAATTGTTTTTCAACACTCTGTGAAGGCCCGTGGACTTTCCCTACCAGTGGACAACCCTGACTAGATAGGTGTAAATGAGGCATTATAGTGACCAGACCCACTAAAAAGGTGGTTAGCCGGGGCGGCGCCCGGTGTCCATGAGTTGAGCTGGGGCCCACAAACCAAACGAGGAAAAAACGACGGCGTACCTTGACCAATGCAAACAAGATAACATGTGAAGCTTGCAAACCAAAACTCACCATAAGTTCCTGCTTCAAAGTAGAATGCACCAAAAATTCTGTCAAATATCATTTTTTTTGTTTTTTATAAAAACAAACACTAAATGTATTGGTCTTATATATTCTATTATCAAATCGTCTTTAAAATGTTAGAAAAATACTGAAATTCTAAGTTTGTATCACCTTACCTACTTCTCTGCAATTGCGGAGTATCATTATTTGGAGAATTGGACGAGGAGTCCAAGTTTCCTTTTGCCCTGGACCCCAGCAATTCTTTTGGCGACCCTAATAGTGACCCCCCCCCCCCCCAATTTGTTTTAGAAAATGTCAAAAATTTGAAGTGCGTCAGCGGCTCGTAATGAGACTGGTAAGCAAATATATTTCCAACTTTTTGACACGTGGCCAGCGCTCCATAAATGTGAACAGCATGAGCATGAGTATGTGTTTACCTGAAAGCCAGGATGTAGTTAATTTGCTTGCATATAACTTATTCAGGAGGCAGGCAGGAACAGTTAACAGCTCGTTGAGTAGCACTAGCGTCTTTGCACAAAAGACTGTTAGTTAACAAAACGGCTCAGTTAGCACTCGAGCTTCATTCAGCAGTGTGTTATAATAGAGAATAAGTGAAATAATAGAGCAAAAACAATGCAAACATTGAAGTCATGTTGAGCTAGCCTAGTACCAGAGAGTGGGTTTGGGAGATACCAATTGATGAGCCACGGCTCAGCCACCTCCTGATTGGACATTAACGACTCTTTGCTACTCCTTAGTGACTCTTTCCCACGAGTTTGCTGCATAAAATGGCGTGATTTTGAGCACATTTCATCATTTTTCTGCTGCTAGGAAAATCTTTGCTAGTTTTCGCTGCCATTTTAGCTATATTTCTTAAAATATGTCAAGGCAGTCCAACTTCATTTTCCAAGTCCAACAGTGTTCCCGACCCAGGTTCTACGGCGTCTGTATCTACTGTAACGTCGATTCCAACAGAACGAATCCAAAAGGATGAGTACATCCGTCGCGGGCCATTGCGGGACGTAGTGGATGCATACCCAAAGACCAAAATTGGAGGAAAATCGAGATCATTTCAGGGTCAGTGGTTCAACGATAGGTCCTGGTTGGAATACGTAAAGGATATTGATGCTGCATTCTGTTTCCCGTGTCGTGTGCTTGGCGCATCGACTTACGACGTGACGTTTCAAAAGACAGGATTCAGAAATTGGCATCGAGCGTTGGAAAGTAATAAAGGCTTCGATAAACACTCTAAAATCTGCGGAGCATCAAGCCTGCATGCAGTCTTGGCAAGCATTTTTGACGCAGTATTAGATGCAGAGAGCAAGAGGCTCTTGGAGTTGGGCGACTCTGATCGGCAGAGACGACACGACATTCTCCCTATACTTGTGGAGTGATGTTCTGCGTCGGATTCCTGACAGCTGATAAATACTTAATTAAATTTTAATTTACTTTTTAGTTTTAATTAAGGTTCCGTTGCTATAGCTTTTAGTTAAATGCCATGTTAAATAAATCGTTTTTCTTGCACGCAAAATACTGTTTATTTTTTTTCAAAATTAAATTTTAAAAAAATTCAAATTCAAATTTAAACAGTTAAAATCCGCCATTATAGTCGCCCCCCCCCCAATTTTTTTGGGTGCACGACGCCCCTGCTTCGTAGTGAGTGGTATTAATCATGTAAGATTCTTTTTCGATGTTTATTATCTAAGGTAAATGAACTTAATGTTTTGGCTTTTTCTTAAAGTGGCCGCACAGAACATGGAAGCAGCAGATTTTGCCTTTAGATACAGAATGATGACTGAAAGTTGCATAATGATCACGAGAACTTTGATTTTGCTGATTTTAAATTGCAGGAGATTTTACACCTGACTATCTTGACGGCGCAGGAGATCTTATGCGTGACTATCTTGCTGGTCAAAGTGTTAATGGCGTGTATCAATACATTGCTGATGACATGCACTGGTTAACTCCATCCGCAAGGCTTATTGTCACTTTTCGAAATCCAACTGATAGGTATGAACCTATTTATATATAATTTTTATTCGTGCTCGTGGTACAATCACATCAAATAAACAAAGAGATCAACAAACAAAGTATCATTAATTAACAAGATTAGTAAACAACGCGAATATATACAATCAAGTGAGAGTAAAATATGTTACTATGACGTACAACTCATTCCAGTCAAAAAATCAAAACAGTTACGTTCTAGAGCTCATATAACTTACTTAATGAAATTTACAATCCATATTTGTTCTTTGCTAGCATTACTTTTTACATCTAATGAAGAGTAAAAAACTTTAGAAAAAAACTGACACTCGTCGAAAGTTGTTTAGCTTAAATTGCTTTGTCTACCATGTTTGAGACGTGATAGTTCCAGTTCAGATCAGATGTAAGATGGATACCTAAGTGTTTGAGAACATTTACTGTTTTCGGTGGAGTATTAGATAAATATAGAGTAGGATATTCAGGAACATTGGATTTACGGGAGAAAAGAATGACTTCGGTCCCATTTGTTTCGATCATGTATGGGAAAAACCAAGGAACTGTAAGCAACAAATACTTACTATACAGTGTTAAACAGAAACTCCAATACATGTATCTTAAAAAATGAAAGGAAGAAATTAAAAAAACACACAGCACTAATAACAACGATGTAAACAAATTAGGAATCTACTACAAAGTTAAAGAATGCTATGATTTAGAAAATCATTTACAAATTAATACTGTAACCCACAATGCGAAAATAGCTTTTACAAAACTACGTATTAGTTCCCACTCACTTGCAATAGAAACCGGTAGACATCGTAAACCTAATGATGTCCCAGCCAATGAAAGATACTGTACACAATGCGACCCAAACAAACAAGAAATAGAAGACAAAACACATTTGCTCTTGCACTGTAGTAGATATGAACAACTAAGAAACACCATTAATACGGAAATTTGCTCTATATATGTACAAACTTTACCTACTGATTAGATTATGACAAACTAAAATTACCATGAGGCTCAAACGATTCAGAAATTCTCCAAATTGCTTGTAATTTTGTTTTAAAATGTGTCAGTTTTCGAATGTAAGTGTTAAAATTGAAAATAAACGAACTGTAATTTTTTTTATTATTTTTTATTCATTATTATTATCACATTCAGTACAATATAAAGCACACAGTGACATCAAAATTATTACATCTACTATATTAAATTGTTATGTTTCATACACTATCGTTATCATAAAAGATTAATTGTACTGCAGTGGGTTAGAGAAGCAAAGGCTTGTATATGCCCACTGTCATGTGAACCTGATGAAAAAAGAATGGATGAGTGAACAAAAAAAGAACTGGGGTTAGATCACACAGGAAGAGTAGAAGGGCAGCATATATAACTAACATCACGCATGTAAACTAAATACTACATGCGTATGCAACTGTCTTAAATTTGTGTTTATGTACATTCATGTTGTACCATTAGGTTTGTACATCGTACATTTAAATTGTTTTTTCAGAGTTTTATTAAATACTCCAAAGTGTGGCATTTAAAACTATATTGGGTATTTGGTAGGAATAGCTTCTTGAATGTGTTGGGTGTGTCAGCATGGCATAGGCAATCTTGTATCTGTTGAGATGACAGATGAACCTCCTATTTCCTGTGTTATTATTATCAAGACAAATTTTCAACTACCCTGTTGACGATTATCGGCTTCTATTCAGTTTGCATTAGAAAATTCAGCACTATAAAAGAATAACGTTTTTAACTCGTTCAGATTTTTTCTGTTTGTAATCATCCCATTCACTTCACATAGACTCATTTCATGGTATCGCAGCGACTTGGCTCAGGATTCCATCACTCCACAAAAAATTCATGAAGACGTTGAAAAGGGAATTGCCGCTTATCGCAATTGCACCAAGATAATGAAGCCAGACAGTTTCGAGAAATACCCATGTGTCTATAATGAAGATTTTAGAATTCAGGTATTTCTGCAATAGGTTATTTATGAAAATCATTACGCGAATATGAAATTATATTATATTGGAGTGAATTCGACTTGGCTCGAGACTCGAGAATTCCAGGATAGCATAGAGGTCTTTAATTTCCGTATTATGTTGGTCCATGTTCTATACCTGTTCCCTACTGTATTTATTTAACTAATGAAATTCTCTTAATTACAAATGTTTTCTAAATTAGTAGTTAACTATTTAAGTCATCTAGCACACACAAATGTCATAAAATAGAACACAGATTAACAGGGGCGTTGTGCACCAAAAGATAGAGAGGCCCGACTGTATATAATGGCCGAATTTAACTGTTTAAAAAACGTATAATTTTGAATTCTCTCACCAGTATTTTGCGTGCAAGAAAAACGATTTATTTATTCCCAACTGGCATTTAATTTAAAGCTATAGCTACAGAATTTTAATTTAATTATTGAAATATGAATTTATTCCACAGCAACTCAAACATACATATAAATTGATATTACATTGAAAAAACATAAACTGTGCGAGTTACTGTTAATAATTAAAATTAAAAATTACTTGACTGTTGATAATGACTAAATTTTTTTGACATAATGACAAAAAGTGTAAGGAGATCCACCACAATTTAATCAGAGAGAATCGGCTTTCTAAGCCAACACTGCAAGTGTTTATATAGGAAAGGGGGAAGCAATATCATTGGTCCAGTGCAAGGGGCCAATGGCCAATTACCTAGCGGCATAGCCACAAGAGCAGAGGATAATCAATACAACAATTAGGCATTAGATTCAATCAATAATCATACCTATGTGTGTATATAACCGCATATCATGCCTACTGTGGGAGATTTCACCGTTCCTAAAAATTTTACAGCTTGTTGGTCTCATTACAAGCCTCATTACAAGCCGCCGAAACTCCCCAAATTTTTGACATTTTATAAACAATTGTGGGGCAGTACCCCACACACCCCCGGGCCCCCATTGCACGGCGCCACTGCACATTAATACTGTAACAAGTTTTATTGTCAGCACTAATAACAAAAAAGGGGAAATAAGAAACACAAAAAACACTAACTTAAGTAAGCAACAGATACACACACATACAAAGCAGAGGAGCACCTGTGTCAGAAATCAAGGCTGTAGTGACCTCTACACGCTTTTATACTGGCATTCCAGGTCAGCTGGCTTCTCACACCACGTGTCGGCCCAAACAAGACGTCTGGACCTACAAGGAAGGGGTGAGTCGCTGCTGACGTGAAAGCAGGGCGTGCAGAGGGCCCTATACCTGACCCGACACAGGTGCCTCCATAACAATATGAAAACGCAGTAGCCTTGCAAAAAGTAATGAGTCAGCAATTTATTTACTTGTTTATTTACCATATTTCTTTATTCATTTGTTAATTTATTATTAATTTTTTATGTTATTCTAATCTTTATTCGTACTTCTTCGTTTGTTTTCACAAACTTTTTCATAATTCATTTGTTCATTAATTCGTTGGTTTCTTTTAAGGAACAATGTTTAAGTCAAAGCATTTTATAGAGGTATGTTTTTGTGTGTTTGACCATTGTTGTTTGTTATAGGCTATTCAGTTTATTCAATACAATGTTTCTTGTCAGCTGCATTAGTTTGCCTTGCCATTATATTGCCTATCCTAGCTGTGCCTTGCTTTCCACGCTCAACATGCGCTGGGCTGCCTTGCTTGCCCTTGGTTTGTGTTCTATTACCTGATCTTTCTTTGTCTCGTCTGTCTTATCTCGCCCCCCCCTTACCAATTGCCTTGCCCTGTATTCGATGTCTTGAATCGCTCTTGTGTTACCTTCTCATCTGACTTTGCGTCACTTTTCGCTAACGTCACGTTAAAGACGCCATGAACAAGCCCTAAAATTTTGATTTTTACCTCATTCTGGTTTAATTCTTTTTTTGACAGAATCTCTTTTTTCTACACAGGGACGTAGCATGTTCAAAGGTTGCTATGTGGCATATCTACGGCATTATCTGCGTATTTTTCCTAGAGATCAGATACTGATTCTCCGCTTTGAAGACACAATAAAAGACTTTCAGTCCACGATTCAGCGAATCTACAAGTTTTTGGAACTAAAAGGTGAAAACGTTTTCAGGTCAATACAAAGTTTTGCTGCACGTATAAAATGAAAACTTCTGTTACAAATGAACAAAAATGCGCACATTTAATTCGTTTAAATATTTTCCTTTTTATAGGCATTTTTATTTCTCCTTTACACTAAAGGTGTTATGTCGAATACGTTGCACTATGCCGTAACACTAGATCTTGCTATTGTAAAATAAGTTACGAGATGTGGGAACGTTAGCATGTTTTACCCAACTAAAGTTACCATCCAAAACTAACCTGTTTTGTATAAACACCAGCTTACCATCTTGTACAAGATGAAATAAAACAGATTGTGCAAAAACATCGAGTAACAATGTAAAATATCAAAGTACAGTATTGCTGAATCAATAATGGATTTTTCAAGCCCTCCGTATTCCATATTCGTTTGTCTCAGTATCATGAGCCAGCAGCCTTGAGAGGTGTGATGGGAGAAGATGGGGTCTGGAAACTCACTCGACTTCAACACCAATGAATATATATATATATAGAAATTGTGGTGAAGGGCAGAGTGGGAGCTAAAATGATCCAAGACCATAACTATCAGTTTAATGGGTATTCAAAAGAGACGCTTATGAGACATCTACAAGATGTGTTGGAGGACCTTGACTTTGGCTCTGATCTCTTTAAGTCTCCGGTTGTGCGAGACGCACGAGGCTTCCAGGCTACATAAGATAGAATACTAACTAATAAGCCTTTTCACAGTTTCTTTATGCGCACGCGCAGTTACTGTAGGTCAAAGGTTAAGTGTATCACAGCAACGCGTCTTAAATACATCCGTCACTTGACATGTGTGTAAACCAAAGTCTACTAAACCAATGTTCAGTAACTTCAGTTGTTTTACATGAACTTTACTTAACATGCAATAGTCTGTGCATAGAATGAGTTACTAGCAGGATGTTGCTCGGGAATTCACTAAGAAAAAATGAACTAGGTAAGGTTCTACCTAGTTGTTAAAACTGTTACTTTTACAATAACATGGGCAGGCGTTGTCAAGTGTACACAAATTCGTTGTGTAATACAATTAACCTTTGACCTTTTCACGATCATCATCAATCGCTGGAACTGTGTAAAGGCTTATCCAACAATAGTTTAATGTAACAAATGGTTGTGTACAACTCGAATCCTTGCAACGGTTATATTTTATCAGGTAGTAAGCTCTTTGGTTGCTACCTGGACGACCTATCCACATTACCTGTTTTTATGACTTACCAAAACTTTTCTGACTCAACAGGTATTCATAGCAACTAGTGGTTCTCACCAAACACATTTTATAAAATTTCTTTTTTTTTAGATAACAATGTGAAGACAGTAAGAGCAAACAAGTTCAGAAGGAAAGTGAATTTGTTTAATTCTACCAGGCTGTTACTTGACAATTTCTATTCTTCATTTAACAAAGATTTAGCTGAACTGCTGGGTGATGAAATGTGGCTTTGGAAATAGTAAGAAAATTCCACCTCGTGAAGTCACGTGACCAGTTTAGCATTGCAAAATGTCAAGAAATGTGTCATCTGTGAATACAACGTTATAAAATTTTTGATGACTTTTCATTCCGCTAGTATTTACGTTACTCTCTTAGTTTTATTATGCAATGAAAAATGATTGAGGAACACATTGATCCTGTTCCTCAAACGGTTTCTGTTACTTATCACTCAGCTGGCAAGTTTTGGATTTGCAATTCACATTCCTTGTCATGTTTTTGCTTTTCAACTGTGTAAAGTATACACAATATTCAGTAAATGGAGGCTGGACTAGTGCATAGTTTTCAATGGAAAAAACAAGGAGTTCGTATATGAAATTTTATTACTGTTTTGGCAGAGAAAACTGATAAATTGTTTATGAGGAAGAAGTTCTGCCCTTTATTAATTTCAATGGATTTCAAAATTAGCCCATCACTTGCTAATATTCCTTTTTCTTTGTACAAAAAATTTAGTTTACCTGTTTCAATTTGGGTGGATCCAATGGCATAAAAAGTTGACCTTCTGGTAGAATTTTGAAAACCAGAACAGATTGCCTTAAAGGATGACTGCTAAGTGTTACTGTTTAAACGCATGATGTCACGAAAAATGGGCTTTACATCATATGACGTCAGAAACTAACACAACAGTTCATGATCATGCTTATCACGGTACCACCTTCTATTTGTCGGCGACGCGCACGTGACAAAAGGGTGCCGCTGCCAATCTTAGTAGATTCATTGAGCCGCGCGTAGCTTTGAAAGTTTAACGAAATTTGAGTACCCGAAATAATTATTGTTTAATCTAAGCTTTGATTTATAAAAAACTATTGTAGTTTTCAATATTTTACAGTATTCTTTATTCTGAACTCGTGTTTACACAATCAGCCGGTTTTCCTTTAAGAATGTTTCGAATGTTATTAAATCCGAAGAGAAAAGTTAAAAAAATGACAGTGAAGTTTGGCAAATAGAACATTGAAATTGCGTTTAATAGTAAGGCTAATGTCTCAAAATTTGAAACCAAGTACTAAAAACTTTATTCGGAATGGTCTACCATTGTCTGCCATTGTCTACCATTGTCTGCCATTGTCTACCATTGTCTTCCATTGTCTGCCATTGTCTACCATTGTCTGCCATTGTCTTCCATTGCCTGCCATTGTCTACCATTGTCTTCCATTGTCTGCATTGCCTACCATTGTTTGCCATTGTCTGCCATTGTCTGCCATTGTCTTCCATTGTCTACCATTGTCTGCCATTGTCTACCATTGTCTTCCATTGTCTACCATTGTCTGCCATTGTCTACCATTGTCTTCCATTGTCTGCCGTTGTCTACCATTGTCTTCCATTGTCTGCATTGCCTACCATTGTTTGCCATTGTCTACCATTGTCTACCATTGTCTTCCATTGTCTGCCATTGTCTACCATTGTCTAACATGGTCTACCATTGTCTGCCATTGTCTGCCATTGTCTACCATTAGATGTGACAAGACCAAGTCCTAATTACTGGTTCATGCTGTAGATCGTACTTGCCCATTTAACGATTTTTGACAATTAATATTCAGTGGAAAAAGGCTTTAGCCATTAAATTCCACTGCCTCGGAATCGTATAGGTCTAGACGTAGATTCGGTTTATGGTTGTCCAGAAAGACCCTAATAGTCCCCACAAAGCAGACTGTTCTTGTGTAAGACCCATTTCTCTGCCGTTCTGCAAAACATTCGACAAGCGTCCAATGGGCTATGTTTAATGGGGCCTATTATCACATCACATGTCCAGTTACCATATTCGTGAAATTGTTTTTGACCTCATTGTAATGTACTGCATTGTTTATGTAATGTTTTGTAACTCGTAATTACAATTGTAATTGTATGGATTGTAAGTCGCCAATAAACATGTTAGTAATACAGTAATAAGCTTGTCTGCAATTTGTAGTTTTAGACCACTAAGCCATCGAACCCGGTCCAGAACATTATGCAAAAATGTACTATGCATTGGTCACTATACAAAAAATGTCTGTATTGAGCACAAGTAATTTTATTTAACATTTTAGGTAACACTAATCTCTAAGAAGTGCGCATTGTACTTGTGCCTCGGAGCAAGAATTTTGCCGATTTTCTAATTGCACTCTCACAGTCTGACTTGTGACGTAATTAGAAGGGCAATCCTCCATTAGCACTGACTTGTCAAACAAAAAGTAGCAATTAAGCATATAGAGCAATTTTAATTTCTAACGTTAAAATGAGGTGGTCTTCTAACGTCCGTTACCAGAACTTCGAGATCGTGGAGGAAGTTTGTGGTTCATTTTTCGTTGTGAGGTCGTTTTACAACAAGGTAATGTAAAAACTTTAGGCACAAATGTCGACGATCTTGCTAAAATTTGCAGCAAACTTTGCGAACAAGCTTTGTCGTCATTTTTTAATAATCTTTAAGATCCATAGTTGTCCAGCTTTGGTTAAAACTATACTGTTATCTATGCCTGCTTCATTATTTTCTTTT
Organism: Tubiluchus corallicola; assembly: GCA_030141605.1. Classification (NCBI taxonomy): domain Eukaryota; kingdom Metazoa; phylum Priapulida; class Priapulimorpha; order Priapulimorphida; family Tubiluchidae; genus Tubiluchus; species Tubiluchus corallicola. Next base: position 42,071 of record JAQGDQ010001078.1, on the reverse strand, counting down.
CTAACATTGTTTATACTACAAAGAAGCCTTTAGGGGCTTTTTTAGTTTCATTTTATGTTATGAATTACATATGGGCTGTCTCTGAGCGGCTTCCGTCTTTGATACCACTTTTGCGGTCCTCTTTCCCCGAATACGGTTGCCTCCCTAATGGCACAAATCACGAGACGCTAAAGATTTTCTGCTGCATTCATTCATTCATTCATTCATTCATTCATTCATTCATTCATTCATTCACTCATTCATTCATTCATTCACTCATTCACTCACTCATTCACTCATTCATTCATTCATTCATTCATTCATTTATTCATTCATTCATTCATTCATTCATTCATTCATTCATTCATTCATTCATTCATTCATTCACTCATTCATTCATTCATTCATTCATTCATTCATTCATTCATTCATGCATTCACTAATTCATTCATTCATTCATTCATTCATTCATTCATTCATTCATTCATTCATTCATTCATGCATTCACTAATTCATTCATTCATGCATTCACTAATTCATTCATTCATTCACTTAGTACTCATTCACGCATGACGTTACAGAAAATTTATAGCAAAAGTTTCTTGCATGAACTCAATGCACCCAACTCAGGACCCCCTCCATAAACGGGTTTTCTCCATTCCAGGCTTTTGGCAAATATTGCATGACGCAGTTTACTGTTTAGGTGCGCATATTACCCCCCCCCCCGCACACGCAGGTGTCATTCTAAGCTCAGTGGCCATCAAAAAGAGGAGATTCCCATTTTGTTGTCACGTTCCGCCCATCCGACCAACCAACTGACTGATTCACTGACTGTTGCACTGCATAAGACACAGTACAAACAAGCCCCGACATGCAAAAACTAAAACTACTACTGACTGACCGACCAACCAACTGACTGATTCACTGGCTGTTGCACTGCATAAGACACAGTACAAACAAGCTCGGACATGCAAAAACTAAAACTACTACTGACTGACCGACCAACAAACTGACTGATTCACTGACAGTTTCACTGCATAAGCAACAGTACAAACAAGCCCCGACACACAAAAACTAAAACTGACAAACTATCATAAACTGACTGACCGACTGAAGGACTGACTGAATGACCGACCGACTGAGTCTTAAAAAAATTCGTGTGAAACATTTTCATGATTCGTTGTTCTTAAATGCATTTCAGTAAGCAAACTTGTGCTCACTTTCTCGTTGTAATTAACCTATAGCGTAATTAACAAAGCGAACATCGTAATTAGCACCAATATGTCAAAAAGGTAAAGTATGTAGTTCCACTTTAACCTTCTGACCAAATGAGGTGATCATCTGAAATCATTTAGCAGGTGAGAAAGTTCGTGGAGCTCTTAACGTTTCACTCTTAGGACATTGTTACTGCAAACAAGGTAGGTAAAAACTTTTCACTGTTATTTTTAGTTCAAAACTTATTGATGATTCGCATCCTGAAATGATTAAAATTTTCGATAATCGTAATTTAATCACAGCTAATAATATTATTTACGTACCAGTTTATAAATATTTTCAAATATTGCTTCTTATTACATGTAAATTATGTATAATATTGTAATTATGATGGTCTTGCATAAGTCGTAGCCTAAGCTGCTTTACATTCTTCACTAATCTAAGCAATTTGTGTTTTAAACAAAGTTTTTGTTGAATTCTTACATAAATTCTTTGAAAATTGTAATTTCATTTCTGAAACTGTTATGTTCTGGAACTTTGAAAACGGAATAAATTTTGTAATATAACACAATATAATGTAATATAATTGTAATATTTAGCTATCATAATATATTGCATTGTTTTGTAATGTATTGTGATTGCACAGTTCCAGCGATTAATGATGGTCGTGAAAAGGTCAAAGGTTAAGTGTACCAGGCATTGCATTTGTGTACACTTGACTACGCCTCGCAGCCCATGATGTTGTAACACCCAGCTAGAATCTCACCTAGTTCATTTTTTCTTGTTCCCAAGCAAGATCCTGCTAGTAAATCACTGTACGCATAGACTAGTGCTCAATTAAGTAAAGTCCACGTAAAACAACTAAATTTACTGAACCGATACGGCAGTAAGCTTTGCTTTACCCACATGTCACGTGACGCTTGTAGTTAAGACACGTTGCTGTGGTGCACTTAACCTTTGACCTACAGCAATTACAGTGAAACTGTGAAAAGGTTTTTTGTACTGTGCTAGATCGTCAATAAATTTATACAGTTCTGCACAATTTCTTGCAGTAAAGCTGCGTCTCCAGAAATGGTGATGGCGACTGAAAGAAGACTCGCTCTGTTTGGCTTTTTAGTGATTGCTGCAATTACGCGTGTTTGTGATGCAGCAGCAGTGCTAGGTATATTTATGTCTATTAATACAATACACTATTTTCAATGTTCAGGGATGAACTAATGCTGAATGTTATTTACACTATCACTCGTTTACATCACCTAGTATTAAAATTTCTCAAAGTTCATTTTAAAGAGCTTTAAGAATTTTCTGTGATTCTTTTACTCATTACACTCTTACTTCAAAACTAGGTGAGTTACACGAGTAACCGTGTAAATAAGTTGGCTTCTTTAACACAGAATACCGTATATGTGTCATTTATTGTGATTCATGGCAGCTCTTGACTAAATGATAATTCTTATATCTATATTTGAATTTTCAAACTTTTTAGATTGCATGTTATAGTAATGTGAAGAGGAGAACAATTGTGCTCTCAAAACGTCGTTAGTACAATAAGGAATTGTTTACTACAGTAAATTCTTCGTAAAAAATGGTTTTAGCAATATTTGGGAATCTGTCACTTTTTGCATGTGCATTTTCAGCATATAAAAACACTTGTTTTTATACTAAAGCCTTACTACACTTAATAATTTTATTTGAGTTGTGTAATATCTGTGTGTCTGCAGTCTTGGCATTCATTGCTCATTTGTTTTCATGTTTTATTTTGTATCTATACAGATGACTGTACCAGGAACCCTTGTAAAAATGGTGGAGTATGTACCGATACAGATGGGTCTCAAAATGGCGTATTTACTTGTACCTGTACATCTCCACTGACGTGATTTCTGTTTAAAGACTTACTGCTCTGTTTTTCTTTGGAACAGCCTCGATAGATGGTGCTACACTGCATTCTCAAAGTGGATCATTTGAACTGAACTGATGACATTTTACGTACTTGCGCGCTCTAAATTAATTTCTTCTTGAAATTGCACTTCTATGATTATTTTTGATGTGTTATTGTTTACAAGCTCATAACTGACATTTCAAAGGTGCTGTTGTGTTCATTATTGTGTCATCTGACACTTTTGTGTTTTGATTAAAACTTGCTTGTCAAGTCCAGTTACAGTACAGCCGCTTTGACACCAAAATCCAAATAAAAACGCGTTTTCGAATCCAGAATCACGCGTGCTTTCCGAAAGCTAGCGTAGTTTTTCTAAAGACTGTCATTTTTAAAGAAAGCAGAACTAGAAAAATGAAGGTAGTGGGTTTTATACCAATCATATTTCGAGGAAAACGACACTTCCTTACCCAAAAAACGCGAGTTTCTCGCAAAAAGAAAAATATCCATTTTGTTCAGTCTAAGTGCGAGAAAAAAAATGGCATCGTTTCGCACAAAAGGCGCACGTTTGTTAGGTAGTGGTTGGTTGGTTGGCATCCTTCTGTCTCGGAAAACAATGGAGTGTGCGCCAAGAGAGTCACTTATTGATCACATTGATGGAGCTGCAGCGTCGACTGTGGCTGAGCAGTGCGATCCTTGAACCACTGGAGTGGCCTCTCCAGGTCGCACGCCTGGGCAAGGTGTATGGAGATCCTGTGATGCCCAGACAACAGGAACCCCCTCTCTTCCTCGTTGGTGTAGTCCAAAGGAAAGGGGAGCGATACGTTTGGCACCAGGTTGGCTGCAGGAGCTGCCGGAGTCAGTGAGCATGCTGCACTGGTCCGCCTTCCGGGTTCCACTCCTGATTTGGAAGGTTTACTCCCCTACACATGGCCGTTGGGTCACTTGACCTCCTCCGCCCTCTAGCCGTTGGCTGCTTGTGCAGCTCCTCCGCCTAGTGTCGAGATACAGTGTAGGTAGTGGATGGGAATAGTAAATATGGGTGGAGTTTTGAATATCATAAGTGCAGTTCTTCTAGTGTATACGTGAAATGGACAGGTAATGACTCCGCTATACGAAATACTGATATTATTGGATAATTCTAAAAAACGTATAGCTGAAAAGTTTCCTTTGTCCATAATATCCTGTTTTATCTCAGTTAAACTGGACTTTGTTTGAGAAGAAACAGCGTTGAAAATTGTACAGTAAGATTAAGATATTCTTTTAAACAAAATTATTCCTGCTTAGACTGTATTTGTCAGTGGTGTTACTCCTCCAAATTCTTAGTTGTCAGTTTTCTTTAAATTAAAAGTCACTTTTGCTTTGAGTTTGAATCACTTGCTCCACGGCGTTCTACTTGCTAACCAATCTGTCTGTAAATTCACAATCCCGTCTGATTATATGTATGCTAAATCTCAAGACCTCAATCGTTGAAATTACTTGACTTGTTGCATTGTATTTTTACAGGATGTCCAATCTGCAGAACCGTCGAAGGACCACCTGGACCGCCAGGACCACCAGGTGAGGTAATTTTTTGCTGTTGCTGCTTGCATTGTTGATTTGTTGTTACCTTTGTTACAAGCCAGTACATGTCAACCTATGTACTAAGAAAGATTTGTAAAATCTCAGTCAACTCACCTTGATTCAAACTGTTCAGAAGAAGGACTTGTTGTTACCTTTGTTACAGTCCAGTACATGTCAACCTATGTACTAAGAAAGATTTGTAAAATCTCAGTGAACTCACCATAATTCAGAAGAAGGTCACAAGTGCCAATCTCAAGAGGAACTCTTCAACTCTCCTCTTGCTGGCTAGCGAGAGACGATGGTGAAAATCATAATAAGGAAAGACGTCAATGAAATGGATACAAAACACCAGTTTAACGTGTTGACCAAAAGTTTCTTTATTCTGAAAGACAATTATTAACATTTAGTTTAATTTGCATTGAGTAGAAGAAAATTAGTTGCATGATTAAATGTATTGCTATAACTAAGAACTGATATAAAAATTATGTAGACTATATTGAAATTAATTAACAATAACTTACGTTGTTAGAGCCTTTAACAGTTACAAAGACAGGAATGAGAACTGCAAGTAGCCTTAAGAACAACGACGTCACAACAATAAATTCGTAAGAAGGAGAGAGGCTATAGTGGACGAAGAGACGGTTATGGAAAGGAGCGAGGCTATGATGGTTATGGAGAGGAGAGAGGCTATGACGGTTATGGAAAGGAGCGAGGCTATGACGGTTATGGAAAGGAGAGAGGCTATGGCGGTTATGGAAAGGAGAGAGGCTATGACGGTTATGGAAAGGAGAGAGGCTATGGCGGTAATGGAAAGGAGAGAGGCTATAGTGGACGAAGAGACGGTTATGGAGAGGAGCGAGGCTATGACGGTTATGGAAAAGAGAGAGGCTATGACGGTTATGGAGAGGAGAGAGGCTATGGCGGTTATGGAAAGGAGAGAGGCTATGACGGTTATGGAAAGGAGAGAGGCTATGGAGAACGAAGAGACGGTTATGGAAAGGAGCGAGGCTATGACGGTTATGGAGAGGAGAGAGGCTATGACGGTTATGGAGACGAGACAGGCTATGACGGTTATGGAAAGGAGAGAGGCTATGACGGTTATGGAAAGGAGAGAGGCTATGCGACTAAAGAAGAGGAGTACAGAGACGATAGAAGTTATGGGGACCCAAAAGAAGGAAAGAAGACACACAATTGGTGAAATGATAATTATTAAGATGGTGGATAGAAAAATAAAACACGTTATTTGAGCAGCGAAAATGAGACAAAATGTGAAAGTAAAAGATGTAATCATCTAGTTTGGTAGAAGAGAAATGGTAAATACACTTACGGTGTAAATAATGGAAATAATGAATCCGTAATTATTAAAAAAACGAGAAATTGTTATTTTTAAACTGCTTTATCCAGGATATAGATAAAAAATGTTGTTCGACTTCATAACTGAGGGTCTTTGACCATTTTCACACGTAATATGCAAGTTTTCTGGGTACTGTGAATGTCTGCAGTTCGAGGTGTTTCATGTGCAGTCCCATAGCACCATTAACACCACAGGGCACCAAATGCAAGTCTGCTATTGTTCACTTTCTCTTGTACGTAATACAATATAATCTATAATTGCAAGTCTGCTGAGCAATTAGTCTAATTTCTAATTTCACAAACAAAACCAACAAATGCAAAATGATGGAATGGCAGAGATGTTGCGCTGGGATAAGTCTGGTTCATTACCCGGTTTCCTCTTCCCATTTTCACATTTCACCTTCCCATTTTCGACGCCAGAGTGAGCAGTGTAGTATCTTACTAGTTGCTCAAGGTGCAATTAAAATAAAACCAATTATTGCCAGTAGGCGACTTGTTCGAGTAGACCTAGGAAGTGACGATGACGATGATGACGATGATGCTGATGATGATGATGATGACGATGATGATGATGACGACGACGACGACGACGATGAAGATGATGATGATGACGATGACGATGACGATGATGATGCTGCTGCTGATGACGACGATGATGATGATGCTGATGATGATGACGATGAGGACGACGACGATGATGATGATGATGCTGATGATGATGACGATGATGATGACGATGACGACGACGACGATGATGATGATGCTGCTGCTGCTGCTGCTGCTGATGATGATGATGAACGACGAGGACGACAGTGATGACGATAAATCTTTATTATTATACGACTAGTACAATGACCTTCTACTTGCAGGCAGATGTGATCTACACACATTTAAACTTTATGCAACTTATATGAAAACATGAAACTTTAAGAATTTATATACAACAAAATAATGTAGACCTAGCAAGTTTTCTGATAGTCATAAATTTTCGATCGTTTGAATGAAACGTTAATCACTTTCAGAAACAGGTTCTCACAGAATCACAGTCGATTAATTTAATTTTCAACGCCTCTCGCATTAATGCTGTCTTAGATAGTAAAGAATAAACTGCCTGCATCGTATCATCTCAGCAAACGAACTCATTCACCCGCATCAGACAATTCCTTCATCCCTCAAAGAAAGGAAGAGCAAAAATATACGTGCTCTATTGCACAGCGAGCATCATGGCATTACTACATACAAATATTCACTGCATTTGATTTCAATTACTTTTGTAAAACATTACATTGCCCTTGTCGACGTTGTCACACCGTCATCATCATCATCATCAACATTCTCATCATCGCCAACGTTATGATGATATTACAGTACAATCAGTTAGAATTTTTTCCCAATTGCAACCATATTTACTCAGTTTCCAGATTAACATTTAATCCAAACCAGAGCAGGATCCACACGAGGTCGAAAGAGGATGAAAAATTAACTAGTGGAATCCGTGCTTTTCAAAAGCAACAGTTATTTTAAAAATAGCAGCGAAACGAATGTTATTACAGCATTTCGTGAAATAAATAATTCGAGACAAGATAAAACTCGAGTAAAATTCATTAAAACTTTGATCTTTTATCACTTTACTGCTTCATATTTTTAGATAAAGAGAGAGGAGAGAGTGGGAGTGGGAGTGAGAGAGACAGAGGAGAGAGGAGAGAGGAGAGAGAGAGGGAGAGAGAGAGAGAGAGAGAGAAAGTAACAGACAGGAGAGAGAGAGAGAAAGTAAGAGAGAGGGGAGAGAGAGAGAGAGAGAGAGAGAGAGAGAGAAGTAACAGAGAGGAGAGAGAGAGAGAACGTAAGAGAGAGAGAGAGAGAGAGAGAGAGACAGGAGAGAGAAAGTAACAGAGAGGAGAGAGAGAGAAAGTACGAGAGAGAGAGAGAGAGAGAGAGAGAGGAGAGAAAGTAACAGAGAGGAGAGAGAGAGAGAAAGTAAGAGAGAGGGGAGAGAGAGAGAGAGAGAGAGAGAGAGAGACAGGAGAAAGAAAGTAACAGAGAGGAGAGAGAGAGAGAGACAGAGAAAGTAACAGAGAGGAGAGAGAGAAAGACACCGACAGACACACAGAGAGAAAGACGGAGAGATAATAATCTTTATTTAAAGTCAGCTTTTGGGTCAACAATTAATATTAGCTCAAAGAGCTATTATCGCCGACTGTAAATAACAACCTACAACTACATAACAGAGACTATTATTACCCCACTTTCACCCTAAATACAATTACTTTTGTAAAACATTACATTGCCCTTGTCGACGTTGTCACACCGTCATCGTCATCATCATCATCATTCTCATCATCGCCAACGTTATGATGATATTACAGTACAATCAGTTAGAATTTTTTCCCAATTGCAACCATATTTACTCAGTTTCCAGATTAACATTTAATCCAAACCAGAGCAGGATCCACACGAGGTCGAAAGAGGATGAAAAATTAACTAGTGGAATCCGTGCTTTTCAAAAGCAACAGTTATTTTAAAAATAGCAGCGAAACGAATGTTATTACAGCATTTCGTGAAATAAATAATTCTAGACAAGATAAAACTCGAGTAAAATTCATTAAAACTTTGATCTTTTATCACTTTACTGCGTCATATTTTTAGATAAAGAGAGAGGAGAGAGTGGGAGTGGGAGTGAGAGAGACAGAGGAGAGAGGAGAGAGAGAGTGAGAGAGAGAGAGAGAGAGAGAGAGAGAGAGAGAGAGAGTAACAGACAGGAGAGAGAGAGAAAGTAAGAGAGAGGGGAGAGAGAGAGAGAGAGAGAGAGAGAGAGAGAAAGTAACAGAGAGGAGAGAGAGAGAACGTAAGAGAGAGAGAGAGAGAGAGAGAGAGACAGGAGAGAGAAAGTAACAGAGAGGAGAGAGAGAGAAAGTACGAGAGAGAGAGAGAGAGAGAGAGAGAGAGAGAGAGAGAGAGGAGAGAAAGTAACAGAGAGGAGAGAGAGAGAGAAAGTAAGAGAGAGGGGAGAGAGAGAGAGAGAGAGAGAGAGAGAGACAGGAGAAAGAAAGTAACAGAGAGGAGAGAGAGAGAGAACGTAAGAGAGAGAGAGACAGAGAAAGTAACAGAGAGGAGAGAGAGAAAGACACCGACAGACACACAGAGAGAAAGACGGAGAGATAATAATCTTTATTTAAAGTCAGCTTTTGGGTCAACAATTAATATTAGCTCAAAGAGCTATTATCGCCGACTGTAAATAACAACCTACAACTACATAACAGAGACTATTATTACCCCACTTTCACCCTAAATAGCACGCGTCAGGCAGGGCAACAGCAGGTACCATTTTTAAAATATTTGGTATCACCCAGCCGCTGGTTCGAACTCACGACCTCCCAGACGGAAAGCAGACGCATTACCACTAGACTAAACCGTCTGGTGAACAAATCCGTCTGGTTTACGGCTGTTTTGCTTTTTGTGAAGATTCTACATTAACTGGTCCATTTTGTCAAATGCCTATTCTATTTAGTAAAGTATTATCTTTTACACAAATGACATCTAAACAAGCTATAGGTGTGTTAATGATTGGGGTGCTCCCTGGCGGAACGATAGCGAACATGTTTACATACTGGAATGATGGAGACGTTGCACTCAGGTATCATCGGTTATATAGTTCCTGGTACATCAAGCAGATGAAAGACGCGCCTGCTCTTTGTACCGTTAAACAATAATGCTTTATTTTTATGACGTATTTTACCATATATATATGTATATATTGTACTACAGGGCTGTGGTGGAATGAAATGTAATGCTGGCAGGGAATACAGTAGACTTCGCAGGTGTGCATGTGAACGTGGCTTTTCAAAGAGCTTTGTTTTTTCTGTATGACGTCCACTGATGAGCAAAAAATATTTTTGGAGATTTTTCACCCGCCGTTGTAGAAAAACGTTCTGCTTGCACTTAATTGGGGCCCTGGAGAGAAATTTATAACTTTTTAGAAAGAGATGAGAATCCGGGATACACGAAGATGTGAATCTCTTTTACAGTGTGGGACTTGCGACCCCTCATTTGTTGTACCATTAGGCCTGCGAAACCTTTAATCCAGCCTTGCGATCTTATTAGGGTTAAACTTGGGTTATGGTGAGGATTAAGGTTAAGGTTAGGGTTAGGGTTAGGGTTATGGTTAGGGTTAGGGTTAGGGTTAGGGTTAGGGTTAGTGTTAGGGTTAGGGTTAAAGTTGGGTTATGGTGAGGATTAAGGTTAAGGTTAGGGTTAAGGTTAGGGTTAGGGTTAGGGTTAGGGTTAAGGTTAGGGTTTAGGTTATGGTTAGGGTTGGGGTTAGGGTTAGGGTTAGGGCTAGGATTAGGATTAAAGTTGGGGTTTTGGTTAGGGTTGGGGTTAGGATTAGGATTAAAGTTGGGGTTATGGTTAGGGTTGGGGTTAGGGTTAGGGTTAAAGTTGGGGTTATGGTGAGGGTTAAAGTTGGGGTTATGGTTAGGGTTAAGGTTAGGGGTCAGATTGTTTAAACTGTGTGGGGAAATGTAAATTCCTTTCCAATATTCGAACAGAAATCGATAATCAGACAAAAGCGTCAAAAGCTGTTGCAGTACGAAACTTTGCACGAACACTGCAACATTCTGCATTTTGATCTCCTTTCCAAAAATGAGGTTGCAGCGTTGCCGTCCATTGCCGGTTTACAGGCAAGCAAAGGAAATTTTAAAGCATGTTATGAAAAAGTTTCCTCACAAAGTTACAGCTATTATTTAGCATCTGCTTGAAAGAATTATGCAGTTGGAAAAGAAAATTATTAGTCACCGACTCACCTTCCCAGTGTGCATCAGTGACACACCTTCCCAGTGTGCATCAGTGACTCACCTTCTCAGTGTGCATCAGTTACTCACCTTCCCAGTGTGCATCAGTGACTCACCTTCCCAGTGTGCATCACTGACTCACCTTCCCAGTGTGCATCAGTGACTCACCTTCCCAGTGTGCATCAGTGACACACCTTCCCAGTGTGCATCAGTGACTCACCAAACACGTATTTTCAATCTTATTAACAAGACACAGTCATTAATACGTTTGCTTAATTAGTGAAGTTGCTCTACGAATGCCCTGATTATTTTCCTGACTTTTAAGCAATGTTTTCTAAACTTTTTCGAAACGACAGTTACTGAATAACTGAATAAAAATGATTTTCAGCATCTGCATAACCTGCGTGACACATGCGCTAGCATTTGGCACCATGCCAGCAAATCTTCTCTTGTACAGTCGCAGCTGGATTGACGAGCATTTCATCATTACTCATCTCCGGATTGTCATTGACTTAGTCTCCATTGTTCCTCCATTTTGTGTAGGAGTCTTCATCAAGTACAAACTACCTAAAATAGCTAATGTTATTATCAAGGTAAGCGATATCATAGATAATGTAAGGTTTATTTATTTCCCGGTTTTTACGTTAATTTTCACGTGGCAATGCGCAAGGAATCAGAGCTAGTGAACAAAACTACGATGATTAAATTTGATACCTTCATTAAGTAGGGTAAATGCACATGCACGCATGCAAACACACTCACACACACACACACACACACACACTCACACACGTACTCACACTCACACTCACACTCAAACTCACACACACACTCACACTCACACACACACACTCACACTCACACTCACACTCAAACTCACACACACACTCACACTCACACACACACACACACACACACACTCACACTCACACTCACACTCACACACACTCACACTCACACTCACACACGCACGCACGCACGCACGCACACACACACACACACGCACACACACATTGAAAATGCCACCAGAATATTTGGTTGCGTGATAACACTTTTCTTGTGTGTCATTTTTCTTGCATATACTTACAAAAGAACACACATATTAGTGCGTCTTTTATATAATTACCCTACTTTGAATTATTACTAGAATACTTTGCCTAAGCTGCTTCAGTGTGATCCGAAAACTTCCAAGAAGCCACCTGCTTCTTCGGGTTTGTTTTGCTTTGGTATACGGAATGAATAAATAAATTTGATCTAAATTGAGTAAACAAATAAGTTTGAATCTAAATCTTGTGAACTTTTCCTTTGCGATGTCTTGGACCAATCAGTCCATTCTGTATACTAAATAATAATGCGTTTTTTTGTTATTTTCAGATTGGAAGTATAGCTGGACTACTAGCCATCATATTAAACATCATTTTATAAAGCCTTATCACACCAAACATGTACTTTGTTCCCTGGACGATGCATTTCGCCGCTTTTGCTCTGCCAGCTTTCGGATACCTGACTGGTTTCATTTTGAGTGGCGCCTGCCGGCTAAACGGGCTCTTTAGCAGGACCATTGCCGTACAGACCAGCGTCAAAAACGTAGCTCTGGGACTGAACGGTGATAAATCTAACATTTGACGGAGCAACATTGGAAGAAGTGATGATATTCCCCTCTCTGTATGCCATCACATGTATGCTGAACCTGTTCATTTTTACAGGAATGTGGTTGATTTACGAAGACGTGATGCATAAACAATCAGTTGATTTCGAGTTCCAGAGAGAAATAAAGACGAAACTAGGCAATGTCAACCAGATAATACTAAACACTATAGCCATACACTGAAGCAGTACATGCTATTAGTAATTATAGCTACTTTGGACGGCAATGGAGTTATTAGCCGCTGAAATATAAACTTTTTTCTGAAATGGAGAGGTCCCAAGTAATCCTGGTGGCCACTTGAGGTACAACAGGTTGCAATTAAAAAGTATAATTATTGATACAAATCCAGAAGGCTTAAAGTACAAGAAAAGGCCTAGTTAAAGCAAGTCTGAGAAAATTTTCGCTAAAGAATTATAACGTTTAGAGGCAATCTTAAGCGTTTATCATACTCCGTTAAAAGAATTTCCTGTTTATTTTCATTTTAAATACTCCCGCGAGACTGTCACGGCTGTACTGGTTGTATTTTATCGAGGACTTAGTAATCGCATTCGGGATTTTAAAAATTTAACGTATTAATCTAACTGTATTTTTATGTAAGTAGACAGGAAACTTGCTTCATTCATAACCCTGGTTTTAGCACTCACTTTAATACTTTTTGTTTAACATTACTGTAAATAATGTTGCACTCATAATAGAAAGTAAATACCGGATGAGCACATGAAATATTGTAGTATAATACCGTGTAAAATTGTATACTGTTTGTACAGAAATTTCTGCCTGTAAAGAGGCCAATAAAGAGTTATCGTTATCATCAATACGTATCTAGGTTAATCTATATCTATACTCTTGTATTAATATTCTTGGTATGGGCTTTATATGTATATAAGATTCGAGGCTACAGCCCGGACGAGGGCACCATTTGCGGCGATCTATATATCAAACGAAAGGTCTCGATCTAGTGTCGTGCCATTGATGGTTTATTTTTCGAATCGGGCCCACCGGGAGAAAGGGGAGGCGAAAAACCTCCAAAATGGCCCTTTTCGTCCGTTTTTTGCAAAAGTTATACGGCTGAGATGTAGAGAACGGGAACGGGCCGAGGGGGTGCTGGGTATGGATAGATAGCCCGTTCAGCGGTGGGTGTAGTAGGCATATTTAGAATTCCCGAGAGGGCTAGGGCGCCCCGCAACGGGCGTTTTCCCGGACCCAACTCGCGATTTTTTCGAAATTTTGACCAAACAGCCTGCGGGAAAAACGCTCTAGCGGCGCTTGGTGGGACTCTCGGAAGGAGATATATAGCTCTTTACAAAGAGGAAGGACAGGGCTACACGATGATGTGGGCTATATGTTAGGACAGGTCCACCGAGAGGAGTATCGACGAGTTAATTAGGTGTTCAAATTTCGATAATTTTCGCTTAGAAAACCGTGGTGACCGCATTCCATTGTGCTGACGTCATCCATTGTACTCTGCTTCAGTAAAAGCTGCCTGCTGTACTCTGTCTATAACTTTAATTCAGTAAAAAGCTGCTACAGGCTTTGCGTTAGGTAAGTAGGCAGGATGTTACGGGCTTTGTGTTATAAATGAGGACTGTGTAGGATGTTCGCGTGTTATTGCTTATACGTGGTTTTTTACGCAAAATCTTTTGCGGGGCCTTTGCTAGTCTCTTATATTAATATTCTTGGTATGGGCTTAATATATAAGATTCGAGGCTACAGCTCCGACGAGGGTACCATTTGCGGCGATCTATATATCAAACGAAAGGTCTCGATCTAGTGTCGTGCCATTGATGGCTTATTTTTCGAATCGGGCCCACCGGGAGGAACGGGGGGCGAAAAACCTCCATAAATGGCCATTTTTCGGCCGTTTTTTCAAAAGTTATACGTCTGAGATCTGAAGAACGGGAACGTGCCGAGGGTGGTGCTGGCTATGGATAGATAGCCCATTCAGCGGTGGGTGCCATAGGCGTATTTAGAATTCGCGAGAGGGCCACTGCGTCCCGTAACGGGCGTTTTCCCCGACCCAACTCGCGATTTGTTCGAATATACAATTAATGTAGTTAGATTAGTTAAATGACACGTTAGTACTATGTGATTTGAAATGCTGCAAGTTCTCCCAGGTTAACAACTGAGCATTCAAAAGGTTGCTCATTTTTGCTGTCCTGTTGGTTGGTTCGTCTTTCCCAGACTTTGTTGCTGATACAGGCAATAGATGGCAGCAAATGGTTGGTTCGTCTTTCCCAGACTTTGTTGCTTATACAGGCAATAGATGGCAGCAAATGGTTGGTTCGTCTTTCCCAGACTTTGTTGCTTATACAGGCAATAGATGGCAGCAAATGGTTGGTTCGTCTTTCCCAGACTTTGTTGCTTATACAGGCAATAGATGGCAACAAATGGTTGGTTCGTCTTTCCCAGACTTTGTTGCTTATACAGGCAATAGATGGCAGCACATGGTTGGTTCGTCTTTCCCAGACTTTGTTGCTTATACAGGCAATAGATGGCAGCAAATGATTGGTTCGTCTTTCCCAGACATTGTTGCTTATACAGGCAATAGATGGCAGCAAATGGTTGGTTCGTCTTTCCCAGACTTTGTTGCTTATACAGGCAATAGATGGCAGCAAAAATGAATTGAAAGAACACGACAAATGACAGTAAAGAACAACCGATATGCAATCTAAATGCTCCACCGAGTTCGTAGAGCAAGCTAAAACTGTGAAATATTACAATGCAGGTTAAAAATTATTGATAACGAAGGTTCATCAACAGTTTATAATCTAAATTTCGTAACTATCACGATGCTAACCCATAATTAAGTAAATTTTGATACAAACTCGAAAAACAGGAAATGTGAAAGTTGAAGTACAACTTGGATTTGAACCAGGAACTTACCGCTAGACCATCGTGTTTTTCGGTGATTCTGACAGTCTATAGCTTCTTCCTTACAGTCAACCATTTCAGCTTTTCAGACTGCCAAACTAGAGTGATATTGGACTAATTAGAGTATTTTAATTGCGTCCAAAATTTTATACATATATACGTTATTATAAAATATATATAAATATTATGCAAATAAATATTTATAATAATTATAGTTGTAATATATTTTACATTTATTATAAATAATTATTTGATTAATTACCCGAGCAAAGTTCAAGCTCAAAATTAATCAATTGAAAATTGATTTAGTAATATTCATAAATGATTTATTAATATTAAAAATAATGACTAATTTCCACTTTCGCATTCTGTGGACTAGCTGGATGAACTTTGGATTGGGAGTCACCGGGAGAAAAATCCATAGCAAAAAAATCAAATGTACACAACAAAAAATCAAAAGTGCACAACAAAAAATCAAAAGTGTACAACAAAAAATCAAAAGTGTACAACAAAAAATCAAAAATGCACGGCGAAAACGTCAAAAGTGAACGGCGAAAAATCAAAAATGCACAACAAAAAATCAAAAGGGCACAACAAAAAATCAAAAGTGCACGGCGAAAACGTCAAAAGTGAACGGTGAAAAATCAGAAGTGCACAACAAAAAATCAAAAGTGCACAACAAAAAATCAAAAGGGCACAACAAAAAATCAAAAGTGCACAACAAAAAATCAAAAGTGCACAACAAAAAATGAAAAGTTCACAGCAGAAAATCAAAAGTGCACAGCAAAAAATCAAAGGTGCACAGCAAAAAATTAAACATACAAACAAAAAATCAAAAGTGCACAGCAAAAAATTAAAAGTGCAAGCAAAAAATCAAAATGCACAGGAAAAAATCAAAAGTGCACAACAAAAAATCAAAAGGGCACAACAAAAAATCAAAAGTGCACAGCAAAAAATGAAACGTGCAAAGCAAAAAATAAAAAATGCACAGCAAAAAATTAAACGTACAAACAAAAAATCAAAAGTGCACAGCAAAAAATTAAAAGTGCAAGCAAAAAACCAAAAGTGCACGCAAAAAATCAAAAGTGCACAGCAAAAAATTAAACGTGCAAAGCAAAAAATAAAAAATGCACAGCAAAAAAATTAAACGTACAAACAAAAAATCAAAAGTGCACAGCAAAAAATTAAAAGTGCAAGCAAAAAATCAAAATGCACAGGTAAAAATCAAAAGTGCACAGTAATAAATCTGTGTTCGTTTATGTAGAGCAGTGCAGACGCCTCGAATGTTTATGAATGCGCATGCGCTACTTTTTTGTTTCATAAACAAGACACTAGACGAATACAATTCTATCATTAGAACTGTAAGGATATGTAGCATTTTCTTGTCTGAAGAAGCTGTACTTCTAGTGAGTTACAATTTTTTCAAATAATGAAATAATATTTTTGGTGTTTAGCTAAAACCATTTGAAATTAAGTTAAAAAAAAAGTACTTTGAATTCACCTCACACTGTTCAATTTTTGCAGTCAATAAATGCGCATTTAGTTGTGTAAATACTGCAAGGCACCTTCGCAGGAGAGTATGCCAGCATTTATCACTTTTTGGACATCTAAAGGTAACCTTTACTTCACACAGTAGTACGTGTCATTCTGAGAGGGGGGGGTTACCTTGCTCACATGGTTCTAAGGCGAATTTGGTCCATTTTCATGTTTCCTGTGTAATGATATTAATTTACGTTTAGCTTAAAGCACAAGAAAACTCTCTACTTATATAGAGCTTAAAAAATTTGTCTTGAAATTTTATACCACTTACATACTGCCTTTTTGCATATAAGGCATGCGTCGGCAGTAACGCTGTATAAAGCATGTAAATTTAAACTCCCGCGATGACCATAAGACGCAGCCATTTTGATAATAAGGTTTTGACAAATTTAGGTAACACTAAGTAAAGTTTGAAAAAATAATCAGAGCATTCGTAGTGCACAGGTCATTAAGTAAAATTTTAAATTACTGTATCTTGTCAATAAGATTAAAAATACGTTTTTTGGTTAGTGAGTGGCGCACCCTGGAGAGTGAGTCAGCGACATTTTACGAATCGGTGAAAACATTTTAAATAATTAATTTTTCTAGTTATCTAAATCTTTCCAGCATGTAATTGAAATGCTAAGTAACGTAACTTTGCATGAAAATTTTTGGGGACATAGTTTAACATTTCAGCTTCCCCTGATTTACGTTGTGCGTGTATGACGTCATGTAATGGCGCAGTCGGAAAACACTGCGTTAAAAAAATTTTTAAATGAAAGCAACAAAAAATCCTTTCAACGCGAATACGATATAGGCATAAAATTGCTGTAAAGTAATATAATTTTTTAAGGCAATTTTTCTGAAACCTAGTTCAGGTACCCGTTGTCTTGTCCTTTAATCTACATTAAATAAGGGATGCTACATTTTAACATTTTTAATATTATTAAACTGAATTGTTTGTTAAACGTTTTACAGTTAGTTTGCTGTTTTATGTACAAGTTCTAGACCTGCCTTGCGGGTCTCCGAATTTAATACGTTGTTATTGATTTGTAACGGTATCACGTCCACAAACTGTTTAAGTCTGGACACCTAATGAATTGTAACATATTGAGAGTAACACAGTTTGATAATGGTAATCACCTGCATTCTTTTTCCACAGTAATCTTAATAAAACGTGACTATGCTCAACAGGTTACTGAACACTTTATAATCATGATCACAGTTTTTCTTAGTTCTCGCTCCATTTCATCTTTCATTCACTACCCCCCCCCCCCCCCCACTTTTATGTATATATTATTATTATTTCAATTATTAATCACTTCTTTAAGATTTTCACGTACAGTTTGGCCTGCCAAGCTATGCTTTTAGCCTCAGACTGTATGCATCAAAATTACTCTGTAATGTAATTTGCAAATGCATATGCTGCATAGGAATCTCTTTTGTAATTTCTGGATCATATTGCATTTATATTTATATTTACTTCAGTGAAATTATCTGTATTTTTATTATAACTGTTAGATGCAGAGTGGAAAAAACTTATAAACTTACATATCACTAAAACTATCACATAATACAACCAGCACAAACGAATATCTAATTGCTTTGATTGATAACTATTATGATTAATTTATCATTAATATTTTTACAAAAGTTAGAGATATTTGCTTCTGCCAATTGTATTTGCTATAACGGTTGTTAATATTTGAAATGTTGCCAAGGTGACTGTTGCCAAGGTGACTGTTGCCAAGGTGACTGTTACCAAGGTGACCATAGCAGCCGTAAGGTATAAATTTGGAAAAGTTTTTCCTGTTCCTGTTTACTCCCAGTTACAGCGTCGTAATTTATTTACTTATTAATTGGCGGTGTTCTTAACAAATTTAAAATGCAACGTATGCATACATGAAACGTTAAGGTCATTGGTGTTGTATATAAGAAAACGTGATTTTTCTGAATTTCGATTTTTCACCATCGAGACTTTTGGAGCAAACTCATTGAAGGTAAGAAAGGATAATTTTGTTTCTTCCTTCACTCTTGTTTGTATGTTTATCGTTTAAAGGATAAGAAAAGGGGGTGCCTAAAGTAGGTTTCAGGAAAATCATATGACTTTATAGCAATTTTATGCGTATATTGCACTCGCGTTGAAAGGATTTTTTGTTTGTTTTCATTTTAAATTTCTCGCGATCCTCCCCATTAAATGACGTCATATACGCACAACGTAAATCAGGGGAAGAAAAGGAAATGTTAAACTGCTCCAAAAACTTTCCATGCAAAGTTATATTACGCTTACCTGCTAGAAAGACTTATGTAAGTAGAAAGAAAAAATATTAATTATTAAAATGCTTTTACCAATTGGTAAAATGTAGCTGATTCACCCTCCAGGGTGCACCACTCGCTAACCAAAAACGTATTTTTAATTTTATTGACAAAATACAGTAATTTAAAATTTTATTTTGTTAATGACTTGTGCGCTACGAATGCTCTGATTATTTTTTTCAAACTTTACACAATGTTATCAAAACTTCTTTCAAATGATTCATCGTCAAAATGGCTGTGTCAAACGGTCATCGCGGGAGTTTAAATTTACAGATCTTACACAGCGTTACTGCCGACGCAAGTCTAATATGCAAAAAACAGCGAGTAATATAAAATTTTAAAACGAACTTTTTAAGCTTTATGTAAGTGGAAAGTTTTCTTTATGCTAGGGTTTTCTCTAAAGTGATTTTACTAATTACCCTTAGCGCTTATTGAAGTTTTATTACTAAACCCTTCTAACATTGAAATAAGCCTAACCTCCTAGAAGGCTTGACGTTTCCTTTAATGTCGCGTACGTTAAACAACATGAAAACCTAATATTATATATATCAATACAGATATGTTTTGTGTTTAACCTGCAGTAAACATATACTATCTGGTCTTTAGCTACTTTCTGAAAACAATTATATAGATTTAAAGATGTGATGCTGAATTTGCCTGAATCTTTTTACCTGAAATCCATCCTTGAGTAAATTCACTTCTCATTGCTTTCTTTTAGTGCTAATTTGATTCATGATAGCTTTAAAGATGGGCAGTCGTCATGTAACTTGAGAAGAAACCTTCTGCTTTCCATCTTGCTGGTCAGTCTTTCTTCTTTTACTTTGTCATAATTTTATTTTCTGCATAACGACTAGGATAAGCGTTTTTGGAAAGCATCGATCTGTAAGTGATTATTGACTTTTAAGAATCGCAAAACCAACTTGTACAGAAAGAGACGAACATTCTGAGTTTACAGTTTAAATCAACTTTATTGTTAAAGGAAAGGTCAACACTTCTAGGAGGTCAGGCGTATTTCAATGTTTGCAAAAAATGTTAGAAGGATTTAGTAACTAAACTGCAATAAGCTCCTCGTGTAATTAGTAAAATCACTTTGAAGTTGCGATCACTTCATGCTTGAATGCTCCCATTTTCAATGCCCATTCTTCTTCCAATGACGTCATTCGTCTTGAAGAAAAGAAGCGCAGTGTTAATCTTCATCAAAAGTCTAATAATGTTTTACAAAAAAAGTAATTAGCTAATTTTGTAATATTTTTGCGTGAACACTAAGTAAGCTGCAGAAGTTTGAATTAGTTTAAGCAGCGTCCGCTTACGGAAAGCCACGACGCGCTTACGGAAAGTTACGAAGTCTCCCAGTTACGTTATGATTTTCAAGTGAATGAGGGTAACCACCACGCCTAGAAATTTCTATTCAGAGGCAGTTTATTTAAATTTATGCTTCATAGGCAGTTCTTTGTAAATTTCTTTGTTATATTTTTCTAAATTTAAGTGTGAACAGTAAAATAAACCCAACGTACTGAGTGACTCGTTCTTTCCTAAGATACAGCAAAATGCACAATATAGACGGTTCATAACTCAATATAATTATCAAATTTAATAAAAACGTTAATGATAATAATAATATTCAAACCGTCAAACGAAATAAATCCCTTATATTGATACCGACGTCGATATAAAAGTATAAGCAGCCTGCAAATTCACAATTGATAGGTATCTGGAGGAAAGTTATGTTTTAGTGATCGAGGAAGTTTGTGACAAACAAACACAGAAACTCTGAATTTCACAGAGAAATTGACAAAAATAAATTGAATTATGAATTATGAATTTATTCCACAGCAACACAAACATACAAATTGATATAACATTGAAAAAATATATAAACCGAGCGAGTTACTGTGAGGAGGAGGAAGGAGCATTGAGCTTTCGAGTCCTCCTCCAGATAAGTGAAACAATTGACAATTAACATTACATTTTCATCAGTTATAACGTACATTAGAACAAAATAAGTTTTGTTAGTAACTTAAGATCAGGATGAGTAAAATTGTGAGTTAATTATACCGTTGTAGTAGGTAATTCTTTGATGCTTTTTTAAATTGATAAAGATTAAGAGTTTTCATTTCACGCGGAATTGATGACCATATTTTAATAGCATTATATTTTGATGCATAGTTTTACATGTATAGATTTACATAGTTTCCGACTGAATACCTTGTGAAATGATCATGTTGATTTGAAACTGGACTAAAGTATGACTGAAAAGCTGGTGGAAGTAGTGAATTATGATACTGATACATGTCATATATTTCTTTCACTTTAAGAGTTTTAACAGACATGTAAATTATACTTGTGGGATGGTCATACCTTATATGATATATTAGTTTGAGAATTTTGGGAATGACAGCCTGCAGAGTAAATTGTGTGCCCTTGTAAGCGACGTCTGCTGCCGGCACGTACGTGTGAAGCCAGCCTGAAGCCAGATAATGATATCATAACTAAATCACCTACTTACGTTGAGTTATAATGGCGTTATCACGTCTCCTTCCACCTACCTACATTAAAGGAAAACCGGACCCAATCTTAAACTGTAAGTCAAAACAATCTACTCCAGGGGTGTGCAAAGTGCGGCGCGCGGAGAGATTTGTCAACCTAATGAAAGTGCGGCCCGGGCGATGAATTATATGACCAACCAGCCAATCTCTAGGCTTTTGTTATCGAGGCTGTTGATCTGCCTAGTCGTCTTCTTGGTCACAGCAGGTAGAAAAATGATGAGCAAGAAGACGACATGGCAGATCAATTTGTGAGTAACCAGCAAGCTGAAAAAGTGTGGTCACCCCTGATATAGGGGGATTCCCAGATTTTAGTTTCAGCTTGGGCTCAGTAGTACAAGCCTGGATCAGTGGCTGTTTCATCAGATGTAGTGTTCTTATAGATCAGAATCATGGATAAGAAAAAGAAGAAGATTGAAGAACAACAGCGAGTCAAAACAGATTAATATGCACTGTACTACACAGACTGTGTGATACACATTACTATTATACATTGTAATAAAATTACCACTATCTGTCCTGAAAGTAGAAATATATGGTTTTAATATAAATTTTAGTAACTTCTAAAATAGTTTCTTGAGTGTAGTAGTAATAATGTGCGCAAATCGGATGCAAAAAAATCGTTATTAGGTCCTACTGTACTTGGCTCCTTGATCAAACTGCCTGTGGCCCGCAGGAATTGCGGGAAAGTTTAATGTGACCCGGCTAGTCAGATGCTGTTGCACACCACTGATTTACTCTTTAAAATATTGAAAGAAAACAAGCCATTTTGTTCAAAAGTGACTTACGTGAAGCCACACGCGGTATTACCAGACAAACACAATTTCGCGTCCGCGTCACTAGTTCTTCGCTGTTACTTGCATTTCGCCATTCGCTAGTTAGACTGGCGCTAGCGCCTTTGCCTCTGAAACGTTTTGCATAAAAAAACAGATTCTGTACCTCTCAGTTCAGTGGTATTCGTTTGTGACGTACTGCACACGTTTGACAGCTCATGCGTGAGCACATAGAATTTTTATCTTAAAACTTACCTAGTTTTAGTATAACACACAGAATATCTTACACTAGCGCTGTACTTCAATTTTCGCTTTAGAAAACATGTGCAACACACTCATGGAATATTTTTGCTGTTTGCATGAAAATTGTGTTCGTTTGTGACGTAATCAATAGTTTGGCTCGGCCGCTGTTAATAAAGATTTTAATCTAATATTTAATTATCAGAAAAGCTTTTCTAGTATTACTGGTGATAAAATGTATCACCAGTAAAGCTTTTCTAGTATATCTGGTGATAAATCAGAAAAGCTGATATATATCAGAAAAGCTTTTCTAGTATATCTGGTGATAAAATGTCTTGAAGATGGCGTAGTATCTGAAACTCGTCCTCTCTTCTTTTAAACTTGATATCGTTGTATGTGAATGGAATCTTTTGAAAGAAGCATATTGCTGTTGTTGTTCTTGTCGCTGCTGTTGTTGTTGTAGTTGTTTTTTGTTGTTGTTGCTGTAGTTGTTTTTGTTGGTGTTACTGCTGTTGCTCGAACGTGTGTAGTTCGTCACAAACTAACACATCTGAACTGAGAGGTACAGCACCTGTTTTTTGTGCAAAACGTTTTCGAAATGCAGACAATAGCGCCCGTCTAACTAGCGAATAGCGAAATGCATGTAGGAGCGAAACACTAGTGGCGTTGTGTTTGTGTGATAATAATTGTTTCACATAAGTCATCTTTGAAAACATAGTATGTTTCCTTTCAATATTTTAAAGAGTAGATTGTTTTGACCTACAGCTTAAGATTTGCTTTAAATTGTATAATTTACTAATCAATTTTATTTAGTAGTAACCTGAGAGTCTGATTGACTGCCGTTTTCATTTTTCTCATGATGCTTAAAACTAAAAATTTTAGTTAC
Organism: Tubiluchus corallicola; assembly: GCA_030141605.1. Classification (NCBI taxonomy): domain Eukaryota; kingdom Metazoa; phylum Priapulida; class Priapulimorpha; order Priapulimorphida; family Tubiluchidae; genus Tubiluchus; species Tubiluchus corallicola. Next base: position 18,503 of record JAQGDQ010001078.1, on the reverse strand, counting down.
AGAAACCAGTGATGTGCTAGTTTACCATTGTTGACTCGCTTACCGTTATCAAATTTATGGTTTTTTTGGTTTATTTCTGGGGTTTAACGTTAAATGTTACGGTCGATTATGTTTGTTAAACTATTTTCTTCTATTTCCTGAGCCAATATAAAATAATACGAGAATTATAGTTACACGTAATTACAGCACATAGTGCAAGTAAACAAAACACTGCAGTTTATTTATTACAAGTTCTTATTAATTTATTATTAAAACAACAGAACTTTTAGTATAATAATTTTAATGTATAAAATCTATCTATACACCCAAATAAGCCTTCTCGTAATGTGCAAAGCAGTTCAATTCCATTATCTTTATTTTCAAACACTTAGCTATCTGTTACTGTATCTGTTTCTAAAATACATATCTGTTTATTCATTACGTTGGCTTAATTATACATTATACGTTTTATTATATTTTACGTAATTAGTGCATAATTTTCTATACTGTAGGCTCTTCCAATATTAAAATAAAAGGTATGCATAGGCTAGGTACATAATGGCAGTGGTGGTTTTGCAGTGAAAATTGTTTTTCTTGATTAGTTACAAACAGGGTGTTAGTTCTAATAAAAGCTCAAATCTTCTTTGACACTCACAATTATTTACGTGTCATTTATGCTTACAGTGTGCAATGTGCAATGCACTGCAATCAAAAGAATCCATCGTGTAACGGAGTAAAAGTCAAGAAGACGAGCAAAGAGGATACATGTGTGAGAAATATCTGGCTGAAATAACTGCAATTGATGACAACAAAATGGTGACAACTTCTGCAGGAGGTGCTTGTCAATGGTGGTCATGGTGATGGTGATGAGCCTCTCTATTTCAGTAACTACCAGGTTTACGAGTTATTAGCATTAAATAGCTTATTTCCATTGTAATTGTACAGGGTAGAGGGTTTTTCTAATAATTTATCACTTTATGTAAAACATGAATACCAACTAACAATATCAGCAGCTTTCCGTAAAGCAGAGTTATTATAAATTTCTACATAATGCAATTGCACAACATTTGGATTATTTTCCCTGTAGTACCATTATCATTAAAACAAAATGATTATGAATTTGTAAGTAATGGCGGATACGTATCGATAATAATGAAGGCTTTCTTTGAGTGGTGTAGTTGGTTATCGATTGTAGACTTCTCTTAGAATAAGTGCTATAATTATCGACATGCTCATATAATGTACTTCCAAATTGTAAGCAAGAACCACTAAAGTAAGTGGTAAATCCACATATATTACAAGCAAAGTGCTTTGCCGGCAACAATTAAGTTTAAAATTGTTCAGTGGTGAAGCAAAACAATTGACAAGTCCTACAGTAACGACTAATGTCATACAGTAACGACTAATGTCCCACAGTAACGACTAATGGGCACCAGCAGTGCTTCACTGATTAACGAAATGGGCCGTAACGGAAATTCGTATATAAAAGAAACTGAAAATAAACCTGATAGCAACTGGAGTTGTTCTCTGTCACAGAAACTACACTATGTTGATCCATCATTTTCTGGTAAGTTTGGCGCTTTTATATGTAAGCAATTCTTTAAAATAAAATCTGATTTTTCTTGTAAAACAAAATAAGTTTTAAAAGTATTCGTCGTTGCATATGATATAATGTCTTTTTAACGTATGATTCAATTATTAGCTGTTTTAAATATTGTGAGATATTAATGTAGTCTAATATAGGCTTAGCTTTTACTTGCACAGCTGCAGGCTCACATGTTTCTCAATACAAAGGTTTTGTTTTGCTGTGACCATTAATGTCGCTAATTTCTAATCATAAATAATGCAACATTGATTTGTGTTTTAGACGTTGTACCTGTTTTACGTGGGTTTCGTAGACTGTCAATATCATTTCAACCAAGGACATGCTGGACGGCAACCTCAGCGGTATCCAAGCAGATTTCCTACGTCAAATTCATATCCACCAGGTAATTTGTATTTTTATTTAAAATTTAAAATGAGATTTAAAATGAAAATAAACTAAAATTCCTGTCAGTGCGAGTAAGATATACGCATAAAAATGCTGTAAAGTAATATAATTTTTCTAAGGCGATTTTTCTGAAACCTACTTCCGGTGCCGTTTTTCTTGTTCTTTTCCATGTATTAAGGTACTGTCATACAACTCTTACTCAATGGTCTTTGCAGGTCCACACTGAATAGCTATGGCGTCTGACTGTCTTGACTAAATATTGTCTATTTTAACAAATCCTCTAGGTCAAAGCGGCTATGGCAGAAAAAGAAAATCTGGTCGGTCAAACGTCAGACCACATAAGCTGGACAAAGATGCTATTGGAACACTAACTGAAGGTATTTTGACCTCTTTTTTCAGTGGCGGTACTGTTTAAACTGCAAATTATAACTAATTTTCAGACATTAAATTAGGAGTGGAACAGAGAAATATGGCGTTGCGCTTAACATGCCTCAACATGCCAGTAGCAGCAGGAGTAGTAGTGGCAGCAACAGCAGTAGCAGCAGGAGTAGTAGCAGTAGTAGCAGTAGCAGCAGTAGAAGTACTAGCGGTAGCAGTTGACTGAAACACTGAAAAACTAATTGAATCACTGACTAAACCTGCCAAATAGACTAATAAATGTTTTATTGATCTAGCTGAGTTTGTTGAATGCGACAGTCTTAATGGATTCATGGCTGTATTTGGTGAAGGACCTCACACAGATCATCTGAAATGGAACGTTTCACCTAGTGCTGATATTGAACAATTTACGAACTGTCAGGTATAAATTATTAAAATTTATGAGCAGCATTAGTGTAGTAGAACTTCTACTGGTAGTGGTAGTGTTAGTGGTGGTGGTCGTGTTAGGGGTGGTGGTAGTGCTAGTGGTGGTGGTCGTGGTCGTGTTAGGGGTGGTGGTAGTGGTAGTGCTAGTGGTGGTGGTAGTGGTAGTGCTAGTGGTAGTGCTAGTGGTAGTGGTCGTGTAAGTGGTGGTGGTAGTGGTAGTGGTAGTGCTAGTGGTGGTGGTCGTGGTCGTGTTAGGGGTGGTGGTAGTGGTCGTGGTCGTGTTAGGGGTGGTGGTAGTGGTAGTGCTAGTGGTAGTGGTCGTGGTAGTGGTTGTGTAAGTGGTGGTGGTAGTGGTAGTGCTAGTGGTAGTGGTCGTGTAAGTGGTGGTGGTAGTGGTAGTGCTAGTGGTAGTGGTTGTGTAAGTGGTGGTGGTAGTGGTAGTGGTAGTGGTTGTGTAAGTGGTGGTGGTCGTGTTAGGGGTGGTGGTCGTGGTCGTGCTAGTGGTGGTGGTCGTGTTAGGGGTGGTGGTAGTGCTAGTACCAGTGGTAGTGGTTGTAGTAAGCTTGTCCCATTATATTTATCACTGTCATCGTTGGCGTCATACTGCAATTAATGGGAACATTTTCATTTTAGTGGGTGAAAGCAGAGCCAGCAAATGCTCCTGAAGTGCCAAGCGTAATGAGTTTGTTTTCCTACGAAGTTCCAGCGAATTTTGGAGCCGACATTTTATTCTATTTCGACGGCGTGGAACTTATTTTGGTTGTAAATGGTGATATCGCAGTTGTGACTCTGTAAGTATTTCTGGCAGTGCAGGTTAGATCCCTAATCTTAGAACTGTAGTTTTCGCATTTGTTGTTTTTCTAAGGGCTGGTTCATACAGAGACCAATTACATGGCTGAAAGTCTCGCGCAACCTCATGCATTATAAAACTATCCTGCACTTGAGATTACACAGTGACATACATTCAGGCAAATTTGTTTTGCTTTTACTTTGTTCTTTTCTAAAAAATGTTTAAATTGCTTGGTGTAAATAACTTCTCATATTTTAAATCGCAGAACTCAATCAATCAGAGATTCAGAGTGGCACTTTCTTTGCGCAACTTGGCAATCCAGTGGAGGACACTTAGCTATTTATGTTGATGGCGCTTTAGCTGGTGAGTAAACCTATTCAAGAAATGTCTGCTTTCTACGAATAAAAAAACATATTTTTGATAAAGGGACAAATGGCAAAGGGTAGGGCAGATTTAGAGTAATGTGACGTTATGATTATTATAACATATTATGATTAATAATACATGCGATTGCGATTACTTTGTTTGTGTGACGTCACTTCAGGTTGTTTGCGTCTGAGTGACGTCACAGTTTAGAAAACATTTCTCGCTTTGATAGCCTTAAACTGTATTACCTTGACACTTGCATGATCTAGATAATTCATTTCAGGTTCAGGAACTGGGCTGAGTGATGGAACGGCAGTTCAATCTGGTGGTTGCCTAATTTCTGGACAAAATCAACTGTCAGACTCCTCGATTGATCCTAATCACTATTTCGTTGGTTGTCTGACAGACGTGACCTTCTCAGTACAACAAACGCTGAGTGCAACTGAAATTCGTAAGTGGTCCTTTATGTTAGCATTATACTAAAGGTTAGTAGCCAATATTAAGTTAAAACTGTTAAAGGGGGAATACACAAGACGAGCATTTGATTAGGCCGACATTGAGCATGTATCTGCATCTGCGCCTCTGGTGGCGAAATTGCAGGATTACAGGTGAAACTTGGCAAAATGCTAAAGTGGAGAATATAAAATATAAAATTAGTTTCCAATGAGCAACATCTCTACCCAGCCCAGTTGTGTACGACAGTATCACAACAGGCTGCGTGTACATCAGCAAAGCTGCGCTAGTTTAATTTTTTCACCGGGAGAGGCGTGACTACAGCTCCATTGCGTCTCCTGTGAGATGCAAAAAGTTTGATTTTCATGATATTCCCCCTTTAATACTCGCAACAATAAAAACTGAACTTTAGCATCCGTGTAGTATCTAAGATACTGATTATTAAAAAACTTAGTGTTATCAATGATAAAAACTTGTTTTCTGATTTTCAGAGTCAATGTATGAAACTTGCTACAACATCAATGGCGACTTATTAAGTTGGAGAAGAGAAGAATTCACAGCAGTTGGATCTGTGAACATCGTGAATCCAAGCAGTTGCCCCAACTTTGGGTCTGATCCGGAAATGTGCTTAGCTACACCACTCACTGAATCACAAGTTGAATTATTGACTGATTTCATGAAATATGTAATACATAGACTGAATGCGATGAAATCTAAAATTCAACGCATTCGTCGTAAGCAAACAATATTGTTAAGATACTTTCTGTAAAAGCCTATAGGTATAGAGTGATGTTTTTGTTTTCATAAAACCTACCATTATTGTTTTTCATTTAAATAAATTATGTGTGAGTTTAATTTAGTTTTGTTTTGTTCAATTTGTCATAACAAACTAATACATAAATATGGTGAAAATACAAAATACCAAATTAAAAAAGCAAGCATGTAAATCATAATTGGGGCTGTCCAATCAGGAGAAATGGGTTGAAAAGAGGAAAGAATTGCTGTAGTTATCATGTAAGAATTTGAGTCAACACAGTATGTTCAACGTTGATATGACTAGCCAGGTTGGACACAAACAAAGACCTCAAATATACGTAAGCTTACACTTTACGTCTACGGTATGAAAGAATTGTGTAAGCTTATTATACACTGAATGAATGATTAAAATTATATAATAAAAAAATGTTTGCGCAAATGAATGTGAGCCGTATATTAGTCGACCTGATGACATTAAGCAGCTATAACAGCGCGAAACTGGCGTCACTTAAGCAAAAGAAACATAGCGAATAAATTGAACCCTAATAAGGTCTGAGCAAGGTGGCGCCATACAGTGAGAAGGAAGCGTACTTAATATGAAAACCTAAATTACGAACTGCTGAGAGTCACGTAGCAAGAAACGTCAATAACTAATTATTCCACATTTCAACATGTATATAGCTAAGGTAAGCAGAGTGGAATAACGTACATATATACAGTGAATTGAACATGCAAAGCCTAACACTATAAATAAACGATAGTAGCCATTAACAAATGATAGCAACCCTATACCTTTAGCAACCCACAACTTTAGGTGATGTAAATTAATACGGGTGAAAAATATATAAACACAGATAAACAGGTTCAAGTAAATTCAGAGGTGCTTAATAGATTAGTGACCTACGCTAAGCATGAAGACTACAACTTGAGAAAACAAAGTAATATACTGTATCATGATAACATTTACCAGAGTGAATGTATACCTGAGCATAAGCAAATTATAGTGTTCAGATAAAAAAGCGAAGTACATCAGCTTAACATAGCTGACAAAGTTAATTTAGGTCGTCCTCAGATTTTATTTCAAAGGCTTTCACTCGCCCTGGTTCCAAACGAACTTATAGCTGAGCTGCTTTTTAATTTCAAAGCAATTGTGGAGCAGGTCCTTTCTGCGCTTAGTTAAGCACTCAATAATGAATACTCGACTACTGGACTTGTGGAGCAGGTCCTTTCAGCGTTTAGTTAAGCACTCAATAATGAATACTCGACTACTGGACTTGTGGAGCAGGTCCTTTCAGCGTTTAGTTAAGCACTCAATAATGAATACTCGGCTACTGAACTTGTGGAGCAGGTTCTTTCAGCGTTTAGTTAAACACTCAATAATGAATACTCGACTACTGGACTTGTGGAGCAGTTCCTTTCAGCGTTTAGTTAAGCACTCTAATGAATACTCGACAACTGGATTTGTGGAGCACTTCCTTTCAGCGTTTAGTTAAGCACTCAATGATGAATACTCGACTACTGGATTTGTGGAGCAGGTCCTTTCAGCGTTTAGTTAAGCACTCAATAATGAATACTCGACTACTGGATTTGTGGAGCAATTCCTTTCAGCGTTTAGTTAAGCACTCAATAATGAATACTCGACTACTGGATTTGTGGAGCAGGTCCTTTCAGGGTTTAGTTAAGCACTCAATGATGAATCCTCGACTACTGAACTTGTGGAGCAGGTCCTTTCTGCGCTTAGTTAAGCACTCAATAATGAATACTCGACTACTGAACTTGTGGAGCAGGGCCTTTCTGCGCTTAGTTAAGCACTCAATAATGAATACTCGACTACTGGATTTGTGGAGCAGTTCCTTTCAGCGTTTAGTTAAGCACTCAATAATGAATACTCGACTACTGTAGTTGTGGAGCAATTCCTTTCAGCGTTTAGTTAAGCACTCAATAATGAATACTCGACTACTGGATTTGTGGAGCAGTTCTTTTCAGCGTTTAGTTAAGCACTCAGTAATGAATACTCGACTACTGGACTTGTGGAGCAATTCCTTTCGGCGTTTAGTTAAGCACTCAATAATGAATACTCGACTACTGGATTTGTGGAGCAATTCCTTTCAGCGTTTAATTAAGCACTCAATAATGAATACTCGACTACTGGATTTGTGGAGCAATTCCTTTCAGCGTTTATTTAAGCACTCAGTAATGAATACTCGACTACTGGACTTGTGGAGCAATTCCTTTCGGCGTTTAGTTAAGCACTCAATAATGAATACTCGACTACTGGATTTGTGGAGCAATTCCTTTCAGCGTTTATTTAAGCACTCAGTAATGAATACTCGACTACTGGACTTGTGGAGCAATTCCTCTCAGGGTTTAGTTAAGCACTCAATAATGAATACTCGACTACTGGATTTGTGGAGCAATTCCTTTCAGCGTTTATTTAAGCACTCAATAATGAATACTCGACTACTGGAGTTGTGGAGCAATTCATTTCAGCGTTTAGTTAAGGACTCAATAATGAATACTCGACTACTGGAGTTGTGGAGCAGGTCCTTTCTGTGCTTAGTTAAGCACTCAATAATGAATACTCGACTACTGGACTTGTGGAGCAATTCCTCTCAGGGTTTAGTTAAGCACTCAATAATGAATACTCGACTACTGGATTTGTGGAGCAATTCCTTTCAGCGTTTATTTAAGCACTCAATAATGAATACTCGACTACTGGAGTTGTGGAGCAATTCATTTCAGCGTTTAGTTAAGCACTCAATAATGAATACTCGACTACTGGACTTGTGGAGCAATTCCTTTCAGCGTTTAGTTAAGCACTCAATAATGAGTACTCGACTACTGGATTTGTGGAGCAGGTCCTTTCAGCGTTTAGTTAAGCACTCAATAATGAATACTCGACTACTGGATTTGTGGAGCAATTCCTTTCAGCGTTTAGTTAAGCACTCAATGATGAATACTCGACTACTGGAGTTGTGGAGCAATTCCTTTCAGCGTTTAGTTAAGCACTCTAATGAATACTCGACTACTGGATTTGTGGAGCAGTTCTTTTCAGCGTTTAGTTAAGCACTCAATAATGAATACTCGACTACTGGAGTTGTGGAGCAATTCCTTTCAGCGTTTAGTTAAGCACTCAATAATGAATACTCGACTACTGGAGTTGTGGAGCAATTCCTTTCAGCGTTTAGTTAAGCACTCAATAATGAATACTCGACTACTGGATTTGTGGAGCAGTTCCTTTCAGCGTTTAGTTAAGCACTCAATAATGAATACTCGACTACTGGAGTTGTGGAGCAATTCCTTTCAGCGTTTAGTTAAGCACTCAATAATGAATACTCGACTACTGGAGTTGTGGAGCAATTCTTTTCAGCGTTTAGTTAAGGACTCAATAATGAATACTCGACTACTGGATTTGTGGAGCAATTCCTTTCAGCGTTTAGTTAAGCACTCAATAATGAATACTCGACTACTGGAGTTGTGGAGCAATTCCTTTCAGCGTTTAGTTAAGCACTCAATAATGAATACTCGACTACTGGAGTTGTGGAGCAATTCCTTTCAGCGTTTAGTTAAGCACTCAATGATGAATACTCGACTACTGGAGTTGTGGAGCAATTCCTTTCAGCGTTTAGTTAAGCACTCTAATGAATACTCGACTACTGGAGTTGTGGAGCAATTCCTTTCAGCGTTTAGTTAAGCACTCAATAATGAATACTCGACTACTGGAGTTGTGGAGCAATTCCTTTCAGCGTTTAGTTAAGGACTCAATAGTCAATAATGAATACTCGACTACTGGACTTGTGGAGCAGGTCCTTTCTGCGTTTAGTTAAGCACTCAATAATGAATACTCGACTACTGGACTTGTGGAGCAATTCCTTTCTGTGCTTAGTTAAGCACTCAATAATGAATACTCGACTACTGGATTTGTGGAGCAGGTCCTTTCTGCGTTTAGTTAAACACTCAATAATGAGTACTCGACTACTGGACTTGTGGAGCAGGTCCTTTCTGCGTTTAGTTAAGCACTCAATAATGAATACTCGACTACTGGATTTGTGGAGCAGGTCCTTTCTGCGCTTAGTTAAGCACTCTGTGACGTCCGTGACGTCAGTCTGGAATATAAGAACTACCGAGCAGCATTGCAACCCTTTCTAATATAGTAGAACTGTATTCTAGTATGATTTTGTGTATGTCCCATACTTAGGCTGCATTAATAGCTTAAGTTAGCTAATTACTTATGTTAATTAAATGAGTCATTAGTTAATTACTCATTAAGCGAATTTACCTACTGCAATAAAGCAAGTTGTGACTGTACATATATGAGCATGCACCTAGTTAGCTCTGGGAAGGGTCCCACCTCATACCTGTCCTAGATCTCCTTTACAAGAAAGTAAATGATTGGTCATACGCTCAACTGAACAGGCTATCTGGCCAATGAACCGTCGTGTTAAAGGACAAGATCACCCAGTTTTACCTGTTCTAGAAATTGAAACCAGGTTCAACACACTGTGTTGAACGTGCTAAGCCAGTGAAGTCGTCGAATATGGCTTCCGACGAACATATATTAACAATCGAAGTCAAGACTTAATTACTGTGGCGACAGAAAGTGATTAAAGGGCACTGACACACCAAAGGGTTAGGTGTTCGAGCCGTGAGGCGGAAACACCAATAAACTGGCTGTTATTCGTTATTCACATTCTCTAGAAATAAGAGGTATAAGTCTTGCAATTTTTTGCAAAAAACGGCCGAAAATGGGCATTTTTGGAGGTCTTTCACCTCCCGTTCCTCCTGGTGGGCCCGATTCGAAAACTTAACACCCAATGGGACCACACTAGATCGAGACCTTTCGTTTGAAATACAGGTCGCCGCAAATGGTGCCGTCGTCGGTACTGTAGCCTCGAAACTTGCTTATTTTAAGTCCATACCAGCGAAATTAATATATACGTCGTATTTTAACGGTAGAATTCCCTACGACAAATTGTCCTTGTTCCGAACACGTGCTGCCATCTGTTGTCGACTTACTTAAACGCATCTTTAGCTGTACAAATATACTGAGTTCTCGCAAGCTCTATAGGCTATGGAAAACATTCACGAGTTCACGATGACTATTGATTCATACGTCTATGTTGTCCAAATCATTTTCTAATTTAAACATAGTTAGTTAACATAGTACTTTAGTTATCATAGTTAAGAAAGTACATTTAACAGTATATACTTCCTATTTGATGTTGTTTAGTTCTGTGCTTTATTATGGGCTGTGTTATAAAATACAAAATGCAAGAATTACTTTACATGCTCCTTGCTTTCTTTACTTCTCCTGAACTTTCTTTACTTCTTTACTTTCTTTACTTCTTTACTTTCTTTACTTCTTTACTTTCTTTACTTCTCTTTTAATTTCTTTACTTCTCTTTTACTTTCTTTACTTCTCCTTTGCTTTATTAACTTTTCTTTTCTTTGCTTTCCTTTTACTTTCTTTAATTTTTCTTTACTTTTTTACTTTTCTTTTACTTTCTGTACTTCTCTTTTTCTTTCTTTACTTCTCCTTTGCTTTCTTTGCCACTCTTACTTTCGTTACTAATTTTACTTTCTTTACTGCTCCTTTACTTTTTTACTTTTCTTTTACTTTCTTTGCTTCTCTTTTACTTTCTTTACTTTTATTTTCTTTACATGTGTTTTATTTTCCTTAATTCTGTTTTACTTTCTCTACTTCTTCCCTTTGTTTATTGCTCTTTACTTTCTTTACTTCTCTTTTACTTTCTTTTCTTCTCTTTTGCTTTCTTTTCTTCTCTTTTACTTTCTCAATTTCTCCTTTACTTCTCCTTTACTTTCTTATCTCTCTTTTACTTTCTTTACTTCCTCTTTGCTTCTTTTCTTCTCCTTTGCTTTCTTTAATTGTCTTTTACTTTCTTATTTCTCTTTTACTTTTTCTACTTCTCCTTCACTTTCGTTACTCCTCTTTTATTTTCGCGCCTGCGCAATCGCGTGCATGGCGGCACGAGACAGACAAATTTCCATTACTGGTTTTCACAGAAAGTTACAGTGAACAATCCCATGTGGATTAAATGAATAGTTAGCAAGACCTTCACTTCAAACATTTCCTTTTCGTTATTAAATGAGCATTCTTCAAAAAATATTGGAATTACCGAAAATCCCAATGCAGCACAAGTCTAATTCACTTTAGATGTGAGTGAAACTTCAAAATTAATTGCAAATGGCATTACGAATTTGTTGCGCTGGTTTGTGTGGTTACAGCACGATTGCAGTAATTAAAATTTTATGTTAGGTTTAAAGAACAACCACCTGTTATGGGACGCACTTTTTTGGCTAGGCAGACCCTGCAATTTGTAAAACACACAAGTTAATATATTACCTGTTTTAGTCTTCATTTTTTGCACATATGTACTTATATGTCAGTAATCAAAAACCATGTTTTTTCATCGGTACTTTCAACTGCTTCTGCACATAATAAAAAAACCTTGTTTTTGAAAAATTGGGTACACCTGACACTACCTTGGGTACACTATGTATGATTTATTGTGTACTTTCTGTGTGAAAATGATCGCAATTAATAATTTTTGAAACAAACTATATGAACAAAGCTTGGATTAGAACCGGGGACTTTAGATTGCAATCCTGGCGACCACTAGACCACACAGCTCCTTGTGATGAAGCTGTACCCTAATTCAATCTTAATAACTTTACAACTATTTCTCCAACCAGACGTAATAGAACTGTTTCTTTTCCTCTAGTTAGAAGCCCTTTCTAAAGAACTTCTTCCACAATCATACGATTTTTGTGAATGCAACTCACGGCCAGACAAATTGTGTTATCACTACTGAGTCGCGCGCAATACATTGTGAGATTCTACTTTCTCTTCAGATTGAGAATCGTGATGAGATCATCTGTTTGAAATCTGACGAGTTCGTTTGTTGCTTAGGGATGTCAGCTTTAGACGCAGCAATTCAATTATTTAAGGACAAGGTCATCAATTAAGAGAAAATTTAAACAAAGAACAAATGCTTAAAACTTGTTTTGATATATAACGGCGCCTTCGGGCTGGCGAGTTCTCCTCTGAGAGTAAACTCACAAGTGTGAACAGCTTTGCGAGAACTGTCGCGAGTTTTACTGAGTGTGAACTCGCGCCTTCTGTCGGAGAGAACTCGCAACAACTCTCGGAGAGTTTGCGAAAACCTGTCTTGCCGACGGAATTCGCAAAGCCGTTGACACTTAGGAGTTTACACTCAGAGCGAAAACTCACTAGAGAAAAATCGTTAGTCTGAATGCTAGTCTGAAAGTAAAGAAACTTAGCTAATACACTGTGTATTGTAGCAAAAAGGTCACAAAAAATGAATTTATCATATCATATCAAAGCTAAATTTAGCTTTGCAGAACTGCTGTTCCAGCTAAATGGTTAACGTCTTTCTTGTACAAGGTTATTTGGCTGTTTCGGTTTGGTAAAATTTCTCAGAAATGAGCTGGACTAATGACTGAGGGTCAATCAACCTGCGTTACATAACAGTCACACTTTATCAATTTTGTGTTTGACTGTTAATCTCTGACTAACAACTTGTAACGAAGTACAAGATCTTGAACTAGTTGCACTCCTTGCATTTCTGCCAGAAATCTTGTTTTTTCTACTTCAATTTTTATCAAAGTCTTGACTGCAACAAGCTTGGACTGCTGTACACTATTAGGAAATTACATCGTATCTTCTGCTAAACTAATTAAAGCTTAGATGGGCATGTTCATATCCAATTTACGACAACGTAGACTAAATAATTCATGTAACATAATCACTAGTTTCCTGTCGACTGAAATTCTGTAATGGAATTACAAACTGTTGCTGCAACAGTTAATATAGAATTAAACAAATATTAAACGAATTATGGTCTCTTTTCAGTTTCGCTCTAGCACAAAAATTATCGTTGCCGCAGGAGAGTTTTTTTTTAACAAGATTTTGTTTGATTTATTAAATCGCGATGTTTCCCTTAATGCGGAAGTAGTAACAGAAGTTCGACGAAGAAAGATTTGTGAAATAGAAATGTAATTTTTCTCCATATTATTTAATCTTCACATCTCTGATTTACAAAATAAAGAATACAAGTTTGTATCATTATGGAGTGATTATATTTTATAATTTAAATTTACCCTTAAATTCTTATGGACACATACTAAAAATTTGACAGATATTTGTGGTAGAAGAGATTTCACTGTTTTATATAGTTATTTAATTGTTCATAGTAGGAACCACAAGAATATATATATATATATATATATACAATTATATAAATAATATTTTCCTTAGTCAATTCCTTTGTTCTGATGAAGATACCGTATATCTAAATGAAATTTATGCTGAAATATACTTGCTGTGTGTGTGTTTTGCTCTAGTCTTTTTGTTAATATATATATCTATATACATAAATGTAGACCTTATCAGCAATTTAAACTATGCGTTTGGCCAGCAGTGTTTGAGTAACAGAAATATGCAGTTCTGATGAACCAGCAACATTGAGATAAACTTTATTAACAACCGAGTACTCAAAATTTTGTAATATTTTCACTAAATGAAACACAGACATTCAAACTGCTCTGAGCTGATGTGTCATATTTTCAATCTATTGGAGTAAATAAAATGATAATAATATTTCATCAGTAAATGGGTAAGGATGTGAAGGCAGAGAATTCTCATAAGACTTGCTGTATTGTAAAAAAAAACTAACGTCCTTCCCAATCAATATGGATTACAATAAAGTTTTTTTATAAATAATATTTTTTTAATCTTGCTTGTTCGCACAGGCTTACATGTTTTTGTAAAAAATTGGTTGATACTTGACGTAAAAAAATTCATATTATTAGGCAAGAGTCATCTTTACAATATAGTAGGCTTAGAGGCACTCTCTGTCTCCACATCCGTAACCGATGCGAAGGGTTATACAGGTGCTAAGCTGAGAAAGAACATGTATCGTCTTTAAAGGTTTTCACATGACATACCATCCTGCAGAGTTTTGCCCGCAGCCTGAGTTATTGATGCAACCAGTCTCCTTAAACAGCTAAAGTGTTCGAAACATGGATGCTGCTTTTTTAAACTCAAATGTTAGTTAGTCAATATTTCTACTAATTTGGATATGAAAGTTTATTCTTAGACTAACCGCTTGCTGCCCTGAAAGAACCTATCACTTCACGATGAAACCTTGTTGCTTGTAACGTTAATCCTTTAGTAGCATTGTAAATAACTATAAATAAGAAATACGTGGCTGAAAACATTTCACTTACTTTAAACACGTTTGATGTTGCTGTATTTGTTATAATCGTTAGAAAAGCAAGTTGGCCATGTCCACTGGTAACAGTATCGCAGGTACTTCAGCGTACCATTCTTTCTAACTAGGGGAAATATTTTAAATTAGCAATAAAAAATGTAAAACTTCAAGAATGATGTTTCAAACCTTTTCACGTAAGAAAAAAACTAGACACAACAATAACGACATCGCTATGTTATCGAGGTGACCACACATCGGAGTGAAATAACTCTGCTTGATGAACCTCGGAACAACATTACACAAATTAAACTTTGATTTGACCATTTTATTCATTATCAATTAGTGATCGTGTCAGTTGATCATTCATTGTCAACAATCTGCTAGTTTTGTGTCTGCGTTAACTGCGTCAACTTAGAATTTCTTTATCTGCAAAACTTTATCTAATTGAACGCCCATCACACTACAGTATACAGTTTAACGACTGTCACATGTTTAACGAATATGCTTGATGTGCGATAAATGCCACTACTACTGCGTTTGAATTCTGATTCAAATTTACTTTCACTAGTACAGTCAGTTACACTTGCATTTACCTAATGTCCATGATAATTAATCAATTAATTCACCGTGCACTGAGGTTTGTCCTGCTTGCTGACAAATATGGCAATTCTTTTACATCGGACATTGTTGCTTTCAAACTAATTATTATAACAGTTAAACAGAAAACGTTTTTCCTGGCCTGCGATGTCATAACAACGTAATGAGATTTCCACGTAATATACCTAATAATCAACGCTAATAATTTAATGGAGTAATATTTATCAAACGTAAGTAATGTTCCACTATAGCCTACTAGATTGTTGTTACTAGTGAATTGAGGTGGTAAATCCTCTTCCACTTTTACTGTTACAAATGGTTACCACAGGGGGCTGTGCTTTCACCACTATTATTTTGTATGTATATTGATGATCTGCTTGTAGATCTGTAGAACTTTGGGTGCCTACCATTGCACTGTATGTTGGCTTGGGATTGTTCATTTTCTTGTCCAGAGCATTTATTATATCATTCAGTTTATCAATGACTTCGTCTGGTTGCATGTTTAGTGTTTGATCCTTAAGTTGTATAATCTCAGTTTTTAATTCTGTAATATTAGTTGACAGATCAGTATTATTACCTTTTAGTTCCTTTAGTTCAGCCCTCTTCGATTTTATTTCTTTACTTAATGCGTCAATACATTTATTTAAATTCCTCCACATTGCAGAGGTAATACTGAAGTTTTCTTTCTGGCTTGCACAACGGTCGCATACTATATCACCATTTTCCCGCAGGCTGACAGGATTTTGACTTTTCTTGCATGATTGACAAGATTTCCTAGCTGACATATTTGCAAGCTTGTTAAGTCACAATGCAAGCTCACACAGCAGTCGTAGTAACCTGCACTGCTACAAAAGCTTCAAGTTTTGCACATTAGAGTGATTAGTAATTACTCTAGCGTCGTTGTCTTACAAGTTTTCCAGTTAGCAGATAGGTAATCACAAAGAAACTATATAGTTATCATACGTTTATAGTTATCATGATAAAATCTCATCACTACCACTGCATGCAGCACACATTACCGAACACGCTGCTATTTGTTTCGTCAAGTTCGCGAACTTTTACACGTTTAAATTTCACTTAAATTGCGGAACTGAAAAAATACGTCCACCCATTGCAACAAACTGTTTAAGAACAGTGAAGATAGCTCTTCAACAAGCCATAGAACTAGTTAAAAAAACCTGCAGGAGGACAAATGTTAACATATTTAGATTTTGCACAGAAAGATTTAAACACTTCAGCATTGATCCTTAGAAATAAATGCACTTGGGGCATTGCAGCGTGTAGGGAGTCCTGGCATAGGGAGGTGAGCAGAATCGTGTCACTGGACGTGTGATTCATTGGATGATTTTATACAGCACACTTGAACGTAGTCCATTACCTCCAATCAAATTCCTTAACCTGAAGTTAGGTAAAACAATTAAAATATTAAATAAAACTATAGACTTACTAAATAATTACTAAATAAATATTAAATAAACAAATAAGCTTTTATTCTATTTTCCAAGCCGCTTGCACAAAGTAAACAAAGCGGCATCCAAAAAGCTAAGAAGAAATAATGCAGAGCTTTGCCCTCTCAGTATATAAAAGCGTTGCTTCCTTAGTGCTTGTGGTGTCTTAGGATAACGTGGCATCAGCTGTGCCTAGCAGATTAAGCTGCGCTCATATCGCTTACTGTGAGGACATACCGATGTATACAGCTTATACTTCTCCAGTGGTAATTATATCAAATTGCCAAGAATTTTCGGATGTTTAAAGGAAAACCGGATGATTGTGTAAATTTTAGTTCAGAATAAAGAATGCTCTAATATATTGAAAACTACAACAGTTTATTTTAAACCAAAGCTTAGATTAAATAATAATTACCTCGGATAGTCAAATTTTATTAAACTTACAAAGTTATGCACGGCTCAGTGAATCTACTAAGATTGGCAGCGGTGCCTTTTGGTCACATTCGCGTGGCCGACAAACGTGCTTGATGCACAAGGGAAGATGCCATTGCACAAACTGTGGCTAGTTTCTGACGTAGGCAATAGCTGTGTTTGGTTGCCATTAATTAACTTTCTAAGCTAATTATTCAAATAAAAAAAAACAATTGTAAACTTTTATAGGCAAGAAAATGTATATTTTGAACAGTAAATTAAAGTGAGATTTAGTCTAAACAATCGTCCAGTTTTCCTTTAAGTTAAACCAAAACCTGACACAATCTTAAAATGTGGGTCAGAACAATCTACTCTTTAAAATATTGAAAGGGAGTCTACTATTTTTTTCAAAAATGACTTACGTGAAAGAAATATTATCACACAAATACAATTTCACGTTCGCGTCACTAGTTCTTCGCTGTTACATGCATTTCGCAATTCTCTAGTTAACGGATTGCACAAAAAACAGGTGCTGTACCTAGTTAGACAGGCTGTAGGGGCTTATACTGGTTTGCACAATTTCTCTTGGATGCATTGTACATGTTTTCACAAACATAAAAAAAAGATCGTTTTTGTTAAAGCTGGACTAATGATGGAACTTCTGGTAAAGTTTTAACACGAAAACTTCATTTTGTAATGCCTAGATGGCGCTCGTCTAATTATTGTCGCTTGTTTTTCGTAGATTTTATACTTATTCACAATTACTACTTATAATTATATGATTAACTTACTACTAAAAGAAAGACAATCCCAAATCATTTGTTGTCATTGGGAAATGCTTTAATACTTGTTCATTGTTGCAAGAAAATGAATTTACAATTAAAAACAAATGAGGTTTTAATTAATTACATAAGTACAGTATAAAAAATTTATACTGGAGGTGAATCTTTAGACTGAACTGATCACTGCCGTTACCGTAACCGTATTTGCAGCACGTGGAGGTGGGTCTAGGCCAAACTGATAAATCCTCATCAGCCATATATACTGCAAGTAACTTATTAGAAGAACAGAAGGACAAACAACGCTATTACACATAAGATGATGAATGGATTGTGAATAAGAGGTACCTAAAGAAATAATAAATGTAATCCGTAATAATAAATTGAAAACACAATACGACATACGTGCATAGATGGTTTATCTCCAGCAGTACGAACGATGTTGCCCTCATATTTGAAAAAAAAGTAAAAGCTGGTATCTTCTGTGCAGAGTGAATGCCAGAGGGCATGCTGTGATGGAGGTTAGTGTTGAGGAAATTTCTACAGTTTGCTCAGAAGTTTAGTTATTCTAATGTTGTATTTGACGTCAGCTGGTGTCTTCTGTGCAGAGTGAATGCCAGAGGGCATGCTGTGATGGAGGTTAGTGTTGAGGAAATTTCTACAGTTTGCTCAGAAGTTTAGTTATTCTAATGTTGTATTTGACGTCAGCTGGTATCTTCTGTGCAGAGTGAATGCCAGAAGGCAAGCTGTGATGGAGGTTAGCGTTGAGGGAATTTCTACAGTTTGCTCAGAAGTTTAGTTATTCTAATGTTGTATTTAACTGTATTTATGCAGAAATTAGTAATTCGAACAATTATGATCAAATTTAAAGTGGTT
>JAQGDQ010000867.1:66541-86670 GCA_030141605.1 Tubiluchus corallicola | reverse complement strand
TATGACCCGCCTGCCGATTTTAGTTTAAGCGCCAGGTTGGCTTCTCACCTGTGTTCTGTACTTGCTTTTGACCTAGTTGGTGAGAGTTGTTATTGAGGTGGAAGTAATATCGGCTGCTCAGGATGACAGCCCTGATGTTTTATTTTTGTTAATTTGTGTTTACTGGCAATAAAAAGGAAGTAATGTCGCAAATGCATCTCCGTTTATTCACCATGTTTTGTGTAACCAATTCCAACTCATAACAAAGTGGGGGCTCGTCCGGGATGAATCAACCGACGAGTTGCAATGAATTTCGTCTGGACGCTTTTCGTTTTAATTACTGTGAATACAACGATGAATTTTTTTCTGTTGATGCTAAAGCTTAATTCCACGGTTAATAAAGCTGACAATGGACAAACTGTAAGTTACGGCTCATTTTTCTACACAAACTGTTTGACGTCGTCTGATTTATCATCATATCAAGTATGAACTGTCTCTGTCTGTTCGTCTGTCAGTGTCTGGAAATATTCGCATATTCGCTCATTGGAAAATTCCGAATTATTGAGAAATGCTGCTAACATGCGGAAGTATACAAACTTCATACTAATATATAGCATCTCTAAAGTACATGAGAAATGTGTAGAGGTCACGAAGTTCTGTTGCTACAAGTGAACTATGAATAATGTTTCCACAAACGTTATACTCGAATTCAGGATTATGCTTTTGTGAATTTCTGGGTAAAAACGAGACAAATTTCATTCTGCGTTGAGGGAATTCTGCATAAAATACTGTGGGTAACAATCGTCTGTGTTTCCTGGAACTGAGCCAAGTAGCTGCGTTAGACTAGGGATAACGACCTTGAGGCTACAAGCGTGTACGTATAGGTCGGGGGCTACTGTCAAATCGTCGCAGGTATATCTACAGATTAGTACAAGCTACACCGAAACTCGTATCACGTGAGGAAGCCAGCTAGACAAGCAGTACATTGATCAGAGATATTTCCACACAAGTACTGCAGTAGTAAAGGAAAAAAACGAATGATATTTATTGGACTCATTGATTTTGTTTTAAAGCAGTTTGGTGAACAATTTGCAATCTTGTTAATTATCACCTAACGCTTTCTTTTACTAGGCTAATTGCACTACTATTGTTACGCTTACGTGTGCTCCCCCACGGATAACTTGCCCAAGGGGTGTCTAATCAGTATTGTTGAAAGTTAAGTATTGTACAGTACGTTGTGTAGCTAGTTGGTAGGCTTGTGTCATAAAGTTATATTGTAGTAATTGTACTAATTACTGAACTATGGCGACATTTGACCCAGAAATGTTTTGGAAAGGGGGCTTGGTAACCTTGCCCAGATTAGATAAACTCACAAAAGACAATGTACTTGCCCTGGCCGATTACCTGAATATTGAGTTGCCCACTAGTGCTGGAAAAGCAAAAATTATTGAAATTCTCGGGAACCCAGAAATTTTGAAAACAGCTAGACCACGTGAAGGGGAGAAATCTGTAATTAGTAAATCTCCTCATATTCCTGTGCATACTCCCACTAGAACAGATAGGAATGAACTTGAGTTAGCAAAAATTGCACTCGAACGTGAAAGGATGGAACTTGAAAAATTAAGGTTGGAATATCAGGACAAAGAAAGGCAAAGGGATAGGGAGTACAACGTTAAGATGAAAGAGCTGGAATTATTAACAGCATCCACTAATTTGGGGGCTCAGCAAGCCAATAACCAAACTTTTGATGTTATAAAAAACATTCGCCTTGTACCTAAATTTAGTGAAACAGATGTTGAAATATTTTTTCTAACCTTTGAGAAAATTGCCAACAATCTCAAAAGGCCAAAAGCTCATTGGCCTGTATTGTTACAAAGCAGTTTTACAGGTAAAGCACAGGAGATTTACTCTTCTCTACCCTCCACTCAGAGTTCAAATTATGAACAATTGAAATCCGCTGTGCTAAAGGCATATGAATTAGTACCAGAAGCCTATCGCCAACGATTTAGGAACAGTCGGAAAGCGTCAAATCAAACTTACGTCGAGTTTGCAAGAAATAAAGAAGTTATGTTAGACAGATGGTGTCGTTCATTAAACGTTGGGGAATCTTATGAAAAACTAAGACAAATGGTTTTACTGGAAGATTTTAAAAGCAGTATCCCTATGCAGATCAAAACGCATTTGGAGAATCAAAAGGTAGACTCTTTGCAAAAAGCGTCTGTTATGGCAGATGATTATGAATTAGCAAATAAAACTAATTTTAAATCTGTACAGTGCACCTATTGTAACAAAAAAGGTCATGTTAAAACAGACTGCTTCAAATTTCTAGAAAAAGAAAAAACTGCTCATTCAGAAACTATAAGCTCTAAAGGAGGCCGCCACCAAGATAATAAAGATGCATCGGGAGGAGGCTATGCACGTGATGGGCCTACATGTGCATATTGCCGCAAGAAAGGGCATCTCAGATCAGAGTGTCGGATTCTCTTACGACAAAAGCAGCGAGCCGGCTCTCCAGTTGCTTTTGCCCACAATTCTTCAAAAGAAGATACCTATAGCAGTTTCCTATCGTCAGGTGAAGTGTCGCCAGTGTCGTCTGTGGACACAATTAAACCTGTTACAATTTTACGAGACACAGGAGCTGCTCAGTCACTATTATTACAGGGTGTAATCCCTCTTGATGAAACTTCTTATACAAATGCTAGCGCTTTAATTCAAGGTATTGAAGGAGGATACATAGATGTACCACTTCACAGAATCAACTTGAATTCGGACTATGTTAAAGGTCCCGTGACAGTAGGAATTGTTTCTCACATTCCAGTAGATGGAGTGTCCCTATTACTTGGCAATGATGTTGCTGGGGATGAGGTTATAACCGCTACACCTATTGTCACTCCTGAGCCAAAAATGGATGCGGAAACTGAAATTCTTGAAGAAATGCATCCTGGAATTTTTCCTGCTTGTGTTGTAACAAGATCACAGGCTCAGATTAACAAAGATAGCAGCTCAGAACAAGTGGATGACAAAGATAGTTCACCACCGTCTACCTTCCCAAGAGAGAACCAAAGTGGTTCGACGGCTTTAAGCCACACGTTTGCCGCACAGATGGATAAAAATTCACCAACATTATCTCTGAAACAAGAGGAACTTATTAAGGCACAGACAAATGATCCCTCTCTTAACAAGCTCTTTTCTCTAGTCACGTCACAAGAGGAAATTGACAATGTTTCAGAAGGCTACTACATGCAGTCTAAAGTACTCATGAGAAAGTGGAGACCACCAGATGCTCCTGCAGATGAAGATTGGCGTGTACACCACCAAATTGTAGTACCACAACGTTACCGTAAAGAACTAATGAAGATAGCCCATGAATTGCCATTAGCCGGACACGCAGGTGTTAAGAAGACGCAAGATAAAATTTTACAACACTTCTTTTGGCCAAAGTTGAGAAAAGATGTTTCTCAATTTTGTAAAACTTGTCACGTGTGCCAAATGGTGGGCAAACCAAACCAGAAAATTCCTATAGCTCCACTTAATCCACTTCCAATATTTGAGGAACCATTCAGCAGAATCCTAATTGACTGTGTTGGGCCACTGCCGAAAACCAAGTCAGGATATCAGTATCTTCTTACTATTATGGATCTGACTACGAAGTTTCCAGAAGCTATACCTTTAAAGAAGATAACAGCTGCTGCAGTAGTTGATGCTTTACTGAAGTTCTTTACACAGTTTGGCTATGCAACATTTCGAGATTTATGTTACTTGTAATCACTCACCCACTGTTGTATTTACGGACCATAATCCATTGACATTTTTACACAGATTCAGAAATAAGAATCAACGTTTATTGCGATGGAGTCTGTTCCTCCAACAGTATGATTTAATTATTGTACATGTCAAGGGTAAAGACAATGTGTTAGCGGACACCTTATCAAGATACTGTTTAAAGTAAACCTAAACAAAAAACACAGTTTTTTTTCTTATGGGGGGTGAGATGTTATGACCCGCCTGCCGATTTTAATTTAAGCGTCAGGTTGGCTTCTCACCTGTGTTCTGTACTTGCTTTTGACCTAGTTAGGGAGTTGTTATTGAGGTGGAAGTAATGTCGGCTGCTCAGGATGACAGCCCTGATGTTTTGTTTTTGTTAATTTGTGTTTACTGGCAATAAAAATGAAGTAATGTCGCAAATGCATCTCCGTTTATTCACCATGTTTTGTGTAACCAATTCCAACTCATAACAATATATATATATATATAAAATAATCTTTATTTGCCATTAAAATACATTGATAATCACTGATAAAAACTTTACCAGAGATGATCAATCAGTGTTAGTTAATAAAAACTTACACTGCTAAAGGCAAATGCGTCAGTGCAATCTAAACTACTGTGCAGTAATGGAAAGTAACGACGAATAAAATCAAACATATTTACAACTATGCACAAAAAATGAGAAAACTATTATTTAATTAATATGGCCGTGGATATATGAATTCTGAATTAGTGTGTATGTTGTCGTACTGGTGTGATGGTATTTCATATCTGGTTAATTCCTTACCTCCCCAAGGTAAACCCGATATTATTCCTTCACGTCAATTTTCGTTTCACTTACTACTAAGCTACGAATCTCTTGTTTTCTGTGAGAATGGCAGTTTAAAAGAGAAAGTACATATTTAAAATTTCGAATAAGCTACATGCTGTCTTACTGCACACGGGCTTGTATTAGCAGTGACCTCAACTCATAATTTGCAACACCCGCGCTGACAGGGGCAGCAATTTTAATCGTCCATTATTGAGTAAGAAATTGTAGCATTTTCGGCTAATACTGCATAAAATTCGAAAAACATTAGAGCATTCCTAGCCTGCTGTAAAACCGGGTGAACAGGGACAGTTTTAAAATTCAAACTGCCGTAAGTTTTTGTGTTTGTTTTTATTCTAAATTGTATTTGGTAGTTATATGGCCACATACATAACCAATCTTTGGAAGGTATTGTTCTTATAATAAAAATCTTACAGTGTTTTTTTTAATTAAAAACAAGTGTCCATATCACCCTGCATTTTGGAGTGAATTGGGACAGCCTTATTTTTGTTTTTATTCTAAACTGTGTTTGGTAGTTATATGGCCACATACATAACCAATCTTTTGAAGATATTGTTCTTATAATAAAAATCTTGCGGTGTTTTTTTTTAATTAAAAAAAAGTGTCCATATCACCATTTTGGAGTGAATTGGGATAGACTTCTTTTTAGTTCTTGTATGCATCTTGCATAATATGACGTGAAAAGAGACAACTTAGGTTTCAAAAAAACGTGTTTTGAAAGCACTTATTTTGATATGTAGGATAATTTACAAAGCTGGTGAGATAACTCTGTTTCTATACAGCAAAATCTGTTGCATATCATCAAACTTCAAAATTCGCCATTCATTCTAATTAACTTTATATCTTAGGACTAAACATAGCATTTTAGAATGGGCTGTAGCTTCCACAATTTGCTTGTTGTATTGTGTTATTTTTGTATTTTTTTCTAGCAGGGAGTCGTTTATACATGAATGGCATGCTGTCCGATTTACCCCGTTATTCATATCAAACTAGTCTAAAACTGCTGAAAAGTTCACAAAAAATAGAAAGTGACTCAAAACTAAAAAATTGCTAGAATTACTCAAGATAAATCACACAACTGACAGGTACAAAATAACCACATCTGGCCCATTGATTAGATCTGTGCAATAAAAGTTTAGACTATCTTTATTTCTTGTGTTATTAACGTGCCTTCGGTTTTACAGTTGTCATGGCAACCAGGAGTGACTTTACAATAAATTATAGCATTTGATACATAGTACATGCATCGCGTTGGTTTATTAAATTATACTGAACTGTACGCTTATGCACCCCCCCCCCCAGGTAGAAGTCTGCACCTGTGTTGTTGCAATGTTACATTACATATTTTGCATATTGCTAAAACAGCTCGTTTTTAATGATTAGTTTTTTTTTCATTCGTAGATGATGACGAGCACTCTAAACGATGCACAAGGTCTGTGGTTGTTTTTCAATCCTGCAGATGAACCGGTGGGATACCAAGGGGATTCTTTTCTTGGTTTGATCCGAGATTTGAATATATACGATGAGGCCATCAGCGAAAATCAGTTTACTAAGCTGAGTAAAAGTTGCATCAACTCTGGAAATGTTTTCAATTGGAAAAAGGCGGAACCAGTTTTGTACGGACAGGTAAACAAAACAAATATATACCAAAACTTTATTATACAATCGTGTTCAGTACATAGTAATCATTAGGGGTCAGCATTCTCTACCAGAAAACGAATCCGAATCGAATTCGAATTGAGTTTGAAAGCTTTTGGAACAAGTTTTCGAGCCACTAGTAAAAAGTGGTCTTACGAAAATCATACATATTACTTGATTCTGTTGTGAATTAAAACCATTATTAGTTTAGCAAAAAGTTTGCATGAAAACTGCACCTAAATAATGCTAATTGCATGCTGTTTCAAACATTTTAATGATAAAGAATGCATGTGGCTGAAGTATTGAATTATTCGAACCTATAATCGAATTCCATCTAAAAAAAACTCGTTCGAATCGAATTAGAACCTTCGATTCTCAATCTAGTAATCATAGCAATGGTATTTCGTGCTGTACCAGGCCTATAATAACATTGACGCATACATACGGATAGTCTTAGAGTAACAGCAACAATAACAACAACAAAAACAACGACAACAACAATTAACGATAATGACAATGACCACGCCCGAGACATCTTATTTTTTTGCAGAAATTTTCCGCCAACCAGTCCACTAGATGTCACTGTCCGTTGGACATTCGTTTGTATCTCACGAAAAAGGACCTCTAATTAAGCCTTCGGAACTTTGCAACTTCATCATCTCTCGTATATGAAAAATATTCATGCATCTAAAATATATAAAAATAGTGGAATATATAGTGAAAGTATTTAACCGAACAGGTTGTGGAAATTAACAGGAAAAACAATTATTTGTTGGCACGTTCATTCCAGGATATTTGTGAGTTTGAAGTTGTTCCAGGATGTTTGTGAGTTGGAAGTTGCACGCCGAAAACCGATCAATTAATAATCAATCATTATTTGGTACTTGTTAATTCACATTTGCTAACCATACACATAAGTTTACAAAAGCTGTAGCAATATCATGATGGTAAATCCTCATTGAAAAAAATATATATATAGTGTCTCTATTTGCATTGCAGTAGCTTGTGGTGTACAGATCTGTCAACGCTAATCTAACTGTATTAGATGTTTTTGTTAACCCTTTCAGCCCAAAATATTTTTTTTAATAAGAAAAACTTTTTTAAAAACACAACAAAAGCAAAAAATGTGCTTCATTTTGCGACTGTTGATAAGACATTTAGTATGCACGCTATGCTGATCTGTACAAAGTCGTCTCTAAAGTACTGTACCTTGCGCAGTTTTTTGTGCTACGTAGATTTTTTAGTTTGCCATTTTATCACCATTTTTAGTCTATTGTTATTGGCTTAAATCAAAATAACTGTTAACAGATCAAATAACTCTCAGTTTTAAAATTTTATTAATTTTAAAGGCAGAAGATATTCTCGTATCCCACGGGATACAACGGGTATGAAAGGGTTAATCCTTCAATAGATGTAAAAGAATTCGATAGAATACAGATGACTAGGCTTGGGTTCTCAGCTCACAATCTTCGTATATAAACTGGTATGTGGTCTAGGATACCACGTGAAGAAAGAGATGTTCGTGGGGGGGAGGGGGTTTAGTGAAAACAGAATATTATTTCACTTGTGAATGTATTAATACCGAAGATGTACGACAGGATTGTCCTGGATTAGACTTCAGTTGTTTATCAAGTTTGTTTACTTGCAAATCTGAAGTTAAAATAATCAGAGCATTCGTAGCGCACACGTGACTAAATAACTAAAATTGTAAAAATTATTGTATTCTGTCAGTAAGATTAAAAATACGTTTTCTGGTTACCGAGTGGCGCACCCTGGAGGTGAGTCAACGACATTTTACCATTTGGTGAAATCATTTAAAATAATTAATAAATTTCTTTCCTAGTTACCTAAGTCTTTCAGGCAGGTAAGGGAAATGCTAAGTAATATAACTTTGCATGGAAACTTTTCTGGGAACATAATTTAACATTTTCTTTTCTTCCCCTGATTTATGTTGTGCGTATATGACGTCACGTCATGGCGCGGTCAGAACAGTATTGCGATAGATTTAAAATGAAAACAAACAAAAAATCCTTTCAACGTGAGTACGCGTAAAATTGCTATAAAGTAATTATAACTTTTAAGGCGATTTTTCTGAAACCTACTTCAGGTACCCCTTTTCTTGTCCCTTAACCTTTATTTGTAAATCAGTTGTCGTTATGATTACTGTAAATGCGATCTGACGTTTTAGATTACCAAAGAGGTACCATCTACCTGTTTGCAACCTCATGATTTGAAGCACCTGTGTGTCAACCCAGCCATTTTGCCCGAGTTGAAAGAACTCGTTGACAACATTGCCAACAATATTGCTCGAATGGATGAGGATGCTGATAAGGATGCTGATAAGACCAAGAGCAGTTCAGGATATGAAGATGGCGGGACCACCACTGGGCACGGCAGCGGTGGTGGTAGCTCTGGATATGACAACAGCGATAACTTCGGCAGCAGTAATTTTGGTTATGGTAATGGCGGGGATAATTTTGGCTTCAACGGTGGCAACTCTGACGGGAACAACTTCGGACAAAACAGTAATCATAGGGGTAATTCGTTCAATTTTGCACAATGGTAGTGGCGTTATGGCAACATTGGATTCGATTCTCATTGCTGGTAAAATTTTAACGCTATGAATTTCTTTTCTGGGTCAAACAATTGACCCTGCATGAGCCTGACCACAGAAAAGCAGAACTTTTCTTGGATCTATAACTGCTGCTTTAGTTAAGATTCAAAAATTTTTAACAATTAGTCTTAGTAGAATCTAACCAGGTGATAAATTATCATTAATAATAATTTATTTACTACATTTGCTAACTATTAAAAAGTGTACATTTGTTTAATGAATTGCACGAAATAAAGATAATATTATAAGCATATACCTAATACATTTCTTTATTTCTACAATTCCACCCAACATGTCGCCGATGATTATTCATTGCTGAAAATGTTAAACTTAAATTGTTTTTACTAAACCCGTATATCGGTTTTGTACTATAATTTGTATTATAACTTCCATACTAGGCTATTGTATTTATTTTAAACATTTAATTTATTATTTCATATATTTTACGTTCATTTATATTCCTACATTTATATTCTTACATTACGTTCATTTATATTCTTTATATTCTTTTGATCAACCCCCCTAATGTTAGTAATGGGTAGAAGTGAATGCTGTAGACTTTCTGATTTTTATACAAAAGTCTGTTCACATGTCATTTTTTGAAGTTACCGGTGTTGCAGTAAAGTTTATTTTACACTCGTATTCCGGATCTTTTAAATCTTCTCGCCTGCTGTAGTATTTCATAACATGGATGCCGCTCTATACATCCAGAGACGAATCCGCGTTGGGCCCCGGAATCGTTACAATATGTTTGACTGGTTTTAAGTCTTTTTATTGACAATGTACTACTTACTAGTTCATAATTCACTACTTCCACCAGCTTTTCAGTCATACTTTAGTCCAGTTTCAAATCAACATGATCATTACACAAGATATTCAGTCGAAAACTATGTACTCCCTCTTCCAAAAACAAATATAATGAAACAGTCATCAACATATAATGCTATTAAAATTTGTCAACAATTCCGCGTGAAATGAAAGCTTTTAATCTTTATCAATTTAAAAAAGCATTAAAGAATTACCTACTACAACGGTATAATTAACTCACAATTTTACTCATCCTGATCTTAAATTACTAACAAAACTTATTTTGTTCCAATGTACGTTATAACTGATGAAAATACTATGTAATGTTAATAGTCAATTGTTTCACTTATCTGGAGGAGGACTCGAAAGCTCAATGCTCCTTCCCCCTCCTCACAGTAACTCGCATAGTTTATTTTTTTAATGTAATATCAATTTGTATGTATGTTTGAGTTGCTGTGGAATAAATTCATAATAATAATTCATAATAATAATGCAATATAGTGTTGAAGATGTTAAAATTGAGGAATATTTGTAAAAAAAATGAGATATGACAATATTATCAATTTGGTCAGTGAAAAATATATAAATTCTACATGAAACATGTGAGTAAAAATATGTAGAATGCAAAAAAACATACGAACAAACTGATGTCGTTTTATAAGATTTCCTTATTTTACTCAATTCGATCAGAAAGTATGTATTTCACATGATGTCGATTTGAATTGTATGCTGATAATTTTTATATTATATAAATCTATTTTACAAGCAAAAATATTAACGTTGTTTGTCAAAAACCGAGATTGTTTTCTTCAATAAATTCTGACTCAACTATTGGTGTTTGTGATGGGTAACTAACGATACCATTGCGATGTGACAGATCCTTATTGTCAGTATCCAGTTCTAGATCGGTTCGTGTTTCACGACAAAATACAACTGTTAGAAACAGAAAAGAACCGGCGATCATGGAACATCCCATAAAAACAAAAGCAGCGTCCGAGTCACCCGTGTTATCAATTAAAATACCTGCAAATCAACACAAAAAGGAACGATAAATATGAATTAAGTTATATTATTTTGTATAATAGCTGCATTGTAAATCTTGCCTTGAATTTACCTAGTTTTCCATTTTGCTTTGATTATAACATAATCAAATTTCATCATATTTAACATTCAACATCATTGCTTAACCCTTTATTATTTTTTTAATGAGAAAATTTTTTTTGGCTTGGTACTTTTGTTCAGTATGTCCATCTTGTTTACACATAATAATTATTTTTTTCTACCTGTGCCCGCGTGCTAAATGTAGCCTGTATCCCACGGGATACATTGGGATTCAATGGAAGCATCAAATGTGCTTCATTTTGCAACTGCTGATATTTTTTTACAGTATTTAAGACATTTAGTATGCACGCTATGCTGATCTGTACAAAGTCGTCTGTAAAGTACTGTACCTTGCGCAGTTTTTTATGCTATGTACATTTTCTAGTTTGCCGTTTTATCACCATTTTTGGTCTATTGTTATTGGCTTAAATCAAAATAACTTTTAACAGATCAAATAACTGTCAGTTTTAAAATTTTATTAATTTTAAAAGCAGAAAATATTCTCGTATCCCACGGGATATAACGGGTATGAAAGGGTTAATAAAGCCAATAGACAGAACGTCTCACATTAATTCCCGCTTATTTAATACAATACTTCATACGTAGAACTATTTCACATCCAATCAATGCTTGCTGTTTCAATAAACGTTTCAAATCTAATTCATGTTTGCTGCACAGAACACTTGTATAACGGAAACAATTGTTAACAAATTTTAACAAAATCAGTAGAATGGACTTGCTTCATTTCGCTTTGAAATTTTGTCATTGTTTGTTTAAGTTAATTTTTCATTGTTTGCTGGGATCGTGCATATAGTGGAACCTCAGTCGTGTCGTTTAGGAGGAAACACGTGACCTTTTCCTGTTCTTTTAATTCTCAATCAGTTTCACTACTGCATATGATACCAATTAGTTACACCAGGAGTCTATATTCGTGTTCGCGGATTCACTCGATCTCTATTCAATACAATTTTATTTTCTCAATATCAGTTCAAATTCGACATAATTATTTTTACATTTCATTGCAACTGAGATACAGGTGAGCTTTATTTATATAAATCATTAATAATACTATACATTGCTCTCTCAGTTTAAGTCACATGCTTACTCAGTGATCTCTGAAAGCCAACTGACCAGGTAAGTTTTTTCCATGAAGCAAGGAAGCCAGCAATTCAATGAAGGTAAATGTTATGCATACTAGTTCAAGGATGAAAGTTTAGACTGTACATAAAGAAATAGACTTATTTTATAGCTGAAATTTCTTGTGTGAGATTTTTAATGTTTTAACAAGAGAATGTAATAATATGACTAATGATCATAATTACAAACTAATAAAAAATAAGATAAAGAAATCGTGAGCTTCACGACAGCATTCATGCCTGGTGACTTTCTCTCTTCCTAAAACATTAGCTATTACAATGATATTAGGGCAAAATTATATAATCACATCAATGTAATTATACCAGAATTTTTGCTTATTAGCGATGCTAATAAATTTTTGTTCCCGATGGAAGTAATGATATAGAAGTATTTAAGGCATTTATTGATTATGTTGAAAAAGCGTTTTTAAGACATGATGAACAATATACTATGTAATGATCATATCATGGAAAATGAGGCCAGATGAAAGACAATTTATTTTAAATACTAATCATTAAACTTTATCATTTAAATGACTAAAATAACTAACAGGAAGATTTAATTTTTGTTTTATCAGTAATTGTTTTGTTCGTCTGTAGTGTCACTTTATTTAAAAATTGAATTTGTATGTATATCTTGTTCTTTTCTTGTATTGTACGTCTTTTTGGCACTTGTAATATGAAACATGAAATATCTTTTATTTGTAATGATCTTATTCATTTAAATGTACAATTGTATTTTTTGATTGAATAAATCTAATCTAATCTAATCTAAATATATTTAGAGTACGATTAGACGGGAACTGAGAATGAAAACTGATGGCCACTTTTATACATTTATCAAACCGTGTGAATAAGCAGTTCTTTTCTCGAAGAAACACAATGCTATAGAACCCTAACAAAATAAAAAAGAAAAAAACGACAGCCTTTTGTAAACCTACCGGTTACTAGAGGTCCCGTTGTCACTGCAAATGTCTGAGCTAATAGCATTCCGCCTATAGCATCAGTAAGTGATTTGGCACCAACGATATCAACAATAATAACAAATATTGGAGTAAGATAGCCACTGAGAAATATTCCGACTGCTGCGCACCAAAGGTACATCCAAACTTCAGTAGATACTAAGTTTCCAATAATTAAAGAAATACCTAAATAGAAAAATACTGACTAAGGCAAAATAAAAAGTTACAATTGTCTAAGAAACATACAAACAAACAAACAAACAAATAAACAAGCACGTTTGATTGGATATCGATTGTAATGTATACTTGCAATGGAAAAATCATCCTGTCTTCCTTTAATCCATGACTAAAGTCGGGTTATAGAACAAAAGCATCTTAGTTTACCTTAATTGTTTCAATAAATTGACTCGTGCATTTTTCAAGTTATCGAGTTCTGAAAGTTAAGTTGGTCACTGACTGGTACCTTTTTCAAAAATCATTTATTACTGTAGCGGTGTATAAGCGCCACCTCGGGTATGTAATTTTATTTAAACAAATATTATAGTCTGGCTGCAAAAATAAGAAATCAGAAAGTTGGGCCCTCATTCAGGCACCTATTAGCCCCTGTCACCTAAAGTGTTGGATTCAATGCCATTTTGATCTGTGCATAATTTTTCATGCAACAAATCTGTATGTCAAGATCTAGCAAAAGAGGAGCTAATATTTTACCCAGAATGCCCCAGCGAAAAATTTGTTTCTTTTCGCGCAATTTTAATCTGTGTAAGTTTGGAAAACTTTCTCAATTGTCTAATTCTCGATTTCCCAATTCCCTGCTGTTTTGCCACGTTTCACAACTGCCTATTTTTTCATTCCCATAATCCCCTTGTGTCACCGTAAATTGATAAAATTCATGGAAATTATTGCTCTTTCAGCATATCCACCCATTTACTTTCAGTGAGCTGTGAAAAATGGAGGAGATTAAGTAAAATAGTTCGGTTATTGTTTGTTTATTTTATGGTTAAAGCTGTTGGCTGTTTATTGTTGTTTATAGCGTTGGCGTGTGAGTAGCCACGACGGGCATGGCAAAACTATCAAGGCTTGAGTTAAGGAGCAACACATTTATTATTAAACACAACACAGTAAATATCATAATCATAGGATAGTAATGCCAGCCCTCTGTCTTCCGGTCAGTTCCTAATCTGTTGAGGTGCATCACAACGGTTTTGACTAACTCTCTAGTGCGCCGTGGGTTTCTGCGCATAAGGGTTTCGCCAGCAAGAGTCAGTCAGTAGAATCGAAGATCGGTTGGTCACGTGATGCCACGCCTAACTAGACTTCTTGTCAAGTATTTGATCAGAATCATTATTTAACACAATTTAATTCAACTCCTCTTTACTGAAAATTTGTTAAAAATTACCTGTGGCTGCTAACGTAATACAATATCCCAACTGTCGACGTCTGGCGGCGTTTCGAAAATATGGCCTGTCCCAGACAAAGCCCCATATTGGTCTCATGATGCACTCAACTAGACTGGTGAAAGATACAAACGTTGCAGTTTTGGCATCAGGATCATCATGTCTGAGTTCCTGCGTCTTTCTTGGCAAGAGCAAGTATATATTAGAATAACTAATCATTGCTAGGACAGTGGAAATAGTGAAGATGTCCAATTTGACGTTCTTGAAAACCGCAAAGTTGAACTTCTTCTTCTTTCCTGGGTCTTCGTTGATCACTCTGTCCATTTTTTCTTGAATTTTTTTCTCGCGGTTTTTCAGTTCTTGCAAAGTCACTTCGCGAGCAGACATGTCTGTTTCTGAACTGGTTGCAAAATTTTCCAGTTTGAGTGAACGTTTTGACTCCACTCTGTGCAAATCTAACGCCGTGTGGAGCTCGTACCATTCTGGAGGAGGTGCTGGGCCTGGTGTAGGTCTAAACAACGCTCCGGCAACCATCAAATTAAAAGTTAAACCCCCCATAAACAAAAATGCTCCACTGTAACTGTATTGCTCAATCATGGCTTCAATGATGATGGGTAAAACTAGTGAACCAACACTAGCACCCATTATTGCTATGCCGGTTGCAAGGGCCAATCTCTGATGGAAATAATATCCCAGCATTGTCATGGCGGGTACATAAACCATTGCAACGCCAATACCTGAAATGAAAAATGTGTAAGCATGAACATGGCTCGCATGCTTTGTTTCGTATGGTGCGCTTCCGTCAGTTCCTTTAAGTCTATCAATTTGAACACAATTTTCTGTTGCAAAAGAATCCGTTATTTCGCAAATATATAATATGAAGTAACTGTATTGTGACGTCACAATATAAAACCTAATTATCATGAACAACTACGAGACCGGCATCACAGCGAAATGGATCTGTCTCTAAAGCTACAAAACAAGCGAGTAATTAAAAAATGACACACAGATTAACAAATGGGACAATGGTACGTCATAGTTTACTAGCTGTAAGTTTGCTCGGAGAGCCCATTTTGCTATACTGTTCCTCATATTTTTAACCTAAACAGTCCTAGACGCAGAACAGCTGCTTATATATCCAATTGCTTCTCTCGAGCCTTTTAGCTGTGGAATTTTCTCCCAGAAAGTTTTCTCCGTCACCACAGCCTCAGTACCTTTATGCATGTAAAACGTTGACAGATGCCAACTGACAAGGTCGCATTAATTACAAAAGACATCTATTGTTCTAGACCTGTACTCATATTATTTTTGTTTTTCTAGTGTTCCCCCGTTACGTTGTGCAGTCACTGACCTGACCTACTTTGCTGTGTTTTGTACAAAAAGTTGTAACTTTGCGATTGATTACGGCGTCTAGGTTCTCTAGGACGTTGAACACAGTAAAAATAATTCGTTGTATTTGTTGTGTATAGCTGATTATTGGTATTTTAGGAATGGCAAAACTATGAAGAGTCTGATTATAAAACTACACGTTTATTGAACATCAAACTCAATAATTATAACAGATATTAATGCCAAGCCCCTGATCTAGCCTGCTCTCCTTCAGCTCCCAGACTCAATCCCCTGAGCTGGGTGCATCGCACGGCTTATATATCGTGCGCGGAGCTTCGACACCTCGATTCTGAATCACTTACTCACGTGACACCACTCCTTAACTGGCTTCATACCAGCATTCATCAACATAATTATCTATCATAATCTAATACTTTTAACATAGTTTAACAAGTCATCTTTACTAACAGCAGATAAGTGAAACCCGAAATACATGAAAGAGCAGCATCTGCAGTTTCGCAATTTGTCAGAGCAAATAAAAAAACGACTTAATTAAGGTAGAATATTTGAAAACTATAACGCAGCGTAGGCTATAATCGTACCTACCATAGATAATGCCGTAAGTTACGAATAAGAAGGACAGATCTTGGACAAAAAAGCACAAACTCATGCCAATCCCAGCCACACATCCTCCAATTAGATAAAAAAACGACTTAATTAAGGTAGAATATTTGAAAACTATAACGCAGCGTAGGCTATAATCGTACCTACCATAGATAATGCCATAAGTTACGAATAAGAAGGACAGATCTTGGACAAAAAAGCACAAACTCATGCCAATCCCAGCCACACATCCTCCAATTAGATAAAAAAACGACTTAATTAAGGTAGAATATTTGAAAACTATAACGCAGCGTAGGCTATAATCGTACCTACCATAGATAATGCCATAAGTTACGAATAAGAAGGACAGATCTTGGACAAAAAAGCACAAACTCATGCCAATCCCAGCCACACATCCTCCAATTAGAGCAATAATTTGAAATCCAAATACGTTACACAGTGTGCTTGTAATTGGGGCTAGAAAAACATTAACATTTTATTAACTCGCGACTCACATTTTCATCATAAATTTACTATAAGCTCAACTGTTGTGTTTAAAATTAAAAGACTTAAAAATTAATCTATAAAATAATAATAATGAAATTCTTTATTGCTGTTAAAATTACACATCGATGAACTGCAAACTACATTCAAAAATTGATAGTGTAATCAAGTGTTTCCGCTGCTGTGAGCAATAGTGTTAAAAACGAATTTACAATTAAAAACACAAGTTATAACACTAAAACTTAAGATACATTTAAGACTTTAAAATTTTACAATATTTACAAATTTAAATTCAAATTAGCTGCTTTATGGATGTTTTGTGTTTGTGACTTGAGTGTTTTGTGTTTGGTGGGTTTTAATTTGTTGATATTGGACTGCTCTCCACTTTTAGTGGAGGCAGAACGGATGGCACCGCGGCCTACACTGTGCGGCATGACTCAAAGACAAAAACCAAAATGAATAAAATAAAAATGACGATTTATTACCCAAACAAAATAAATGTTCCAGATAGCTTACCGAATGGAGCA
The DNA here is from genome assembly GCA_030141605.1 of Tubiluchus corallicola. Taxonomy (NCBI): domain Eukaryota; kingdom Metazoa; phylum Priapulida; class Priapulimorpha; order Priapulimorphida; family Tubiluchidae; genus Tubiluchus; species Tubiluchus corallicola. The sequence goes on along the minus strand of JAQGDQ010000867.1, from coordinate 69,479 downwards.
ACAGAAAGCCTGATGAAGTGCGAACAGAGCTGAGATGAGATGAGACGCCCACTGACCACTGACAAGGATCTACAGCAGACCTACCCTTTTTATAAGCTCAGGTGTGCACGTGACTAGTGGCTCCCACTAACACAAGGTCAGAATAAGCGTCTATGTGCTAGTTAAAGCCACGTTCACACGCACACCTGAGAAGTCTGCTGTATTCTCCTGCCAGTATTACCCTACCTCATCACAGCCCTGCAGTACACTATGATGTTGATGCATGGCAGGTTTTGGTCCTGCCACTAACTACAGACTACTGGGTCAACATCGATAATACGTGTTGTTTCATGTTTTCATATTAGTTATTTTTCGAAGGCTACTATAGTATTAAGTTCATTTTTGAATTTTTTTAGAGTCACTGCAGATTTTACATCAAGTGGTAAGCATTCCATGTATTTATTGCCGTTTTGCAGACTGAATTGTGTCCATATTTATTATATTATGTGTTTATTTGTCTTACGCTGTGTATTCTTTGGTTTAGCATTTTTCCGATATTAAATGGGAGCTGATTGGCACTGAAAGTTGGCATCAAATCGTTTAAATATTTATAAAGAAAAATTAGTGAATGCAATTGGAAATTGGATTCTACAGTGGGTATTTTAAGTTTTTCCCCGTTCGCTATAGCTGAATATTTTGCTCTTATAGTAAAACCAAGGACGTGTTTTAAAGCGTAATTTTGGGCCACTTCTAACCTGTTTAAAGAAGTTTTAGATATATTTGAAGTCTAGAAATTTAGTTGTGGTTGATTGAGAAATTGTTTTCCAAAAATATCTAAAGTTATTTCATTTGTATCGAAAAGTATAATTGTAGTATCTCTTGATGTTAGAAGCATGAAGATTGGCCTAGAATTGTGCCTTGAGGCACTCCATTAATAGTATTGCCCCATTTTGAGTATATGTCATTTAATTTAACCCTTTGTTTTCTGGTAGATAAATAATCTTGAATAAGTTTATTATTTATTTATTTAAGAACAAACTCACAAAATTTTGACACATTAATGTTAATTTACTTTAGGATTGTTTTGATGCGTTCTTCATAATTTTAATTTTTAATACATGTTCTTCTAACAAACAATGCATAGTGCAGAAATACAATTTTCCAATTGTTTTGCATGGTGTGAACGTATATCAATGTGGACGCAGCTTAACATAAAAATTTATAGTTATATTGAAAATATAGGACGTCACTTACCCATAATGAAAGAAAGACCGTATGCTATTGCATTCACCCATTGCGTTAGAGCTGCACTAGTTCCCCACGCGTTCTCAATCTCTAACATAAAAACGCCGTAACACTGCAATTGCCCCACTGTGAACGTGTTGTTAAGGAACGCCCCCAGCGCCACAAACCACCCCCATCCTCCGTCGATGGGTACGTGATATTTCTGCTGCTTCTTCATCTTTTTTGGTTGTCAAAACGTGGAGTTAGAGTTCGATGAAACAGCAGAAATTAGTTGTTCGCGGTTTCCTCCATTTAAGTCGTTTGTAGAACCGAACAGTTTGCTGTTAACTTGTTTAGGAACCGAACAGTTTGCTGTTAACTTGTTTAGGAACAGAACAGTTTGCTGTTAACTTGTTTAAGAACAGAACAGTTTGCTGCTCACTTGTTTAGGAACAGAACAGTTTGCTGCTAACTTGTTTAGGAACAGAACAGTTTGCTGCTAACTTGTTTAAGAACAGAACAGTTTGCTGCTAACTTGTTTAGGAACAGAACAGTTTGCTGGCTAACTTGTTTAGGAACAGGATTCTATAGCTTGCGTGATTTTTTTGTCCTTATTTTCAGAACAATTTATCGACTTTCGTTTTCTTTTAGCATTTTCAATAAAATTAGCGAAAACCTTCTATCACAGCACCATTTTAAATGTTGTTAAATCTTAGCACAACGTTAGCACTGGAACACTGAACATCCAACAACAGACTATGCCTAACAGACCAGATATCGTTTTTCTCTACGACCAAAGTATAACAAAAACTACTGCAGTTGTATATCTTGTTATGTAGGGCAATATCATTTTTATCTTGATCGATACGTATATACACTGTACATTTGTGTACATATAAGTGACAGGTAGCCTACGTAAAGGCCAAAGGCAAGATCTACATAAGAAGTTCAGAAACTAGAATATTATTGTTGTCTCCAAACTACTTCCTTAGATTAATGCGTTTGAACAACATGTTATGCCATATTTGTGTATTAGCTAATCGGCACGCGTATAAATTTGCGTTTTATCATAATTTCTATCAGATATTTGATGACCGCACGTAGGCAAAGCAGACCTGTAGAAACTTGACAGGTTATTTAAAATCTGCTGTTTTGTTTTGTAATATATTGTTACAAATCTTACATTTTTATTTGAACAATAAAAATGTCGAAAAGAGATTTAGAGAGGAGAGTGCACATGACAAATTCAAGAGCAGTTAAAGAAGAGTAAAGTAGTACATGGCAACTTTTTTACACTCGATTAATTGTGACCATTAATTAATAGTGGTGATCGACAAAAAAGAGATACCGATTGTACCAAAGTGTGGGCGAAGCTTTACTATAAGGTAATGTTCGCAATGTAGCATAGACTACGTACGCTCTGAAGCTACACATTACTATTAAACTAACCAGCTCGAAACTAGCTGAGTTTATTCAGTTTCGTTTTCAAATTTACGTTTAATATGGACATTAACATCACAAGATTTTAATTCCTGGTGTTGTCCTGAGGCATACTGTACCGGTAGCTTTAGTAATGACATGTTAATCCGTTTGTGTATAATTTAGTTGATCTGTAGTTGATTTAATGCGTTTTTGTATTCTTATAAGATGTATCTACGCTCATGGTAAGTTCAATAAATTCAATTCAGTTAAACCTGTTTACTTGCACGGTAATTTTTCCACACATTGGTCCCGT
>JAQGDQ010000867.1:37500-64492 GCA_030141605.1 Tubiluchus corallicola | reverse complement strand
TGAAAAATATTTTAATACATGCATTCGACCGCAATAAACATAATAACACACACGACAATTGTCATTCCTTAACCAAAGACACTGTCATAATCTTAACATAAAGAGTACGCCTAAAATTATGATGGATTCTAAGGATATTAATTTTTCGTTATTTTCTCAAGCTACATCACATATGCTGCACGTTTAACCAGTTTCAAATTCATCATAAAATTTGGAAGCAAATGACGAGGAAGCAGGCCCGTATTAAAATAAAGATGCTCAGTAATGCCAGGCTAAAGAATATCACTCATAACTCGATTCACGTTTGGCCAATATGTGCTACGCAAATTGAAATAAATATTAGCTGCTGAAGTCGTAAAAAGTGATTTTGTCACATACGTGTATATATGTCAAAAAAAGACAACTAAAATCGACCATTACAACAAAAATACAAAAAAATGATTGTAAAAAAATAAGAAACCGATGTGCAACCTAGCGACTAGAGATAAGAAATCAAAACAGGTCAACAATAAGCCTTTTTACAGTTTCGTTGTGCCCACGTGCAGTTTCTGTAGGTCAAAGGTTAAGTGTACCACTGCAACGCATCTTAACTACAACCGTCACATGACATGTGCATAAAGTAAACCCGTCTGCCACATCAGTTCACAGACTTCAGTTGTTTTACATGGCCTTTATTTAATTATGCATTAGTCTGTGTGTAGTGTGATTTACTAGCAGAATCTTGCTTGGGAACAAGAAAAAATGGAGCAGGTAAGATTCTAGCTGTTTAAACTGTTAGTATTCGAATAGCATGAACAGTGAGGCATTGTCAAGTGTACACAAATATTAACCTTTGACCTTTGCCGTTCATCTTCAATTGCTGGAACTGTGAAAAGGCTTACTGTGCATCATTTAAAATGACAAACAGCTGCATAAACATACAGATCAGTTAAATCTACTACTCAATATCATTAACAAACTAGAAACATGGAAAAGAACTGCTACTGGCTCTTAAAATAAAAAACTTTTTTGCAAAATTAATAAAATTCACAAACCAACAACATAAATATAACCAACCCAGTGGATTATATAAGACACAAGAAAGCAACAGTTATGCACTGTGCACGAAAGTTAAAGACTTAGCTTAAATGAAAGTACAAAGCCTATGTATTAAATTACTACATAAATTTATCACTATCTACATTAATCTATACAAAATTAATAAGCATGTAAAATAAGTTAAGAGCTACACGAATTTGCTTATGAGTTGTACATATAAACACACATCGTGTATCGGTGCAGGCATTTTTAACCGCCTGCAGATGAGCAAAAATAAATAGCAACATATTTAAAGGAAAGATCAAGCTTTCGAGGAGGTTAGGCTTATTTAAATGTTCGCGAAAAATGCTAGAAGGATTTAATAATAACAAGTAAAATCGCTTTAAAGTCGCGATCACTTTGTGACTTGTTCTTTCCTTTAAATACTACATCTACAGGTGATGATGGAGAATACCAATTGTACCAGAAAGGATCAAACAGAAGCTATTAAGTAAGAATTGAAACCCTCACATGTGAGTTTGAAGGACTGAAGAATTTTTTAATTTTGAATTAACTATTTCATACTGTTACTAGCTACAATAATGCATATGTATTATCATGAGGGTACCACTACAGCATCAACTATGTCAAATTTTTCTGGCCGGCACTCAAAAAGTATTCAAGAGTGATGGCCTTAATAAACTACTTTTTACTACATTTTTCATAGTAACTAAATACTTTAAAAACTACTTAACTGTGCATGTGTTCAGACTAGAGTATTAATACATGTCCTCAACACATCAAAACTAACGTAATGCAAAACTGGTCCGGAAAGTTCAAGATAAAATGCACAACATTCTACCCATATCTATTGTAAGAGGCTGAGTAGGCTTCTTATGTAGTCCGTGCTGTAAAGTTATTGCGTTCGGGTTCGTAGAAGTGCCTGACTATACACGCCACCAAATCATTGAGTTCAGCTTCGATGGCAGTTCTATCCATCCTAGTATAAATCAATTAGAATATTTATCAAAATTTAATGCAGTTTATGAACTTATGGAAAAAGTTCAAAATCTACTGTGAGGAGCAGTAGTGGTCGCGGTAGTAGTAGTACCAGTGGTAATAGTATTAGTAATAGTAGTAGTAGTAGCAGCAGCGGCAGTAGTAGTAGTAGTAGTACAGTAGTAGTGGTAGTAGTAGTGGCAGTAGTGGTGGTGGTAGTAGCAATAGCAGTTGAGGTAGTAGCAGTGGTAGTTGTGGTGGTAGTAGTAGTAGTAGTCGTAGTGGTAGTAGTAGTAGTAGTAGTAGTAGTAGTAGTAGTAGTAGTAGTAGTAGTAGTAGTAGTAGCAGTAGTAGTAGTAGCAGCAGCAGCAGTAGTAGTAGTAGCAGTAGTAGTAGTAGTAGTAGTAGTAGTAGTAGTAGTAGTAGTAGTAGTAGTAGTAGTAGTAGTAGTAGTAGTAGTAGTAATAGTAGTAGTAGTAGTAGTAGTAGTAGTAGTAGTAGTAGTAGTAGTAGTAGTAGTAGTAGTAGTAGTAGTAGTAGTAGCAGCAGCAGCAGCAGCAGCAGCAGCAGCAGCAGTAGCAGCAGCAGCAGCAGCAGCAGCAGCAGCAGCAGCAGCAGCAGCAGCAGCAGCAGCAGCAGCAGCAGCAGCAGCAGCAGCAGCAGCAGCAGTAGCAGCAGCAGCAGCAGCAGCAGCAGCAGCAGCAGCAGCAGCAGCAGCAGCAGCAGCAGCAGCAGCAGCAGCAGCAGCAGCAGCAGCAGCAGCAGCAGCAGCAGCAGCAGCAGCAGCAGCAGCAGCAGTAGTAGTAGCAGTAGTAGCAGTAGTAGCAGTAGCAGCAGCAGCAGCAGCAGCAGCAGCAGCAGCAGCAGCAGCAGCAGTAGTAGCAGTAGCAGCAGCAGCAGCAGCAGCAGCAGCAGCAGCAGCAGCAGCAGCAGCAAGCAGCAGCAGTAGCAGTAGTAGTAGTAGCAGCAGTAGCAGTAGTACTAGCAGTACAGCAGCGCAGTAGTAGTAGTAGTAGTAGCAGTAGCAGTAGCAGCAGCAGCAGCAGCAGCAGCAGAGCAGCAGTAAGCGGCGGTAGCTGTAGCAGTAGTAGTAGTGGCAGTAGTGGTGGTGGTAGTAGCAATAGCAGTTGTGGTAGCGGTGGCAGCGGCGGTGGTGGTGGTAATAGTAGTAGTAATGGTGGTGCAGTAATGGCGGTGGTGGTGGCAGTAGCAGTAGTAGTGGTAATAGTAGAGATGGTAGGTGTAGTAGTAGCAACAGCAGCAGCATATTTTTGCAAAGCAAACAGCTTCATTATCTAGAATTTTTTTAGGAAATATTACCAGCATCACAAGCACGAGACACTTGAGATACCATATGCTCTACCTACCCGGTTTCAGGATCTGCACACATTTCCGTGTAATACTTTATCTTCGGTTCCGTACCGCTGGTGCGAATTGTTGCCACGGTTCCATTGTGAAAATAAAACGTGATCATGTGACTAGATGAACTCACCGGTAGCAACTGAAAATAGTCAGACAGAACAAACGTAGCAATATCACTAACCATTACTAAATCAAACTGTTGATGGCACAATGATGTAAAGTAGTGGTTAAGTCACTCAATTTATTACTATGCTCCAGGGATTGCTTATACTGCTTGGTCAGCACAGAACAAGCGCGACTTCAAAAAAGTTACGAATCAGAAAATGTTGTGTGCAATACTGTCCACGATACAGAAAACGTACTCACAGGTTTATTGTCCGGCTGTCTGTCGTCATAGCCAACCGTAAGATCTCTGATGTACTTTATTGCATATTTTCCACATGATTGAGGATACTGAAAAAAACGATAGCAACATAACAGTAAGACTATATAGTATTAGTGTTAATATTATTACTTTTTATTCTAACTTGGTTTCTGGTCAATAATTAGCGTAAATTCTCTTGTTGTCGCAGATGTGAGCATTTAATTTACAGTGCTGACATCTGTTTGTACACTTGGAAGTTTCCAATATATGTATGTACTTGCTACTGCTATATGTTTGTATGAAACTGGGTTACAGGGCTTCTCTGTGAATGTAGTAGTTTTTCACACTTGGTAGCAAGATTAGAGGACAAGCAATAGGCTTAAACAGTTGTGTGGTTATAATAACGTTTTGAGTCATATGCCATGATATATATTGGCTGATGGATTTACTTTAACTTTTGTTTACTACTGTTGATTATGTTTACCATTTTCGTGTATATGTGGATTGACTATGAGACTATGATTTTGAGTAAAATACGGATCGCAAAGTTAAACCATGTTTTCATCCATTAATTTCATCTGTTTAACACGAACATCGCAACTACAAAAACAGTCTGATAAACCTGCCAATGTCGGTTGTTGGCTCTCCCCAAAATGCCCCAGCGACAACTTTAGCGACACGACACTTGTAGGCTAAATATGCACGTTTTGGCAAAAAGTAAAAATGTTAACAGTTTCAAAGTTTTTAGTACCTAACTAAACCTTATATCTGGATTAACATGCAGATGAAAGGGACTCATTGGCATAAAATTCAACATCGATTCTGACTGAACTGTTTTATTAGGATAGAAATGGTGATTTCGCTAACCGTTTTCTCTTTGCCGTCCCAGTTTCGAATACGGTTAAACATTGAATCAATTGTGGGCTGGTGGTGACAGATGAAGTAAGAGTTATTGGACACGTGATATCCATACCTGCAAAATGTTGATAAAAACCCCCGTCAGTTCCCTAAATATAAAATTAGCACTTGTATTCCATGTAAACTTTCTTTTATTAAGAAGAATTAAAATTATACTAGAAGTCCTTTAACCCTTTCACTACATAGTTGCTTTTTAACTGACGTGGGCACGTTTGACAATAACTTCTCGTGGTGTGTTACTAAAACAGTAAATAAAGAAATAGTTGTGCGTTATCGAGTACTAATATTAAATATTAGTTTTATTTCTACACATGCACATACATACACACACATACACACATGCACACCCACAAGCATATACTTATATTTAGAAACCAGTTTTCACAAAAGACGCAATACTAATCCATAATATACAATCATTTTATACGGATGCAGAACAATCAACTAAACATACGTTTCATCAACAATCTACAAGTGATTTTGCATGGAAACATACCATACACTACAGTATCGTGGAATGCACCTGGCTTCAGACGACGCTGCTTGGCCGCTTAGCATTACTGCTTGCGAAGCAACCCCAATCCTACGGCTGTTAAACTTCTCTACAATGTTTTGCATGGTCGTACCAGTAAAATAAACAGACCTGGGTGACTGCGCTTAGTGCTTTCCGTAGTGAAAGGGTTAAATAGTACACTTTGTGCTATATTGTGTGGATGCAATGACACAATAATGGCAAAATGAGTAACCTAAGCAGTGTTTGCTTTTTTCACAATCAGCCTAAGTGCTACTAAAATGTGTGTTTTATATATATATATATAAAATAACTAAAATAAACAAAAAACTAAAATATCTTACCGAAAGATAGAGAGATTCAAGAACTGTTCTATCTCATACCCTTTATTTATTTCCAAACATAAGTTTAAAGAAGTTTTAATTTATTTCATCCATGTATCTTACAACAGTGTAATAGCGCTTGTCACTGTATGTTCTACCCTGCTTATTCTTTTAAAAAAATTTATATTTTGTAATTTTATGCTGTGCTGTAATTCAACCTTTTAGTTGTAATAATGATAAACTAACTTATAAGTAATTTGCCAAAAAACATTATTATTTACCCATTTCAAAGTGCAATGTATAACAATGAGTGTAACAAGAATTAAATGCAAATGTCTTACATGTTTGTTTTTGCTAAGGTAGTGTCACCATGAAGCAATGTGCATACAGATAAATTTGTTTGCAAATTAAAGCACAAGAAAACCCTCCACTTAAATAAAGCTTAAAAATTCATCTGGAAATTTTATACCACTTACGTACTGCCTTTTTGCAATCAGGGCTTGCGTCGGCAGTAATGCTGTATAAAACTTGTAAATTTAAACTCCCGCGAAGACCGTTAGGCGCAGCCTTTTTGATGCCAGGTCGTTTGAAACAAGTTTAGATAACATTGAGTAAAGTTTGAAAAATAATCAGAGCATACATAGCGCACATGTTACTAACCATTTAAAATTTTAGATTACTGCATCTTGTCAATAAGATTAAAAAACTATTTTGGCTAATGAGTGGCGCACCCTGGAGGGTGACTCAGCGGTACTTTATTAATTGACAGGAACATCTTGAATTATTATTTCTAGTTACATAAGTCTTTCTAGCAGGTAAGTGAAATGCTAAGTAACATAAATTTGCATGGAAAGTTTAGGGAAATAGTTTAACATTGTCTTTTCTTCCCCTGATTTATGTTTGCATAGTGACGCCATGTAATGACGACATTGGAACAGTACTGCGAGAGATTTAAAATGAAAACAAACAAAAATTCCTTTCAACACGAGTACGATGTATGCATAAAATTGCTATAAAGTAATATAATTTTTCAAGGCGATTTTTCTGCAACCTACTTCAGGTGCCCCTTTTCTAGTCCTTTGGTGAAACTACTTTGGTGAAAACAATTTAAATATTATGCTTGCGGAAATTATTGTACAGAAACTACAGGCAACTAAAATTAGCTACAGGTATAGTCTTACAGGCTGTCAATGCTTACGTGTCATAAATGATGTCTAGCTGTTGCTGAATTGTCTTCCCCTCAGTAGAAAGGACAGTTGCCATTTCGCTCATCGCGATGGCAGCACTGATACCGTCCTTGTCCAGGACCCTAGTTCCGCACATAAACCCTACCAGAATCAAAGTAAGTTTAACTTAAATGTCTGTTCATGCTGTGCGTATGTGAAGAAAATTATTTGAACAACACAGCCATTTGAACAAAGATCAAGTTTTCTTATGGATTAAAAATCGGTAACCATAGCAACTATTTTGTGTTTACAGAAAAGCATGAAGTTTGTTATAAAAATAGCAAAAACCATGCAAAAAATTTCAGTCAAGCAAATGAAGCTTTGCTTCACAAGCAAGTAGTTATTGTTGTAGTTCTGCAACAAGTACTTGTTACATACATGACTAGTAAACGTACCAATTGCTTCTTCAAATGCAAACAACACAGTTTTGTTTTGCTGAAGCAGCTCATCAGCTTTATTGGCCATCCACTTAAAGCCTGTTAGTGTATCCTAAAAAAATCAATTTCAGTCTAAGCAATAAGCCCTTTCATAGTTTTGCTGCAGACGCAGTTGCTGTGGGTCAAAAGGTTGTGCGTGCGCAGTTACTGTCGGTCAAAAGGTTGCGCTCGCGCAGTTGCTGTGGGTCAAAAGGTTGTGCGCGCGCAGTTACTGTCGGTCAAAAGGTTGTGCTCGCACAGTTGCTGTGGGTCAAAAGGTTGTGCGTGCGCAGTTACTGTCGGTCAAAAGGTTGCGCTCGCGCAGTTGCTGTGGGTCAAAAGGTTGTGCGCGCGCAGTTACTGTCGGTCAAAAGGTTGCGTTCGCGCAGTTGCTGTGGGTCAAAAGGTTGTGCGCGCGCGCAGTTGCTGTGGGTCAAAAGGTTAAACATACCACAGCAACACGGCTTAACGACAACTGTCACATGACATGTGGGTAAAGCAAAGTTGTTGCCGCATCAGTTCAGTAAATTCAGTTGCGGTGCCATCTTCTTGTTATTTTACGTGGGCTTTACTTAATTATGCATTAGTCTGTGATGCACTAGCAGGATCTTGCTTAGGAACAAGAAAAATGAAATAGGTAAGGTTCTAGCTAGCTATTGAAGCTGTTACTATTAAAAAAGCAAGGGTTGTGAGGCATTGTCAAGTGCACATAAATGTGTTGTCTGATGCACTTAACCTTTGACCTTTTCACGATCATCATCAATCACTGGAAATGTGAAAAGGGTTATTAATTTCATTAAAGCTATTGGAAAAACAACATGCTGTGGAACAATGACCACATTTACATTAGTTTTTCAATAGTTTTCAGTCGAGTGAGATTTCCTTCAGAACTCACCACATGGTTGAAGCCTTCTTTGTTAGCGATTGCTTTTAATATCATGGAGGAGACTGTACTGCTTATCATCCAGACATCACTAGCTGAAAAATAAACAAATCTGATATGTAAAAAACAACATAAAAATCATGCAAACATGTGTGTTACATGAACCCTCGTTGTTTTTTTAAAAAAAATTGTAGGAAAGGAGAGAAAATTTCTTACACCCAAATGTCTACTGCTCGATCATTTTTGATCTAAAGATACTATTTTTCATTCTAAGACTGAAAAAAAATAACGGCATTGGTAACTATAGATTCGAATAATTCAGCACTTCAATCACATGTTCTTTATCATTAAAATGATTGAAACGTCACATAATTAGCATAATTTAGCTGTGATTTCTGTGCACAATTTTAAGCAAATTATTAGCAGTTTTACTGTACAGTCGTGGCCAAAAGTTTAAGCCCACCTGTGATTACGACGTGAATTTTGAGCTTTTTTGGTTTTCAATACCATATATTTTCCCTCATGGTGGACCGATTCGTACACACGATGGCTCATTAGGAAGGTAATTGAAAATTGCAAATAAATGAGATGATGACGTCATCGCATTGGTGACGTCATCAGTACGGTTGCGGAAATTGTCTTAGACATGCTCTCGGCAATAGCTTCCTCCCCAGGAAATAATCACGTTGTAATCACGTTGGCTTAAACTTTTGGCCACGACTGTAGAACAAAATCGAGTAATATGCATGATCTTTGTAAGACTAATTTTTACTAAAATTTCGAAAACTTTTCGATCTAAAGATACTATTATTCGTTCTAGGATTGAGAAAAAAATAGCACCATTGGTAACGTCAAAACACCATTAAAAATAATACAAATAACATTAAATTGACTGACAAACTAAACTGAATTTCACTATTAACCTGATTTATTTGGATGCTTCTGCCTGTAACATTTCCAAAGCCACCAGCCAAAAAGAGCTCCGAGTTCGTTGCCGGAGAACACCTTCCACTCGCCACTGTAAGTAACACAGCCGATTTTTATAAAATGACATATTCATTCAAAACTTTGCGTTTTCTAAACAGCTCTGCATAACAGCAGGTTTCATTTCTGGTGTGGAGATTGGGAACTAACCTTCTTCTATTAAATACAAAACATTGTTTAATTTTAGTTGACAGGGTTGCCAGCAAGGCATTACAGTGGTTCCAAAGCAGCCGCACTTTGCTGTAATCCTGCCCCCCCCCACCCAATTTATGATACCAACCTCGCTTAATGCCCAAATTTTTGCAAAACAAAATGTCTATATTAGCAAAGACATGTATGTATTAATGCAAGTCATTATAACGTCGAACTTGCTTAATGTCAACTTTTTCTGGAGTAGCAAAGTGGTAGTATAAAGAAATTTGATTGTATTGAACTTGTTAAGCATCATTTTTTCTTATTGACATCTGTACAAATAAAATTCAAATTTATACTTTTTCTGTTTCTCAGCCACTGCAAGTCGATCGGCATCGGGATCATTAGCAATTATAACTGTGCTGCCATTTTTTTCTGCCGTAGCAACTGACAAATTCTGAAAAAACACATGAAGAGTGAAAATATAAAACTTTTTTAAACAGCAGGCAATACGTCTTTCATATGTAGCAGATCAAAAGCATAATTTCCAAATAACATTTAGCAAACCATATTAGCATTTTTATAGTTTAAAATAGATAAATATAAGGAATTGGTGGCATTAATATATTATAAGAGTGTGCAGTTTATTGTTTGAGTTACTGTTTAATCTAGAAAAAAATCACAAAAATACAAAGTACACAAATACACAACTACAAATTGCAAAAATACAAAGATAGTTAATTGCTTATAATATCAATGTAAGTAGTTAAACAAAATGCAGTTTTATGCAAGAAGGCAGTTACACATTTTTTATAATTAATGTTAATGTTAATTAAGCATGCACACACGCGCACACACACACACACACACACACACACAAACACGCATGCACACTCACACGCACACACACATTATAGTACTCCCAACATAGCTTTTGTTTAATTTAACACACTAAACACTAACTTTCACATTTGCACACCTGTTTAACATGTTCAATACCAAAGTGACCACATGACTGACCAGTGACCACGTGACTGTACTAACAGAAGCCAACTGTTCACACTAAAGCACCATTTGTTACAAAGAATGTCAAAAGTTTCTCACCCCATGCTTTTATCTATATTTCTCTTCACTCTGATTTATAACCACAATCCAATTTTTACAAATGTATAGCAGTGAACGGTTTAAACTGTAAAACTCACCAAAGCACTCTTGCCTTCCTCCGGGTTTGGAAACTTCACTGTAGGAAATTCAGGATCAGGATCAATCTAAACAAGATCACCTTGATTACATGAATTACTTCACTATCCCTTCACTCGATAATATCCACAACTTAGAAATATCATCCCTCAGAAATATAAAGAAACCATGTATTTCCTTCCGAGAGCCCCACCAGAACGTTTTTACTACAGGTCATTTGGTCAAAATTTTGAAAAAATCAGATGTTGGGTCCCAGAGAAGCGCCTCTTATGGGAATTCGTGGTTATCCCAGAAATTCTAAACATGCCTACTACGCCCACCCTTGTGAATGGTCTATCTAACCATTACCAGCACCACCCCTGGCCCATTCCGAATCTCTAGAAACAAGAGGTTTAAACTTTGCACAAGGGGAAAAAAGGGACATCTTTGGAGGTTTTTTATCTCCAGTTGATCCCAATTCGAAAAATAAACCTCCAAAGAGATGACACTAGATCGAGACCTTTCTTTTGATATGTAGATCACTGAAAATGGTGCCACCGTCGGTGATGTAGCCTCAAATCTTATATATATATATATATATATATATATATATATATATATATATATATATAAACCCCATACCACCGAAATTAATATATAGAGATAATAATGGAAAAATTCACTATCCTCTAGATAAATAAAACATATACTTTACCTGCTCAACAACAGGAATTGGAGCTGGAAAATTAGTCGATTTATAAGCTTCCACAATGTACTTGTAGCCGACTCCATGCATGGCAGTGTATGTAAACTTCAGTGGGGTAGACTTGTTGTTATCCCTAACATATAAAAGTACAAGCAGCAATAAATTTTACTGCCAGTTGATTTTCATTTATGTATCTAAATGAATCTAAAACGTACAGATCCAAGATTTATTTTCTCAATTACTCTACACGAATTTTGAGCCAGAAAAAAAAGGTCGTCACGTCAACTGTTCTTACCCAATCATTTGACTTCACTTTTTCTTATTGTTCAACTTAATTTGCTGGACCATTACCGGACCACACTACATTTTCTGGGCCAATCTGTTTTAACCCAACCCATAAAATGAAGCCAATCTATTTGTATGTGGAATCACAAGAGAGCACAAGTTCTGCATTGCTTTTCTCAGCTAATGGAACACAAGAACGATTTAACTACATAACTATATATGCAATATCACACAATAATAAAACACGGAATATATCAAGAGCGGGTCTCTGTTTCAAAATCCTTCTATTTAATAATGCCTCACTGCTTGCTCAATTTCACAAAAATTTGAAGCATCCACGGGGGGATACTGGCTTAACATGATTATCTTTCTCATTTGTGAGATAAAAAACGGGCAAACAGAGGAAAGTTGAAACCATAAATGCTTACTTACTTATTAACTGAAAGCATCTGCAGATCACTGAAGTAATTTTTCATGACTTGCCAAAGAGGATTGTGCCGTTTCGGATGCTTGTTCGCTAGTTCCTCATTCCACGACTCCGGCTGAGGTACGCTGTTCTTTTCAATACTTGCCGCAATCTCCTTGTCATGTGGTGGTATAATCTGCAAAAAACAACTTAACGGAGATTTGGACGCATGAAATGTAGTATTTAACTTTTGTATCTCAGTTTACACAGCATTAGCATTATAGCACGGTATTCATGCTACATTCTGTTACGTACAAAATGATAATATTGCTGTTTTTGTAATAGATATTTTCTATCATTGCATTACAAGTTTTTACACATTACAGCATGAAATGGAGTATGTATTTAAGTGCTGTATCCCTCCAAAACCCTGCGATTTCACAAACCCGTGAAAACCAAACACACCGAAGCGCTACATTTGAGATGTCAAACAAGAAACTGATATGAAGTACAAGTTAATATATAGTTAGTAATCGATTTATGATCACAATCGGTTTCAATGAGATTTGGATGCAAGTTAGACCACGTGAGTAAAATGTCGTGTGTGTGTGTGTATACACATGATGTACGACGGTGCATACGGATGAATTTGTCGCAGCACATAGTGATTTGCTGACTTAGTGCACATAAACGCAAAATCTACCACATAGGGACACACCGCTTGAAAATATGTGTCTCATTTGCATCCACTTTGTCTTATGACCAATCCGCTAGAACGTATTATGATCGCAAGTCAATGACCAGTTGTACAATATGGGAAATCAACAGACCAGTTCTACACCAAACTCAAAGGGCTTTCTATTATTGAATGCCAAATACAAATTTCTACAAAGAAACAATGCAACGTATCTAAGGCAACATGCTAATTTACTGACACTTACTTGAGCACCATTCATCCAGTAAACTTTGTAGCCATTATCATTCTTTGGATTATGAGAAGCTGTAATCATAATGCCAGCATTGCACTTCAAATGCAGAACGCTGTATGGCTGAAACATCACAACAACATTTTTTATGAATCGTCGGTTATTCTCTAATGTTAAAAATTTAGCACTCATTAATATTGTTTCTTTTTGTTTTGCCGTCTGCCCATTTATTAAAAACACACAATTTAAAGCACCTATACAGAGATTTATTAAACCAACTATCAGGGCCAGATTAAGACAATTTGCACTCATATCTTGGTCTGCCGGACAAAAGCGGGGAAATGACGGTCCGAATTTGCTGATTATCTGCATTTACCAATACGAAATTAATATAGCAAGCACCATGTATTAGACTCACGGTAATGCAGAATCAATCGCCCAATTGTCTCAAAAATGTCTAGTATGGGCCGCTCCTATGCAAAAGTATATAAGAACTGTTTTTGCACATAAAAACTGTCGGCGACTGACTCAATTAACTCCGCACAGTCATTACACACTGCTTGGTTGCACTGAAGTAATGCTGTAAGCAAAATGATAGCCTGCCAACTAGCGGTCAGTAGTCCGTAGTATGAGGGGATACCACGGATACAACTGTGTCTGTAGCATGATTGACTTTTTAACAGTCCAGATTTTGTCCGATTCTTACGTATCCATAAAAGCGAGGTCCGGCAAACCGAGACAAGTGAGTATAATCAATCAACATCGTCATGCGGGCAGTGAGCAGCTCAGACTGTTCAGTAGCCAAAACCTCGATGTTCATCTGCACCGTCATATTGTAAACAAACACAGAAACCATCACACATAGTCCTGTATAATTTACTTTCAAGAAACTTATTCGATTTGAAAAGACATTCTGTGGAGCCCCTCTTCCCTTGAGACCCTAAGCACGTGCTTATTTTGCCGAATGGTTAATCCAGGGCTGCCAACTTTTATTAGAAGTCTTAAGAGGGCTGACCAAACAGCCAAACATAAGATTTTTCATTGTTTTCACCAGGCAAAGTCAGCAAATGAAATTAAAGTTGTTGAAAATGTCGTGTAAATACTGGGTAAAAAATGAGGCAACGGAGTGACCACAATGTGTGCATGGTTACAAAATTAAGCAATACTGAGCCTGGTTACTAAGTGGATGGACAACCCCAGGAAAATTGATTCTTAAAGGGGGAATAGGAGAATATTACCCCATTTATATAGCAACAAGTTTACTAAAATACCTGATGATCATAATTACAACACCTTAGTAAACAATAACTTATATCAGACCAGATTTCGTACTGATCAAAGTTTCCACACAATACAACATTGTGGAACCATTTTATGGACCTCCCTAAGTGAAGGTATTAAATTCTTTACATCCATTAAAACACCAATATCAAAATATAGAAACAAATTAATTCATTCATACAGCTAATTACTTAACTGTCCAACTTCACTCTGTCCCCACGGCGTTGAGATAATAAGGCATTTCAATCTTCAAATTATATACTTTGCTTTCGTTAATATCATTAATCTACCATACAAGACCATGTCTCGTATTATTTTTCTCATTGTTTCTATTATTATCATTCTATTATCAAATCTCATTCTCTGTTTATGTGTGTATAAGTACACAGGTAGGTAATGTATGTATATAGACACATGTGTCTTTTTATTGAATTAATGTAATTATGACTTTGATTAATTGCCACTAGCACAATGTTAATTTTGTACTAACATCTAATTAGAGGGACGGGTGACCGTATGGTCTTTCGTCAGCTCTGTTCATATTTATCCGCATAGTATATAATATGCGATAACATCTTAACTACAGTATTTATGAAGTTAAATAAATTTACTATTACTATTACTATAAAGTATAATCTGCTATACTACTTTATTTGGGAGAATATATTTGAGTATACATATCTGATTCATGACCAGGCCACCTCTGCCAGTTCAGTGCCTCGGCTTATCACATGCTACAACCATTCAATATTAGAAATAGGGAGCACATTGCACTGAACTGTATAAAAAAAGTACAAACAAAAGCTGCTACTTACATGCAGTGAGAAAGCTTACCACAAATGGGGTTGGCACAACATCAGAGAATAAGTATACACTCATATCATGACTCAGGAAGACTGCTGCTGCCAGGTGTGCCCACCTGTAGAAAAATGCACATCAAACGAAAACCAGACAGAAAAAATAAAACTTAATATTTGTTGAATTTTTGTATATCGCACTGAAATGCTATACAGTAGTACTGTACTTCAATTTTCGTATCGCAAACATGTGCAACATGCTCATGGAATGCTTGTAGTGTTGAAAATTATGTTTAGTTGTGATGTCATCAATAGTTGAGCTCATTCAACTAGTAAATTATAAAATTATGTTCTAATGTATACATATCTGATCATGACCAGGCCACCTCTGCCAGTTCAGTGCCTCAGCTTGGCACTCAGAACGTTATCCTTAATCTAAGTTGTGATGTCATCTCTAGTTGGGCTTGTCCAACTAATAAATTACCAAAATTATGTTAAGTTGTGATGTCATCCCTAGTTAGATTCATCTAACTACTTATTCATCAAAACTGCTTTGGCTTCATTATAGATGCGAAAATGTATACTTTTTACTAAACTTTAAAATGGGGTTAGGATATGAAAAATTATTCTGTTTTTCTTTAACGTCACTAACAGAACGTCAAAGGTTCTGCTGCTAATCGCAAGCTTGCAAATCACAGCTACCTGATGACTTAGCCCCTAAAACCAAAATTTATTTTCATTTCATTATTAAAATTTATTCAAATTAAACACAGATACATATGTTTGCTTACACTATCATACAGGAGGCGCCGCTTAATAGACTCACTTTAGGATGGAAGTGTTTTGAATCAGTTAAAGGAAGACCGGTTGATTGTTTAGACTCAATCTCATTTTAATTTAATTTACAAGTTAATTAACGGCAACCGAACACAGCTATTGTTTACGTCAGAAACTAACCACTGCTTGTGCAATGGCAGGTGTCTTCCCTTGCGCATCAAGCACACTTGCATAGGTGTTACAGTACTGCTTAAACGCAAAATGTCACGAAAATGAGCTTTACATCATACGACGTCATAAAACTAACACAACAGTTCATGGTTATCACGGTGCCGCCTTCTATTTGTCGGCCACGCACACGTGACAAAAAGACGCCGCTGCCAATCTTAGTAGATTCACTGAGCCGCGCGTAGCTTTGAAAGTTTAACGAAATTTGAGTATCCGATTTAATTATTATGCAATCTAAGCTTTGATTTAAAATAAGCTATTGTAGTTTTCAATATTTTAGAGCATACTTTATTCTAAACTCGTGTTTACACAATCATCCGGTCTTCCTTTAAGCGACAGATTCTATTAACTGCGAGTCTAATAAACAGTGCCTACTGTATAAACAAATTTCTGCAATTAAGGTAACAGAATAAAAAATCAATTTCTGTTAAATCAGCAGTTTATATAAAAGTACATTAGATAGGAATTTGTAACCAAACAAACCTGCGACTATTGTGTCTAGCATCATATCCTATTACCACACCTTGGTACTTCGTGCCGGGAAACAGTTGTGCCATATACGCCCGAAGACCCTGAAATGTAATAATGAAAATTTTCAATTATTTAGCCAGCCATTGCGTTACAATGAACAGTAATAATCAATGACAAAGGAAAATGTAAAATAAATATAATATACTATTTAAGGAGAAATATAATTTAATTTAAATTAATTATTTGTAATGCAATTGTACAAGTCATTTGCATTCGACATTGGCTTAGAAAGCAGAAACATAAACTTATAAGAAGGCTGTCTCAAATTACAATATGCCTATTGACATGTGCTTGTACAATAAATCATTGGTGGCTCATGTATAGGTACTGTGGAACTGCAGCACCCCCTATTCTCATTCAGTATTATCTATAATGTTCAATATAATAAGTCTTTTCTTTCTTTATACTCGTACGGAATCAGAGCACGTGAAGGTAGTACTGTTTCCTTCACACCCCAGCACAGTGGGCTCCAGCAACGCGGTGCTTGGCTGTTGTGCACATGTCTGAGCCCAAGTAGAGAAAGTACTGTCGCTCACACAGTTTGTTGTTAGTTGTCACATACTTACTGTAAATGGATCAAGCTTGAACTGTGGCAATTTAGGCTATTAGTAAGCAAAACATATTTTCTTGTTTAGGATTTTATTAAGTTTCATGTTTGTTTGTTTAAAATTACAATTACAAATTACAACATTAAAATTACATGTTCATTTCGTTTTACACGGTATTAAAACAATGGCTAAAAGTGTTCTGAAGCAGCACCCCAGTAATTTTAGCTAAGACCCGCCACTGCAATTAATTGTTAGTAAAGACAACTGCAAGCATGAATTAATTATTTGAAATTATAATATAATAATTATAATAGAGATAAATAGACAATAAGAAAATAAAGAGATGAAACAATATATCATGAGAGGAAGGAAGAATATGATGCAGAATACATGGTCAATGCATAATAACGCAGATGATACATAAAGATGAGATGATTATTTCACAAACCCACACAAATATGCACAGCAATTAGGGTTAAGACGGGTAACCGTTTAACTGACTACTAACAGGCATAACCGTTTAGAAAATCACTAACCGTTTAACCATTACTTAGCCAAATTTTCTATGTATTAATGAAACCTCTTATCCTTTCTGAGTTGGCATATGCAGTTAGCAATGTCCCGCTTACATAAAATTGTACTATTTACAACATTGTTTCAATTAATCTGGTTGCCTAAGAAGTGTCCAAACGCGTATGTTACGAGGGTACCGCAATTTTGGACATCCTCGCCGGCGAGTGCTAGATTTGAACCGCACGGCTTACTCGTACAAGTCATTTGCATTCGATATTTTCCGATACGTATGACATCATCGGGAACGGTTAACCGACCGCAATCAATAATGGTTAAATGGTTAATTAAGAAGCCTAACTGTCTCAACTTTCACAGCAACCGGCCAATCAACTGAAGCCAACAATTAGCACCACTGTCTAAATTAAACTGCTCTTCAGACAATTTCATAAACAGTCAACTCTCATGGATGCAGATATCTGGCTGGTACAGAAATGATCATATAGTACACAAGACATGTATGTGCACTGTAATCAATTACTAATGTATTAACAAATGTATCGCACCTGTGTAGTTTGAATAATGGTAACATCATTCATTTGGGTGAATCCAGCTCCCATGTTGCCACGTATACCTGTCACAGAAACGTAATTTTATTAGGCCTAAAATTACAATCACTCCAATTACATTAAGCTGGTAAGGCGAGTATAATGGCTATGCTAGTATAGAAAAATACATACATTATAAAAAGTTTCTGTATTCAAAACTTTGTACTTAAGACTTATTGTACCAGTGTCTATGGGTGGCTTTATAGAGAAAGTTCCTTGTATATACCCTTAATGAATTCAAAGTCGCTTATAACAAGTGTATAAAGAAATTGTTTCCTCTGCCTTATCAGAGCAGTGCAAGAGAAATAGTAAACCTTGCTCTCCCGTATTTTGATGTGTTGCTAAAGAAATTTTCATGATTGTTAAAATCATGACCTTGAAGTATGCAGTTATCCGTATTTGAGATGCTTCATGCTGTATGATGTTTATGGTACCTCTAAACTTTACAGCAGATAGAGAGATATTTTATGTACGATCCTTGTACAGTAGAACACTCTCAGGCCTATATCTTATATATGCTTCTTATATGTACATATTTTTTTAATTTATTAATTAGTTCTGTCTACTAACTCTCACATTACTGTGTGTCACAAACTATGCGGATGGTTATATGTCTGAAATAAAATTGAAATTTATTTTCGAAGGCAAAGCATAGCTGTAAATTAAGTGATAGATCTAGTCATAACACAAGTTAAACTTGCCAAGCATCCTGTAACATTTATCCAACAAGAAACGTCGGTCGCAAAAACGTCTAATATAATAAACAGACCGGAACATGTGACTTTTCAAAATAGAATTTTATAAGGCAAAGAAATTCTTTTAATGCACACTAGGTACACAAGGTTCTCATTTAAAAAAAAAGTAGTTGGCTTCCATATTGTACAGCCAATTTTGCCACCTTAAGCAGAAAAAAAGACGCTGTGGTACCAACATCACTCACACACTAAAACGTCAAGTTTGCCAGTGTGGTACAGTGCCCCAGTGACAGCAGTTGCTACTGGTGCTGACATGACTTTACCACTGAGTAAAGATCCATAAATAATTAAATTTTGATACTAAGCTTGAAAGACAAGAAATGTTGAAATACAACCTGGGTTTGAACCACGGACCTTCTGCTTGCAACGCTACCCATGAAGCCATTGTATTCACCAGGATCCAGGCAGTTCAAAGTTCATTTCAAGCCATTATTAATAATAATTTTGACATTAAGATTATAAAAATTGACTTTACCACTGTTTTAAGTTATCCAAACTCTCAATAAAGTACAACGACAAGCATTAATGCAGACTTATAAAGCTGCAACTAAATGGATTAATTCATCTACCAGAGGCACTACAATAGGTTTTTTTAAATAAAACATATGACATCAATTGTTTCATTTCACTGAAACACAAACTGCATCTCATTACCCAACAAACTTTCAAAAAGAGTGCAAAACAGTTAAATGGGTAAATAATTACACAAAATTCTATAATTTAATTTTAACGTGAGTTCCTGTTTGGATAAGTTTTAACCTTCTTATTACAGTCCAATGTTAGTAACTTAAAGGAAGACATATATTATTTTCATATACTACCCCATTTTCAAGTCCGATAAAGTATACATTTTAACACAATTAATATTGCAAAAGCGTTTCTGATCATTGAATAATTGATTAAAAATTTAATTAACGGCAGGAGAGCCAAACTATTGATGACATCACAAACTAACATAATTTTCAACAGCAAACATATTCCGTGAGCGTGTTGCACATGTTTGCGAAAGCGAAAATTGAAGTACAGTGCTACTGTAAGATATTCAGTGTGTTGTACTAAAACTAGGTAAGTTTTAAGATACAAATTAAAATTTCAAATTTACTGCTGTGCTCAGCGCTGAGCTGTTGAACGTGCGTAGTTCGTCAGAAACTAACAAATCTGAACTGAGAGCTACAGCGCCTGTTTTTTGTGCAATGCGTTTCTGAAATGCAGGTGCTAGTGCCCGTCTAACTAACAAATGGCGAAATGCATGTAACAGCGAAGAACTAGTGGCGCGAATGTGAAATTGTGTTTGTGTGGTAATAATTCTTTCACGCAAGTCATTTTTGAAAAAATAGCATGTTTTCTACTAGCGTAGATTGTTTTGACCTGCAGTTTAATACTGGATGGTTATTGTTGGATCCAGTTTAATATTGGATGCCTAATAAGATTGGGTCCGGTTTTGTTTTAATAGAAAATACAAAATATAGAGAATTATTTTGTACAATTCAGCACACTACAAGCTAGAATAAGCATTCAATTGCAAGGCCAAATGCCAATATGATCAAGCATAATCCTGTAAGACGAAACACTAAATTCAGCATATTCATGGACTAATAGGTATAATTCTGCCACAAGGAGAGATTCTGTCACACATCCATTTACTAAGCATGCTTGGCATTGCTCAACTTTGCACATTCAAGCACATCGCGAAAACTCAGCAAGTCCACTTTTCAATACTAATGATAAAGGAGACAGCACTGGTGCAATGACTACATCAAAGAGCAAAAACAGATCAATATTAATTAAAAAAAACCAAAATGCTAATTGTTTTACATTAATTACCAGCAGTTCCAAATGACATTTGTCCATCCAGAAGCTGTGTAAGCTTTTCTGCATTCTTTTCTTTGACAAGGTCATTTATTTCTTTTCGTGTTTTTTCATTCTGAAACCAAACATTGTTTTTCATAGCACACTTAGATCGAAAAAAATTGATGCTACTTGTTCTTCTGCTACATAATCCAGATGCTAACGTAATTATCGACAATAAACAACTTACTGCATTCGTTTATACACACACATATGTATATATATATATATATACACATGACACTAACAAATAGTTGCTCTAAAACAGAGAAGTTCAGTAGCTTGCAAGTATATGGAAGCACACAGGAAATATGTGATTGAGATAAAAACAAAATGATGTTCGCAACCACGAGCAGCCCAGATATTGAGTACACTGAGGTGCTTTCATGGCTGTAATTTTTACAAAAATTATATGTGCAAAAATGAAGTGAGGACGTCATTTAACATGTCATAAAATCTGAAGTTAACATTATCACATTAAAGAGAAGTAGCAAATTTACTTTAATTAATCAAAACATTTTAAATAAACATTCTGAATCAGAATAAGCATTAATAACTTCAGTAACTTAAAAATTCATGGAAAGACACGGCATTAACGACAGCCCAACGAGCAATGCTAAATTTACGTAAACTATACCTTGTCCCACTCCAACCACTGTTTAATCTTTTTATCAAGTTGTGCATTATCGACACTAGCAGCCATGACTTATCTTCAAAGCGCTTACATTGAAATGAAACAGAGAGCAATATTTAATTTTGTCGACAAATTAGTAATCACTAAAAATCCAGTAAAAACAGCTGCCTTATCAATAAAATCACAACCACACTTCTCAATGACTCCCTCACTGACGCAATAAAGATACTCTTTATGTTAGCCGGCGATTACTTCGCTTTACTCCAATTTTATTTTTGGAGCCTTTCACGACTCATCACCAGTGGAGCAAAGATGTCCCAAAGAAAGCTCTACGGAAAGTTAACGTTGTTTCATAACATACTTAACTCAAAGTAAAATAGCGCGGCTAGAAAGACGGTAAGGCGGGAGAAAAAAATTCTTTTTAAATTATTCCTTCCTAGGTGCAACAAAACTGTACATCAAACTCTTACTCTGTTAGAACAATATCGATTTCTTATTTCTCATGTTGTCATGGCTCCCCCAGTAGTTTTCTTCAATTTTTTTTAAAATTGTATTGTCGATAATCATCATCAATAATGTCAATGCGCTAAACAAAGCGAGCAAGAAGAGATAAGAACAGAAACTAAATTTGGGTTTTTGAGTTATGGGACGGGAGAGTTAAAAAGTATATAAGTGAATATTTAAAAGTATTTATGTGAATATAATGTAGTTCGAAGAAACGAGAGACCTTTATTAAATAAAGTTAAATTAAATAGATTTTGAAGTTAAACTGAAATTAGTTTATGGTAAATGTAATTATAAAAATTCTTTGAAAAAAGATTTGATATGTTCAGTGTGTAAAAACAGAGGATGAAACTGAAGAACATATATTGGAATGTGGAACGATGAGAAAAAACTAATAATTATGGTTTAACTACGAAGTTATAACTGAAAATAATATAAATCGAAACAGATAATTTTTAATTCCTAAAAAAGCAACAGAGATGAGAAAACGAAGAGGTTTGAAGTCACGCTGAAAAAAGATGACTGAACAAAGGAAGAAATCTGTGCTAGACACATTGCGCATCTTCTCTGCTTTTAAGGAGCGAATAGTAAATTTAACAGAGAGGGCATGGCAAAGACTACGAGTTTCGGGCTTGAGGCCAGGTCGAATGAAACAAGATTAATAACAATAAATCAGTGATACGAATTTTAAAACACATCAACTATTACAAATATTAAAACTGTAAATTCCGCAATTATTACAGGAAACAGACGTAATTAAAATTTAGTTTTTGAAGACTACACACAAAAAAACTATGGAATCGGGCAACAACTTGTGAGGTACCTAGCTTTTATTATTTTATCCAATGTACCATAACGTTTTTTGCATATAAGAATATTAAAATTAAGTATGAATGTCATGAAATTATGACCTGCTTTGCTCAGTTTATACAGCTTAAACCATAATTCAATTAATTTTTATCATTAATCATGTACCTAACAAGTTATTTTGAGAGAAGTTGATTTTTTATTCTTGTGTTTTGCAAAGTAGGTTGGCGTACAAACACGTAAAAAGTCAACAGTTTGTAGCTGAGCACCTTGGTAAAGTTGATATTTATAAGGGCACACTTAGTGACAAGGCACGATAACAGCGTCAATAATGATATTACAGCTTAGGCACTCGTATTAAGTGTAAATATTAATAATTTTGGTAGATCAGACCAGTGACGGCTTGTAGTTGAAATTAGTGGGAGTGCTGCAAAATTAAAATTTTTTAGTGTGTAAAACGAAACAAACATAAGATTATGTAATTATAATGTTGTAATTGTAATTTTAAACAAACAAACTAATTTAAACATAACTTTGATCAACTCCTAAACAAAAATATTGTTTTCTTACGAATAGCGTAAATTGTCACAGTTCAAGAATATCATCATCATCATCATACAATGAATCAAACGTCCAGGGACATGATTCTGCTCTTCTCTCTATGCAAGGACTCCCTGCCGCAATGCCCCAAGTGCATTTATTTCTAAGGATCAATGCTGAAGTGTTTAGATCTTTTTGTGCAAAATCTAAATATGTTAACATTTGCCCTCGTCAAGAATATGCCGACATACGGCTCTTAAATACGTGGCAACTGACAACACGTACTGAAGTGAGCGAGAGTACTCTTTTTCCCTAAAGTACAGCGTTTTATCTCAGACATGTGCGCATAGTCGCATGCGCATAGCAGCCAAACACCGCGTTGCTGGGCTGTGAAGCAAATTATACTTCCTTCACGTGCTCTGGTTCCGCGCAAGTATAAAGAAAAACTATAGAAAACGATTATTATATTGCATATTATCGATAATAATGAGTGAAAATAGGGGGCGCTGTAGTATCACAGTACCTATACACGAGCCGCCACTGGATCAGATAACTTAGGCACTTTATAAATGTTTGAATATTTTTTAAATGCAGATGTTTTGTTACCTTGGACACTTGGTGGGCTATGATAGGTACTTAGAGTAATCTGTCTGCGCTCTGGGTAACACATTACTTGGTAGTTGTAACAACTTTATATTTCAGAGACCCTTTGTAACTGAACGAGTTCTAACTCGGGTATTTGGTAACTGCGTGAATACATTAATGACTTGAATGAGCATTTACTAATTAACCTGAACATCTTATTAAGTCACTGTTCTGTTACATTTGCTTTAGTTTCAATAGATTTTATGAACTGCGCTATCCGCCCACGCACCGTTATTGCTGCATAGCGCTCGCGTTCGCAGTAAGCCGTATAATGGTCCACAAAACGCGACATCTACTCTCAATTATATACAACTGGCGAAATGATACATTGGCGAAAATGATAGACTAATAAAAAAATAATGACAAACTAGAAAAATGATGTACTGGCGAAAGTGATAGGCTGACGAAATGATGGCATTCGCAGGAAAAACTTTGTTAATTGCATTATCCCTCGTTCACACTGCAAAACAATTTTCACTTTGCTATACTCTTCTAATAATTTAACTCTTTGTTTATCTCATCTGCACTCACTAATTTTGGAGTAATTCAGGTTTCCCACATTTGTCGCACCATTAACAAAAAGCACCGGAAACAAAACTATATTTAATAGTAAATTTCGAGTTTATATCAAAATTCTGTTTATTTTAAACTTTATTTTACAAGGTCTATTATAAAACAACAAGTTGCCACAGTTTACTGTACAGTCGAAATATGAACATAAATTTTAAACATACATTAGCCTCTTTAGTCTACAAAAACACAAAATCAATTCATGTAGCTAATTCTATAGGCCTAATTATTCTCTGTGGCTTTAATGCAAACATCTCGGCAAAGTGCATTGCTATGGACTGCAAAAGTGTAAGTACTCACACTGCAAACTAAATAGTTACTACCCTGTAGTTAATTTATCTCAGTGATGAATGTAGGCCTGGTGTTGCACTAATTTTAATTTAAGATGGCGCGGCTGCAGTCCTTTTTCATATCACACTGGTGGTATTAAGACTTTATTTATCACGTGTACGACGCCATTTTTTGTCATGTAATTAGAAAAATAATCTCCGTTTGTTAGTATTCTAGCACTGTTGACCCGTACACGTCCATTCTTGTTTACAATGGTCAAATCGTTTTCCTGCAGTGTTGGTAACTTGTATCGTACGCCCGGGATAAAGCTATCAGTCAGAACCATGTTGTTTAACATGTGATATTTTATTATCTGAAACAAATAAAACGTAAATTAACAAATTAATAACGGCATCCGATATGAAGTGACGCTAAATGTGACACAATGGCAGTGATAATGGCAGCAGTTACAATAGCAGTAGCGGTAACAATAACGACGATGACAAGGGCAATGACAACAGCAGCGACGACGACGACGACGACGACAACAACAACAACAACAACAACAAACAACAACAGCAGCAGCAACAACAACAACAGCAGCAGCAGCAGCAGTAACAACGACAACAACAACAACAACATTGACGACGGCGACGATGACAACAACAACAGCAGCTACAGCAGCAGTGACAACCAAGACGGCGACGACGACAACAACAACAGCAGCAGCAACAACAACAACAACAGCAGCAGCAGTAACAACGACAACAACAACAAGAACAACAACAACAACAACAGCAACAACAAAAGCAAGAACAACAACAACAACAACAACAAGTGTGAACATATAGAAAATTCTGTGACAATCAATTACATTTTGAAAAAATATTTTGTACCTTTGTCGTTTCCTTTGTACTCGTGGTGATCATCCACACCATCGAGTCAGGCATTTCCAGGAAAGCTTTGTTGGTGGGTATAAACATTGTCAACATGAAACTTTGTCTGATGGCTCTCAAAATAGTTGGATCAGTTGCATTGAGCATGGCCCGAAAACGGCTGAAATTACAAAAAAAGCTGAAATTCGAAATCGCCATGACAGCTACCAATAATCATAAGCTCAACGAACAAATGTCATTATTTTTGAGTACTGTAATGTTTTTAAGATAGTTACAGTATGAATTATAATCAAGCAAGATATGTATAATGTTTATTTCATAATGAATTAACAAATAGCTTCGAGATGAATGTAAATCCTCTTGTCCGTTCTGCTTCACACACACGCATGCACGCACACACACACACACACAACACACACACACACACACACACACACACACACACACACACACACACACACATACACACACACGCACACACACAAACACCTGCCATGGTGATTGCCGCACCAACCACCAACCAACAACACGCTTAACCCCTAATCATGACAGTATAACACACACGCACACGCACACGCACGCACACGCACGCGCACGCGCGTACGCACGCACGCACGCACACACACACACACACACTCAATTATTAGCTGTCGCCATTCTACAACAATGCTACAAGTGCTGCCATCTACAAGTGACAATGCGTACCTTACAATATGCTTCGAAAACATAATTAAGCGTGCTAGTACTACACATATAGGACTAAAATCCTGATTGTGGGCAGAGCAAGAATAATAAAGCTGGTTATTACGACAAAAAACCAGCTGATAATGGTTTGTTGGTTTAGTAATTTGGCAGAAAAACTTTGTGTACTTTATAAGGAGTTAGTCGAGACGATAAATGGGCGGGAAAGTAAAATATTTATAGTATAAAAAAACAAACACATTTGAATGTATCAGATAGTTACGTGTGCCCACAAATCCATCAATTCAATTCAATTCAATTCAATTCAATTCAATTCAATTTTATTTTCTCAATAGCAGTTAAAATTCGTCATTATGATTTGCTTTGTCGTTAAAATGCGGTAAATAATCTGATTGCAATAATTACTAGTAATTATGATTAGGGCAGCTGAATAATAACTGGTAATTATGATTAGGGCAGCTGATGCAGGCAATATGCTTTAATATTATTTTTTGTTAAGTAAGACGTCCTACTGAATAATTATTCAAATACCTGCAACGACTTCCAATAATGGTCCACCACGTAGAAAACGGAGACAGAAATTAAAATTCGGTGTGCTCTATGGACAAGAAAGAGTTAAAAATGAAAATCTCCAATAGTGAAGGGGGATAATTAGCCTTAAAGCTGGTTCAAAGTTCTGAAACGCTGGTTTAGTTCTGGTGCACTACGTGATTTTCTGGTTTATTTAAAGCAGCAGACTCTTGTACAATATTATTTTAAGTAAAGAAAACTAAATACATTTTAACACTTTTAATAAAACGGCAGTCTGTATAAATATTTTTGTTTCGAATGATTCGTAATAATTTTATTCACCCTTTCAAAACGTTTTTGCACTAAAAGTAATATTGCGAAGACATGGGTTTAG
>JAQGDQ010000867.1:0-35000 GCA_030141605.1 Tubiluchus corallicola | reverse complement strand
TCGTAAGCGCGTCGTGGCTTTCCGTAAGCGCTCTTTGCTTAAACCAATTCAAACTTCTGCAGATTACCTAATGTTCACGCAAAGTTATTACAAAATTAGCTATCAGTTTTTTTGTAAAGACTTATTATACTTTTGGTGAAGATTGACAGTGCGTTACTTTTGTTCAGGACGAATGACGTCATTGGAAGAAGAATGGGCATTGAAAATGGGAGCGTCCAAGCATGAAGTGACCGCGAATTTAAAGTGATTTTAATAGTTACACGAGGCGCTTATTGCCGTTTTGTTACTAAACCCCTCTAACATTGAATTAAGCCTAACATCCTAGAAGGCTTGGCCTTTCCTTTTTAACATTTATTGTTTTATAACAAGGAACTATATCATCCATACAGTTGTTAGCCTACTCAAGCCTGAAAAAGTAGCTCTGTACCAAAGCAAGCTAGACACCTAGGATGAAATCAAAAGTTCAAACTCTGATACATGCTTCATCTTACCCAATAATGTTCCAATTTGTGAATTATTAAACTCAGATTTTGTGTAAAATATTGAATTTTAATCATCAAAACCCACAGGGCTTTTATTCGCTTCATGAGTTAAGTTAACATTTATTTAAATTTAATACCTATAAGACCATTTTTATCGTTAAAACATCATAATTTTATTAAAACGTTTAATTTACCTGGTTAAAATATCATGTCAAACGTTTTGACAGAGCTACTGCTGACAGAGTCAGTGGCAATTTTTTACAAACATACAGCCAGTTTATGTAGTAGGCAGACCCTACTGTAGAGAACATTATGCTCTAATTATGTATTTAACATTTGTGCATGGAGGTAGTGCATAATGTGCTGTACTGTAGCCTCTGCCTTATATAAGCTGGTTGTATGTTTGAAAAAATTACCACTGACGATGACAGCAGTAGCTTTGTCGAAATGATTGACATGATTTTTAACTATGTAAATTAAAAGTTTTAATAAAGTTGTGGTGTTTTAACTGTAAATATAAGTGTAGTAAAAAAATTGACGATTTTCTGATTGTCAGGTCTACTTAACATTGATTGACAATTTTGAGATAAGTATAAGTGTAAGCGTAAGCGTAAGTATAAGTATAAAAGTATAAGTATTTTTGTTTACCACATTTTTACAGGAAGAAAAACACGGTGCATAAAACGATAGTATGATGCAATGAAACAAAATCATTAAGATTAATAATTTATCTGAGTTATGATGTTAAGCTGATTGGTGAAAGGCTGACGAAGAACTAAAACTCATCAAGGTCAACCACAGCTTAGATCTGTACGTTCTGCTGCATTCATAATTACTGAGCATATATATATATATATATATATATATATATATATACATCAGTAACAGTACTGATATATGCATAATACTGTTATTACGAACAAGGGTCTAGGGAGAACTGACGTACCACCCTTTTGGTAGTAAATTTTTCCTACAGCTGCAGAAATTCAAAATTTGCTCACCCATAAAAGCTTCGTCGCTTGGTGCAAATATCGTGTAGGGGCCGCTGTTTGTCAATGGCTGGACTAAACCAGCAGGTCCAAGAAATGCATGAAAATAGTCTAAACCGTGAGCATGTAAGTTTTTCACGTTGTTTCTTGCTGAAAAATAACGGTAAAATAATACTCATCCAGTATTACAAAAAATTTACTCAGAGCAGTTGTTCATTCATTGAATCATTGTCATACCATTACAACTGCTACCACAAACAGTAACACAAAACATCAAAACACCAACACCATCCAGTTCATCATCATCGTCATCATCATCATCATCGTCATCGTCTTCATCGTCTTCTTCATCTTAATCATCATCATCATCATCACCGTGGTCGTCGTCATCGTTATCATCATTATCATTGTCATCATCGTCATCGTCATCGTCTTCATCATCTTCTTCATCTTAATCATCATCATCATCACCGTGGTCGTCGTCATCGTTATCATCATTATCATTCTCATCATCATCATCACAATCAACATCATCATCATCATCATCATCATCATCATCATCATCATCATCATCATCATCATCATCATCACCATCATCACCATCATCACCATCATCACCATCATCATCATCATCATCATCATCATCATTATCATTCTCATCTCGTCATCTTCGTCATAGTCGTTGCCGTGTCTCCACAATCATTGAAATAATCAATATCAACTGCAAGATCAACAAAAGTGGGTAGATCCTGCTGCCTTCGTCAGATGCCGCAAATTATTATTGATAATTATCACGTTTGTTGCAGCGTAAGACTTAATCTTTCCCCTATACAAATGATTCGATATTATAAAGATTAGGCTTGTGGGTATTTACCGTCTCTTCCACAGCGAGTCAAAAATTAAGAGGAAAATGTCATTGTTGTTATCAACGCGCAGAATTCGTAGCCAATGGTAAATGACATGCAAGCTTACCCATGTCTGGGATTATCACTTCATCGCATATATGAACGACACCATTGCTAGCGACAATGTCTCGCTCGACCACTTTGCAGTTGGCAATGTAGATATGGCTGTCAGATCTGCATGTGGCATTGAGCTCTTGACCATTTTGAGATCTAAGGTCCACTGCTCCCACGATTGCTGATGAGCATATGTAACTGTTTATTATATGGTTTTGCAGTAATGCTGTAATCATAAAAATTAATTAACAGTTACAGTTACAGTTGCAGTTACAGATATAGTTACAGTTACAGTTACAGTTACAGTTACAGCTACAGCTACAGTTACAGTTACAGCTACAGTTACATTACAGCTACAGCTACAGTTACAGCTACAGTTACAGTTACAGTTACAGTTACAGTTACAGTAACAGCTATAGCTACAGCTACAGCTACAGCTACAGTTACAGTTACAGTTACAGTTACAGTTACAGTTACAGTAACAGCTATAGCTACAGCTACAGCTACAGCTACAGTTACAGTTACAGTTACAGCTACAGTTACAGTTACAGTTACAGTTACAGCTATAGCTACAGCTACAGCTATAGTTACAGTTACAGTTACAGTTACAGCTACAGTTACAGCTACAGGTACAGTTACAGTAACAGTTACAGTTACAGCTACAGCTACAGCTACAGCTACAGTTACAGTTACAGTAACAGTTGCAGTTACAATTACAGTTACTGTTTACTTTATTTAATATCAGTTTACAATACAAAGAACATTAGTCTGTAAAACCTTTGACTAACGTGTTGAGTTGTAACATTGTAGAAGTACCTCAGCTTTCGTAATTAGTTTCAACTCTTAGCTCCCAGGTAAGAAGAAAAGGAACTAATTCGAGTTCGAAATTCCTTTGTCTCAAGTAGTTTTCTGTCCATAATGTACAGAACAATCCACAGTAAGCGATTTAAAATGGCTGTTAACTTAGTCCTGGCAACAACAAATTCGAATATTTTGTGAGACACCTAGACATGGTCAAGAATGTGAAAATTCACAAAAATTAACTTCATGTGGACCTTGGAAGTAAACTAACTGAGTCCCAAGTTCCCGTATGACAAAAGGAACTAATTCAAGTTCGCACTTCCATCAGTTTTTAAAAAAAAGGAACTGGTTCTAATTCTAACTTCTCGAAAGTTCCAGGAATTTCGTCTCATATTATGCCACGTTTCTTTACAACACTGTTGGCTTGCTATCCATGTACTACAGCAGCATTACTTGCTAGAAATTGAGACAAACCTTTTGAAGCTTCCGCATCTTCCATTATGCTAGTGAGGAGATCTTCGTGAACGTTTTCAAAAGCTTCATCGCTCGGCGCGAAAATAGTGAACGGCCCTTTCTCTTTCAATTTCTTTTCAATCTTTGCAGAAACTGGAAAATTAAGTTTAGTTTGCGTGACATATATTATTGATCTACACTGAACAATGACCGATGCTATACCGAAGCCTGTTGAATTCAAACCGCAAGTGGGAAAATATCTATTTTTATTTTTATTTTTTTTATTGTTTATATATGTATATATATATATATAAACAATATATATTGTCAATGCTGGGCTGTCAGCGCCAGTCGGTTTTGTTAATCGTTGAGCTAACAGTGAATCAGGTTCCAGAAATGAAATCCATAGGTTACCAACCACAGTTAAAAAGGCATTATTGTGTCAGTAATTAATCAGATTACAAGAATCATATCTATGGGTTACCAACTGAGAACCATAGTTAAAAAGAAAGCATTGTTGTCAACAAACAATGAAGCTCTTGTCAGATCTGTTTATCTGATTTTTTACTCACCTGCCGCAGAGGCAAATCGTGACAATGACTTGTGCTTGGATATGACGTCCATGACACTTGAACGTGACGCATCAGCCGGTTCGAGGATTCGGTCAATGAGGTGGACGATACCGTTAGTGGCCTGTCTGTCTGGTCGGATTATACGAGCACAGTTAGCTGTGATTGCCTGCAATATAACGTTGAGCGAAAAACACGGATAGGTGTAAAAAATTAATAACACAAAATTAACGACTTTATGCGTACTGTTAGAATGTTAAAGTGCATAGGATGTTGCATTTAATGTAGAATAGGTTGAAATTTGTCTCATTACAAATGAGGATCTATCCTATAACCATTAATCATTCTGTTTGATAATTCTCTCTTGCATCTTGTACTGGAAATCTTGCATTGGCGTGCTTTGCGGCCTTCGCTTGTTGTTGGCTTTGGCCACCTTGTGGTGATTTTTGGCCTAATCACGTGATCAATTCGATCTGGGTCAGAGGCCTACTGTGGCGTGAAGTCGTGTCATGATAAGTTATAAGATATTGTCGTTATCTGTTACAATTGCTTAAGATTTGGGGCTAATAACGTATGTATATTCTCCAATTACTTTAATAAACTTAAATTTAGTTTAAAATAAGAGCTAGGTATTAATTAATATGACAGTGCAGTGTATAACTCTTAATTATGTAAAATTGACTGTTGGCTATTATTATTTTTTGTTATTTTTTGGCACTAATTTCTTATGTTTAGATGGAATGACATGTTTTGGCAAATAAACAGCAAAGAAAGAGCAAAATTTAATCGAGCTTCGAATTTGGTTTTGACAGTCCAAACACATCTCTTAATGCATCTATCTTGGGTACTTAAGAGTTTATTTAGTAGCTTCAATCTTGATTTCTAGATCAATTTCTTCATTAGCTCACGGTTTGTTCAGCTCATATATATTAGTATTATTTTAGTATAGTATTAGCATGCTCAACACGAGGATTTAGATTACAGGTCTACAGTTAGATTAAAATTGGTATTATAAACTTTTTCTTGAAAAAATCAATTGTTTGATTAAAGACCTAATATTATGGAAGGACCACTAATAAACTAACAGATAACGACTTTAAAACAGTCGGTTAGGGGATAATGCGGACGGACCTAAGATTTAAGGGACAAAAAACAAAGAACGTCAACAGATTATCACCCTTCACTATCAACTTAGTTATAAGAAATGAACTTCTCTGGACACTGGTTCACGATGTTTCCTTTCTACTGTAACTTATCACCTTGCGTGACCATTGGTCTTATTCAAGTCAAATTGTAAAAAAGATACAGCATTGTGATTTGTTGAATGACCAATGAAACGATCAACTCGTTGTCAAAGGATTTACAGGCTAAGAAATTCATAATATTTTCTACGGATGGCTTGAAATGTCAGTGAGCCCGAAACAAGACTAACCAGGGGATTCGATCTAACATTAACCGACTAGATGACATCTGAAGACATAATCAACTCCATCAACTTACTCCATTTGAATAACGGACCAATCGGATGGTGCTGTCAGGATACAATGTTTCTGCTATTGTTCCAGCACCAAATTCGCTACTAAAAATTCTCCGTTTTATCACGTGGTAAAGAAACGTCGAGTCTAAACTCTGCTTAGTTGTTCCTAGTAGGTCCTCCAATGTCTCCGTGGATAAACCTTTAAACGCAGAATCGACAGGAACGAATAGAGTGAATGCACCTGATGCTTTGATTACCTAGATAAAAAGATTTATAATTATTATAGGATCAATCACAGGAATATGAACATCATATTTAGACTATAGAAAGCTTGATACACTTTCGACTTTTGTTCTTCAAAAGGTCATACATCTAGAATCGTCTATCGTTGGTCTCCGACGTCTATTGGCAAACTCAGCAAACAAGGCTATCACATATTTACGTTGCACGTTGTTGCACGTTGCAGCCAGTGTTGCACGATAATTGATTAAGAGCGATGACACACTCGCAAACTAAAGTTGGTCAAATTGCCAACAAAACTGTCAACAGAGTTTCTTGTTTTGTTAAGTTCTTTTTCTGACTATATACCTGTGAAACATTTACGACTTTTGCCGAACAATGGTTCTGAATGTTCGGCAAAAGACGTAAATACTTCACAGGTGTATAGTCAGAAAATTTTGTCGACAATTTTGTTTGGCAATTTGACTAAGTTTAGTTTGCGAGTGTGTCATCGCTCTTAATCAGGTATCGTGTAATAACGTGCGTCAAAAAGTTGAATGGTGCAATGTCTCACAGACATTTTCATAAATCCACTTCATTTTTACAGGATTTTTTTATAAAACATTACAATTATGAACTACAAGAAAAGGTGTATTACTCCATACGGTTTATTAAAAAAGGGTTAGTTTTAAAAGCAATACTTTTATTTTACTCGGTTTAATTGTTATCATTTACGTAATGATTTAAATTGTCACCTATCACTCTATCAGAAAACAAAAACCCAATGAAGTTACAAACGCTTAATAACAAAAACGTTCAGTACTTATCATTAACATTTTTATTATAAACATGACAGGTGATGTGTCCAGGCACATGTGCTGCAGTTTGTCGCCAAATGTACAATTGAAGTTTCAGCGTTTTGAAGACTTTTTAAATTTGCCGTCGTGAGAATGGTATATGCTAGTGGATGCGTGGAAGCCATATAGTCATTATTGGCTACTCTTTTACAATAACAACAACAATAACAACAATAACTTTTACAATTTACAATAAGAACAACAACAACAACAACAACAACAACAATAACTTTTACAATTTACAATAACAACAAAAATATTGCATTACTTCTTCTAATCCGGCAGCTGATGCAACTTTTATCATAGCTGTTGAGCCGAGATCTCTGGCTGTTTCTATAACATCTTTCATTGCAACTTCTATAAAACATAAGACAGGTAGCGATGAGTTGCTTTTGCCTATCAATATATTTCTAAACCTACTCCACAAAACCCCAACGTGACTGAAAAACAAGGTGCTTACAATTACGTTTTAAAATGATCTTTTATATTACCAAAGTACTAGTTTACTTTGCAGTTGCAAAAATCAAACATTACGAATTCCTAGCCATATTTTTGTGCACTTTGGCACTCTCTGCAACCACACTTAATTTTGTAGACGATTGTACTGCAACTGGACTCCTGTATTGAATATTAAGTGCTGAAGAACGGACAACATGTCTTACCAACGGTTGATCAGTATGCCGAGAGACAACACTTCCGGTGATCACCCAGTCATTTACGGACCAAGTGTGGCATTACTTAACTTCGTTCCCTAAGGGCATATTCCCCTAAACACTCAAGTGTCTCCTCAAATTCCCCACACAGGTAACTAAAATAAGCGGGCAGAAATGTCGTCCAAGCTGTTAGCAATACAACAAAAGCAACATATCTTTGTTACAGGCACTTAAAAACACTTATAGTTATTAAAACAACACAACTTTATTAAAACTTTACACAGTTAAACGTTTCACATGATTTTTAACTATGCAAAGAAAAAGTTTTAATAAATTAGTGTTGTGTTAACTACAAAAGCAAATTAGTTTTTGTCATATCCTGAACTTACGTCCTGAACATCCAGGCCGGTCTGGTACCTCTTCGTATCCATCACAACATTCAAAACGAACTACTCTACAAAAATGAAAAACCTGGCTGTTAACCCTTTCATACCCGTTGTATCCCGTGGGATACGAGAATATTTTCTGCCTTTAAAATTAATAAAATTTTAAAACTGAGATTTATTTGATCTGTTAATAGTTATTTTGATTTAAGCCAATAACAATAGACTAAAAATAGTGATAAAATGGCAAACTAGAAAATCTACATAGCACAAAAAACTGTGAAAGGTACAGTACTTTAGAGACAGACGACTTTGTACAGATCAGCATAGCATGCATACTAAATGTCTTAAATAATTTAAAAAATATACAGCATTTGCTTTTTATCATGTTTAGCAACCATTGAATCCCAATGTATCCCGTGGGATACAGGCTATATTTAGCACACGGGCACAGGTAGAAAAAAATAATTATTACGTGTAAACAAGATGGACACTGAACAAAAGTACTAAGCCAAAAAAATGTTTTCTTATTAAAAAAATAATTTGGGATTGAAAGGGTTAAAGAGCTTATTACTTTATCACAATGTCGTTACTAACTTTACTCGAGCGTTGCTTTCACTCTGTTGATAATATCATTATGATGTTAACTGGAAAGCTTAAATTTTTAACATTCTGTCAGAAAAGAAAAGATTTGCACGAATGCCGCATATTGCAATTACAGTCATACTTTCTTGTTTTGAGAACAATGAAAAAATTCTAATTCTGCAAAAAATGAATTATTATACTGAAACCAAATAATATAAAGAAAACATTTAACAGTCAGACCCGAGACCATCAAGTAATCCAAGTTGTTGCTCATTATACGATGCATATGATAATATGCATGATGATGTATGAAGTTTAATGATGTATAATGTAAATTTACGTGTATGGCGCACTACACTATTTACATTTTACACCATTTACAATAAAATGCACTTACAATTCATAAGATACGTTAAAAGTTAAAATACGTTTTAAAAAATTAGGGATTAATTTACCATTAGAAGTACGATCTAAACAAATGTACTATAAAATATCATTATAGCACAAGAAAACCCTCCACTTACATAAAGCTTAAAAGTCGTCTTGAAATCTTATATCACTTATATGCTGCTTTTTGCACACAGAGCTTGCGTCTGCCGTAACACTGTATAAAACATGTAAATTTAAACTCCCGCGATGGCCGTAGATGCAGCCATTTTAACGACAAGTCATTTGAAATAATTTTCTTTTCTAGTTACATAAACTTTTTTCCGGTAGGTAAGCGAAATGATAAAGAACATAACTTTGCCTGGAAAGTTTTTTGGGACAAAGTTTAACATTTTCTTTTCTTCCCCTTATTTACGTTGTGCGTATATGACGTCACCTATTGGCGCGATCGGAATAGCATTGCGTGAGATTTAAAATGAAAACAAACAAAAAATCCTTTCAACGCGAGTACGATATACGCATAAAATTGTTATAAATGAATATAATTTTTTAAGGTAATTTTTCTGAAACATATTCCAAATACCACTTTTCTTATCCTTTAAAAGAAACTACTGAGGTTGCAGAGCGTATTACTAGGCAAACTATTCCCGCCAGAGGCGTAGAAAAATCTCTTCACCACTCAGTACTTTGTTTGGAACAGGCTGATCTAATTGATGATATAAATTAAGTTATTGAAAAATTGAAAAAATGATTTTGTGCTGACAGAAATGACAAGTTGTGCGACTAATTCACGGCGAATCTCTCATTGTGTGGAAAACAGATTACCCCATCCAGATTAAACGACATGTTGACATTATTGAAAATTAACGGTACAGTACTCATTCATATTCATTCTGATGATCTGCGTTGTAAACTCGTGTGCCTTCCGTATCTTTCTACTAAATTCCGCTAAAAATCTCTAAAACAAACATCAAATCCACGCACACCGTTGCCGTCTAGTTATCTGGTAATACTAGTTTTTAAATAAAATGTACCTGCAATTAGCACTCTGGCTATTTCCAATTGTACAGGTAAGAATAAAATGTGCCTGCAATTAGCAACACAGGTATTTGCAATTGTGCAGGTAAGCCAAAGCGCAAACACACTACGTGAGAACAAGACGGAAAATTTTAAGCAAATTCATCTCAAAATTTTATTTTTGCTTGTTGAAGTGCAGTGGAGATACAATGTATGTAACATTTTATTATTCATTCACACTTATTTCACATGGTAGGTTAGTTGGCTGGTCAGTCGGTAGGTCTATTCTTTTGTCAATCTGCTATTTATTTCCTTGGTTACTTTTCAGTTTGTTTATTTCATTTTCTGTTTAGCAGCTGATTAATTCTTCTTTAGTACACAATTATTATTCAACGTTTAAACTGATTTGTGAATGATCACGACAAATTAGTCACTAAGTCAACTAGACAGTTATTCAGTTAATCAACTCAGCCAGTTATTCGTTCGTTCGTTCGTTCGTGCATGCATGCAGTCATTCAGTCAGTCAGTCAACTCATTCAGTCAGTCAGTCAACTCATTCAGTCAGTCAGTCAAACTCAACTCAGTCAGTCAGTCAGTCAGTCAGTCAGTCAGTCAGTCAGTCAGTCAGTCAGTCAGTCAGTTAAGCAGTCAGTTAGTCAACTCATTCATTCATTCTTTCATTCATTCATTCATTCATTCATTCATTCATTCATTCATTCATTCATTCAGTCAGTCAGTCAGTCAATCAGTTAGTCAGTCAGTCAGTCAGTCAGTCAGTCAGTCAGTCAGTCAGTCAGTCAGTCAGTCAGTCAGTCAGTAAGTCAGTCAGTCAGTCAGTCAGTCAGTCAGTCAGTCAGTCAGTCAGTCAGTCAGTCAGTTAGGCAGT
This sequence comes from Tubiluchus corallicola, assembly GCA_030141605.1. Classification (NCBI taxonomy): domain Eukaryota; kingdom Metazoa; phylum Priapulida; class Priapulimorpha; order Priapulimorphida; family Tubiluchidae; genus Tubiluchus; species Tubiluchus corallicola. The sequence continues at coordinate 24,283 of JAQGDQ010000867.1, read as the reverse complement.
CAGTTAGTCAACTCATTCATTCATTCAGACAGTCAGTCAATAAGCTAGTTAGTCATCCAGCCGTCTATCCATCTGTTCGCTTAATCGTCATCTACTCGATTAAGATGTAGAATTAAGCATGGAAAAAACCTGTTAGAAAAGTGATCATTCAAGTCTAATTTAATCGAATTTAATTTTTAATACTTTTCTTAATAATTCGCACATTTCTCACCATCGGTGCTGATACATTCACGTACAAGAACTCATAGTTGGGGTTCTATACGTGGAACTGACACAGTTGATGGAAACAGGCTAATTAGTTTCTCAAAAATTCACATCTGACCGCCAACTTTTAAAAACAAGATGGGACAGGTTTTTGTTGACTCATTTACTTTGGCAACTGATCGGCTTAAAAAGCTAAATTAAACTTTCAGCTGACCATTGGCTAGCCTGGGAAACTAAATCAAACTTTTAGCTGACCATTCGCTAGCCTGGGAAACTAAATTAATCCTTCGATACGACAACTGGCTAACCTTGGAAATTGAAGTTGAAACTGCTCTTCTCTGAACACCAATCAGGTGCTAATATTTATATATTTAGAGAGATTTCAATTCAGTTCAAATACTCTCTGGCCATTTATAAGCATCAGACAATTTTCAGTTCCCGCTGACCAATAGCTTGATTAAAAATCCATTTGAAGACATCAGTTTTGATCTCTGAGCCTTGTGAAGACAATCTTAGAGAGCTAGAACACAAAGTTCTTGACCGGTGTAAGAGGCCACATTAACCCCTGCCCAGATTAAACCCTGGTATGGTTTGGCCCAGACTTAATTCAAACTATACCCGAAGTGTAAAAATAGCCTAGGCCAGACTGTACCCCTCTAGGTCAAACTATACCCCTCTAGGCCCAACTATACCCCTCTAGGTCAGACTATACCCCTCTAGGCCAGAGTATACCCCTCTAGGCCAGACTATACCCCTCTAGGCCAGACTGTACCTCTCTAGGCCAGACTGTACCCCTCTAGGCCAGAGTATACCCGTCTAGGCCAGACTGTACCCCTCTAGCCAGACTATACCCCTCTAGGCCAGACTATACCCCTCTAGGCCAGACTATGCCCCTCTAGGCCAAACTATACTACTCTAGGCCAGACTATCCCACTCTAGGCCAGACTATACGCCTCTAGGCCAGACTATACCCCTCTAGGTCAAACTATACCCCTCTAGGCCCAACTATACCCCTCTAGGTCAGACTATACCCCTCTAGGCTAGAGTATACCCTTCTAGGCCAAACTATACCCCTCTAGGCCAAACTATACCACTCTAGGCCAAATTGTACCCCTCTAGGCCAAACTATAAGCCGCTTGTTTGTTATGACTTTTATCAAGTTATGAACAGATAAGTTAATTGAACATTATCTGATACAATTGCATTATGTTGTTTTGATCATGTGCTTTTATTATTAATGTGTAAACACTACTGAGAAGTCTTGTAGTAATCTTTGATCTTCGTGGAGTCTAATATTTTTACTCATTCTGGTTTTCGTGGTTGAAGCAATAAAAATCTATGTGCTCAATATTGTGGTCTTATTTTAAGATTCAACTCAGTTAGCTTTCTCACTTAACTTACCTGACAAAACTGAAACCCCAATTAAATGTTGAAAAATTAAGCAATTCTTGTGTATATCACTCAACACTGTTGATATTATGGGTGCTAAAATCTGGCTAAGAATTACTTGGTCTAGGACATAATATAATCTATGGGGTATAATCTACTCTAAGCTGCTTTAACCCCCGAGTATGGTCTAGACTGGGGATATACTATGACCTGTTACATCAGTTATTCCTGACTAATTTAGTCATCTTCAATCAAAAAGTAAACAGAATTTCAAATCAGCCGAAAACATCTTAAACAAATTCTTATAGTGTCAATAAACAGCAAACTGATTCCGAAGTCTAAAGCAAGTGATTACATGCATATATTTTGAGGAAGAGTAAGAACCTTCTCACTAAATGCTCACTACTTATAAGTTACCATCTTATAAAAATCGATTAAGATCTGTACAAGTTTCCAACTCCAAATATCTCTCGGTATCAAGTTCAAGACGCAAACAAGGCAGGATTTCACTTTCTGTATATTTTCTGCGTCAAAGAACAAACAGTAACGATATCCCTCACCTCTCACACCCCCCACACACCAGCTAGAGGATACTCACAGCTCGCGCTGGTTTGTCGAGAAGTTTAATCCTACGAAAGACGTTATAGCCACGCTGGGTATGATTACAGATCGTGTAGCGGGAAGCAGGTATCCACTTAGTCAGACAGGTAAGATCAGGTAATTCAGCAGGTAGATCTTGATTAAATTACAGCTCGTCTGCCGATTATCTTAGAAACGTGGGAAACAAAAACATTGGATGGGTCAGCATTGTTTCCAGGTCTGAGTTATTTGTCCGAGTTGTTAGACAAAAAGTTAATACTCGTTGTGTTGATACGAACGCTTTCTATTTTAAAAACATTCCAGAGTCGTTAGAAAGTTACAAAACCAGAATGGGGCTGTTGAGTTGCTATGATATCAGTTAGAATGCAAACAGACAAAAATTGCACCAACTTGAATGAAAGTGAAACTACACATAAACATTGCGATTCAGAGACAAAGTAATCATTTCCTTTTTAATAAATTGAAGTAAAAATATTTGAAAGACGAGCTAAATTTAGAATCCCAAAAACTTATATTTGTGTGAAAAAAGAATAAAAATTCTAAGGATAGGAAAACTATGTTGCACGGTATCACAAACGAACTATCTTAAAGAATTGAAACCAATGATCAAGAAAATTTCTTCAACGTTTGTTTAATAATTCGGATTTTTTTCTGTAAGAGTATTCGTAATGAACTGAAGATATTTCTCTATCCATGTTCAGTAATTAAAATTGAAGACATTATTTATCTATTACAAGATTAAGATTAAGATTTACATTAGAGAGAAAAGCTGGAAACGTATCACAAAATTTGATCTTAGGTTCATAGGTTCACACAACCTAACGCACATCCCAGACTCACAAGCAGTATAGTACTCGTAACTTAAATTTATGCAAATACCTTAGCATGGCTGATTTATATTGGTCTAGTCTCACTTTTATACTAAATTTATTTATAAAAAAGATTGTGTATTAATGATATTATGTGTAATGTGGCTCACGCTGTCTTACGCAAAAATTCGTCTTTTTAATTTCAGAACAACAAAAAACTCATCTTTAAAAGTACTTTTAATAAATGCGGCATGAGAGTCCACCACAGACCCACGAAACAGTGACCCAAGTGACCCATGTAACCCATTTCAAACCCTCCCAGAAAGGTCAGGAGTTTTGACTTCTACGTTCAGTTCACATGTGCACTGCAAATAAACGCAACCCATTCTCTATATGTGAATAATTTTAGGCTTGTTATTGAGAAGTAGTTTGCATTAATAGAAACAGAACAGAGACGAAGAACGATATTTACACTGTCTAGAACAAGGGACCGAAACCAAGCCGAATTCTTTTTTTTACTCAGGTCACTCCTTGGGCAAAACTGAGAATAATTTATGCCTCCTGCATGAATTGAAGATATGACTACGTTTTGTACTAGTAAACTGAGAGAAATTATTATTATGGCAGCCCATATTTACTAAAATTATGTTATAATCATTGTAATTAACAAAGATGCAGGTTGAAGGTGAAAATAAACAACCACGAAAGCCCGGCGCATGAATTGCATGCGGTTTGTTTATTATTTATCATAATACTACCAATATGTGTGTATGTGTTTGTTTATTTAACCACCATTACATACATTACATTACAAACAAACAAGACAGATTTAATCAACAGTGAAAGAGAGGTTTACTAGAGACAAATCCCCTTACAAAGGAATATTGAGGCTCGAGCGTACAGCACAAATAACAATTAATTTATACAAGTATTAAAAATAGTTTTCACTACAATCTTACATAAATTAGTATTAATAACCCTTTACACAATTGTATCTACACTTTTATTTAGACAATAACTGATTCCTAGTCTGAAAGGCTGATTCCAGGAAAGCTACAATAATCTTGCGTAATTCGATATCTTGACTACCCATTAAAAACAAATTTATCATTGTTATTTGGTATGACAGAAAGTACAGGAAATCTCTTACATTTGAAGGTTGAGGATTCTTTCGACAGTACAGAACAAAAGTTGTTAAGATGATCATTACGGGTAAAGTCAGATTCTTAGTCTTGAGCACATGCATCCATTCGACCTTTGTAAGGCCATCTATCTATTGGTTGGTATGCGCTACGTACAAATGACGATTTTTTTGTACTTCTGTACAATGTTTTATACGAAATGAGACCTAATCAAATCGTAATGAAGCACATCTTCACGGTCAAGTCTATTGACACCATTGAACTACCGTAGTAAGTATCGCGTCTCAAGATCTGTCGTGACCCCGGTGTAAGTGACGCATGAACAAATCGTGTTGTTTAGATGAAGAAGCATGTGCTTAAACGAACGTTTTTAGATGCTTTTCTATAGTTTGTGAGTAAATTAGGCAATATTTAGTGGATATAATATAATCCTATGTTTGTTGGTGTTGATTGATAATGCAGTTTACGTAAAAATGAAGCTTACGTAAACGATTTTTTCGCTATAATGTAGCTATCAGATGTATCAACAACGTTGTAGCTATAATGTATATTTTATCAATTTGAAAAGTACTTTCAACATTCTGGTTTTTATAGCAATTTACTTACGTAGGTCTCCCACATACTTGCTGGTTTATCGTCATACGACAAGCCTGGTCTAAAACGTTGGAATAACTACTTTGACGTGATAATACTAATCTGCAATCAAAGCACAACAGTTTCAATTATTAAATTTAATAAGTGTTTAAATTTGTCAAAATCAAAATAAACATTTATTGATTAACTGCTTTGAAAACATACAGTAACCAATAGCAATGAATACAGCGAAGATAACTACTCTCAGTTATAGAAAGACGGTTCTGCTAATTAACAATTAAAAATAATTGAACTGAATTAAAAAAATAAATGCAAGTACGCCGGTTATAATAACACGAAATCAAAAGTTGTAACAGCCAATGCGGGAATCGAACTTCGAACTTCAAAAACATGCGCAATTTCTCACGAGTAGATTATGTATTAAAAACTGATGATGGCTTACAATGATGCAGGAAGACAGTAAAAGATCACATAAAACTAGGTGATAAATTCTCAACGGTTAAATTTGCCTCGACATCTAAATGATTACTGATCAGATTATTATTACGTAGATAATTTCATTGATGATTAGATGCACTACATGATAAGGGCGTCACTAAACTATATAGAATGTTTAGGATCCGCCTACTTACGATGGCTTCCCGCAAACACCTTGATTTGTCCTGCATTCTGTATAAAATCTTGCATCTTTATCACCTTGCTTCTCTTCAACGGCACATACGTTTGGGCTGAAAAGAGGTTTCCAATTAGTGAGCTGCCATTCCAAATATGCAAATGACAAACTACGCTTATATTTTCAACTAGCGAAGTGTTATTCTAAAGATGTAAATAACAGACTACACTTACATTTCCAATTAGTTAGCTATTATTCTGCAGATGCGAATAACAGACTACACTTAAGTTTCCAGTTAGTGAGCTGCCATTCCAAATATGCAAATGACAAACTACGCTTATATTTTCAATTAGCGAAATGTTATTCTAAAGACGCAAATAACAGACTACACTTACATTTCCAATTAGTTAGCTATTATTCTGCAGATGCGAATAACAGACTAAACTTAAGTTTCCAATTAGTGAGCTGCCATTCCAAATATGCAAATGACAAACTACGCTTATATTTTCAATTAGTGAAATGTTATTCTAAAGATGTAAATAACAGACTGCACTTACATTTCCAATTAGTTAGCTATTATTCTGCAGATGAGAATAACAGACTACACTTAAGTTTCCAGTTAGTGAGCTGCTATTCCAAATATGCAAATAACAAACTACGCTTATATTTTCAATTAGTGAAATGTTATTCTAAAGATGTAAATAACAGACTGCACTTACATTTCCAATTAGTTAGCTATTATTCTACTGATATGCAAATGTAGCAGGCTATGCATTTACGATGAAAACTTAGTTTGGAGTCTTGGATCTGGACCGGGCGTAGGATAAGTCTCCTACGGGCTGTGTAGTCAGTGACATTGATGCCAAGGATGTTATAGAAACAAAAATTTCATTTCGGTTTGCCGATAATTGGAACGAGACATTTTATCCAATTCAAAATCACAAGTGGTGAAGTGGATTTCATTAGGTTGCACTCAAGCGAAGCAAAATCTCCAACTTATTGAATTTAATTATTCAATGAGTTTAAACTATTACATATTACACTTAAATTTACATACAGTTATATAAATTCATTCTACATATAAAACAATAAAATTACAATAAAAACACTCAAGAAAAAGAGAGGATGAAGTGAGGACATATTTTCCTTCCCCTTTTAGTTGTCATTATTCTATTCACAAAACTAATTTTTGACATTACTATCTGCAATTATAGGCTCTACATTACATTATACATTACAACACACACGCACACACGCACGCACGCATATAAATTACATAACATCACACACGCATATTACACTACATTATGTAATTACGCTATGCATTATATATTAAATTAGATTTTATGTCTAAAATCACAAATTGCATTATATGATGAAACTTATAACGCGATTTACTTTAAAAGTGTGAAAATTGAGCAAATTAAAATCACATTAAAACAATTTCATTTCAAATAGTTTTTTACTGCAAAGTTAGTAAAGTAAATCCTATAATAGCAGTACTAATACTGATAGCATTTCTTTATTTTAAGATCGCAATGGACGATAATTCAATGAAGGACGCTACAAATGCAATTGAACATCTGCAAAAGAAATAGCCGTTTATTCCTGACGCTTACTACGGTCGCCATGAAAATCAAAAACAAAAGCCTCTGATTCAAAAAAGCACAACCTGTCACATCTGCATGCATAGTACAATATACCGTGTGTTTTACCGTTACTGTCAAGAAGTTGTGCCAGCGTCAATGCGGAAATGGCGTCCATTGTAGTGGCAGGAATATACATATAAGTTTTGCACGCAATAGTTACATAATCTATTAACTTATGTACACATAGCTCAGGTATGCTATTATTCAAACACACCCAACTTAGTCTATAACTATGCAGGTATTTCCTTGAAAATAATCTTTTTGTCTGATTTTTGTTGCGCAAAATATTATTATTAAAATATGCGTCTCAACAACAGTAATCTTCTTGCTAAACACTTATTTTATATCTACCTGCTTACCTTGACAGGTGTTCACCTTAAGTTCACACACAAATACATTTAATTATTTAATAAGCAACTTGAAATTCTTGTAGCATTTTTTGCTGATTTCTCAACAAAATGACGAAAACGAAGCAGTCTTAAAATGATAATCGATTTATAAAAACAGCTGCAGGCAAAATCGTAACGCATGTAATTCCTGATGATCAAAAATTATTACGCGTACATTCTTACACAAGTAATTTTACATGACGTTACATGATTATAGCTAAACTATTAATTTTCTACTATTGTGAGGTGCGCAACCTTAGGTTCTGTATTACTGAGGTGTATCTTTTGTGGTTGATTCTATACTCGCCCTTGATCAAATTCTTGTTCGTATTCTTTCGTAATAGCTCCGGTATTTGCTCTTCTCGGTAATTTACAAATTACGATGTCTATCTCTGCCTCCGGCATCTGGGCCACCAGGATTACTTATAATGTTTCATACACACGAGGTATAATGCGTTCAAATCCAGCTAATTATCTTCCTCGTTTTCGACATTTGATACAGATATTCCGCCGACAGCAAAGAAGATTCAATACTACAGTTCTTATCGCGAGGGATTAGAGGGAAAATACCTTCGATGGTGATGAAAGCATACTCGACACAGAAAATTTATTTAGAAAAATTTGCTAATCTCCACAACAATGCTTCAATACAATATTATGTGCAATTATTTAGTATCTTTATGCAAATACAAAGCGTATAAATAGAGAAGTGAAAAACTACAAAACCACGAGAGTCGACCTTTCGTGCAAATATTTAGTTCGTACAATTTAGTTGTGATATTGTTATAATTTTCAAGAATTAGAAAATGCTTTCTTCGTTGCGACCTTGAAAAACATCACATTATATCAAACATGTTCGACTAGATCACAATTCTGGACAAATTAATGGCCTACTAAGGTAATTACACCCACCAGAGTCATATATTAATATTATGGATAAATATATGACAATAATCGAAAAATCTCTGATCTGAAACTATTACATAAAAAGAACGACATAGTTTTTTGCTCGTAATTATCAGCCTACAAAAGAGCTAAAGCCTTTGAAATGGATTTCTAAAATTCCCGCATTAATTTTCGATTTAACCGTATAACAAATAAAACAGCTTTTCAGTAACAGCAAAAGATGGCTCCGTGGTTATTAAAGCCGTCTAGGAGCAGAATAGATCTAAGCAATTTCTCTTTCATTTTTTTCATTTTTATATCAGTTTATTTTTGAATGTACAGTAATATATATATATCACTAGTTCATTTTTGTTTACGTTGTGCCACTGTACGTTCAAAAATAAATTGACATAAAAATGAAAAAAATGAACGAGAAATTGCTTAGATCTATTCCGCTCCTGGACGGCTTTAATAACCACGGAGCCATCTTTTGCTGTTTTCTTATACGTTCAATACAAAAATTAAGATTTATATATTGCTTATATATATGTATATATATATAAACTAAGTTTTACTCAATAAAATGTAGCTTTTTTCACACATTTATATGTATCTAAAGTGTGACATATTAAAATATTAAGTGGTTTTCTTATAGTGTACCTCTATATGTTACATACTCTACAAACAATTATGTATGAAAATGTGATTCTGTTTAACTAATAATTTACTTGTGCATATAGTACATGCTCAAGTGTATGCCCTTAAGGCCTATATTCATATGAGCGATATTTGCATACCCCCTTGAAGATTGCCATTTGAGCAAAAGTCATGCACCTGAACATATTGTAAAGCCGAGTTCAACTCTAACACGTACTAATTACGCGCTTTTGTAAATAAGGTGACTGGAACAGTAGACAATAAACATGACATGACAGTAATTAAAGCTTCGTCAAAACGAAAACTTGTGCTAATGAACTTGGGTGATGGTTTCTGTGCTGTATTAACACAATTAAACTTGTTTTCTCTCTCTTTGTTGTACAAAAATAATTATCCCTACTTAGGCGGAGAATGTAACCAATTCATTGTTTTGTTGTGTATGGCGCCTATTATATAACATAATAACTTCTCTGGGACAAAGTTTCAAAGATTTCTATGGTGCGGGGGCGTGAACTTCACAAGTACATGTTCCACCATTGATATTTTAATTTTAGCTGTCAAAATAGGTTTGCTGGCTACGTCTTTGCGTTTTTTTTTATAAATTCCTGGTAACTTTACTACTGTCACGTATAAATATTGAAAATACCATCGAAAAAATAGAAAACAGTAATTATACATTCTCGAGGTCAAACAAGTAACTTTCGACACCGTGAATCCTTCTGGAAGGTGAAACTGTCAATCATAGAATCCAGAAAGTGATGGATTATGGGATGGTTGGCGGAATGTGAGTTTGATTTGTGTAATTAAATACTGGGGTTTATCTGGGTTAAGTGAATACCAACGTTTGACATGTGAAGTCTGCACGTGTCAAGATGTCTTTGCCTGAAGCGAAACACAAGGCCTCGGAGTGTTTGGGCGGGGAAGATGAAGAAGAAGAGAAGACCGTAGTGCTGTGAAGTGTGGCGGAAGAGTAATTATAAATGCTACACAGCCTATAATGCTCAATAGTGGGCAAGGTTTGGAAGCGGCTCGGTGGTTTGGGATAGGTGGAAAGTTTGGCCTTCTCTACCCAACAAAGGTAAACAACAAGTGATTGAAACTGATGATGTTAAAAGACGACTCGCAATGACGAAGTGCAAAACGTCAATTGGTTCACCGTCTTAAGAAAAGTATTCTTAATAACAAGAGTCCGGTCAAGCCACAACCGTCTATATTAAGTAGAATCTGCAATTGAATGCTGTGTCTCTTTTATATAGCAAACTATATAAAACTGTATATGTAATATAATTATAACATATTTAATATAATAATGTAAGTGTTCTTCTTGAATCCAACGTTTATTTTCTCAAAGCTTACGATAACCACCACGCTTCTATGTCGTGTTAAGGCACTGAAGCTGACGCACGCAGAAATTATTAGCCTTGCCTGCATATTCCAAGCTTCGAAATTCCGAATCTTACCACAGAAACTAAACTACATATTTTAACATCACTTGTAGAACCTGTATTCAAATATAATTCTGAATTGTCGAGCGTCAAAGTTCTCCAGTAGAATGAAATTGCTACTTTACAAAGACGTCTGTACAAAAACATGTTGGATATAAAATGGAAAAAGAAAATCTCAAATCAAGATCTATATGATTTAACGAAGAAGAAGAAATGGAATGAGGTTATACATAAGCATCGGCTTAAATGGTTTGGACATGTCATCAGATTACCAAAGGATTCTCCACTTACTACAGCATTGCATCACTAATTACCTGGGAAGAAACCAAAAGGAGGATAGCTGATCACGTATCTGGATGTTTTTTGAAGAAAGATTTATCAAATACTCCACTTGAGTTAAACAACGTAGATACTTGAAATGTAACAACAGTCCGGGGGTTATGAGTGGTGATGTGTTGCATACAGACCGGGGAGTAGGCATCAAATTATGAGTGGTGCTGTGTTGCATAACGGAAACGCCTAAGATGCTGTTAAATTCTGTAAAAACGAAATGTGGTACCAACCTTGAAAGAATTTATCAGTTGCAACCTGACCACGATTTCTGTTTTATAACGTAAATGTCCGAATAAGATGCAGTGACCTCGGAAGGTCGAGGTCACTTATCGGTAGCCTGTTTAACCTTTATAAAAATATAACTTGCAAAAGGAAAAAAATACCACGGGGTTCAAACTGATCAGGAGGACTTCAGAAGCGATACTGGAAGACGACCTTCGTCAAAGATCAAAAGTCAAACAGATGGCAATTCTAGCTTTTAATGCTTCTTCAATTAAGCTGCAAAACTTTTTTTCACAGCTAGTCGAACAGAAATGCGTCGACAAAACACTGTAACGTTTGCTTAAATTAACCAGCGAATGCAACACAAAGTTTTTAGTTGCAGTTTTGTTTCTAATAAGTTCAGTTAGTAAGCTTGGCAACTAAAACTTTGCAACTTGCAGGAGTGGTGACACATTTTAAACAGGTAATCGGTAACCTTGAATAGGTGTTTAAGGTAAAAAAGAGTTAATTCTGTGAAAAGCAAAACTGAAGGTGATCATTTGGAACTAACGGCAAATTGAAAAAGGAGAAGTTAGAGTATAAGTAAAGGCAGATTAATATAACTTGTTTTTTGATTATTTATTTATTTGCCTAAATAGCATTCTTTCTGTTGTCACCATCACCATCGTCGTCATCGCCATCAGCATCAGCATCATCGTCGTCGTCATCGTCGTCGTTGTCGTCGTCACATCAGCACCACATGCATGCACTGCTGGCATGATCCAGCGCTTAGCGACTAGTATTTGTTACATGCGACAAAAACGAAACATTCGTCTCCATAAGTTATAGTGTGATTACAGTTTTAACACGCATGCGTACTGTGCTTAAAAGTGTCAAGCAGTGATTTAACATGACAGCGATTTCGTTTTCAGTAAATTAAAATTTGAAATACTTTCATTAGTGTTACTTACTACTGCTGCTGTTGACGACGATGATGACAGTGATGAAAAAGGTATTGATGAAGAAGGAGAAGAAGAAGAAAAATGCAACAATGATGATGATGATGATGATGATGATGATGATGGTGGTGGTGGTGGTGGTGGTGGTGCTGGTAGTGGTTGCTGTGGTGGTGGTGCTGGTGGTGCTGGTAGTGGTTATGATGATGATGGTGGTGGTGGCAGTGATGATGATGGTGATGACGACGATGACGATGGCAGTGACAACAATAAGTATGTCATTTGTGCAAAGAAATCTTGTTAATTTGATTGTATTTTTTCGAAGAAACTCGTGATTAAATGTTAAATCAAACCGATGACAAATTTCTTTACTTTTTTCAAGTTACGTGTAAAGATGGATATCAGTAACTGCTGTTGCGATGGATATCTAATCCTTTCAGGTACGAAAATGCCAAAGGGAGTATGAATTAAATGGCCTACTGCAATTATTAACATCATTTTATTTTGAATATACTTTACATAAGTAATTCATTAAAAAGTTTTAGCAGTAAAAAATTATTCAAACGATTAGTAATAAAAACTACATAACAATGTTAAAAAATCTAATGGGTCTAGTATTGTAACCCTAGAATAGACTGTAACCCTTACGTCTAGAAAGTATACCCTTTAATTAGAGGTGTACTTTGTGTTTCGGTTTTTCAAGAAAAAAAATTGCTTGATTTGATTGAGTTAGCCAGTTAATGAGTATAATGAACTTCTGATTAAAATTCATTGCTACTACTGCTGTCACCACTAAAGTCACCACCAGCGCTACTGTCACTGCCGGCGCTGCTGCTACCACCACCACTGCTACCGACACCACCACCGCCACCGCTGTCGCCACCACCAACACCACCACCCCACCACCACCATCACCACCACCAGTGCCACCATCATCTGCACTACTTCCGCCAACAACCACAGTCACCACCACCACCGCTGCCGCCACCACCAACACCACCACCACCAACACCACCACCAGTGCCACCATCATCTGCACTACTTCCGCCAACAACCACAGTCACCACCGCCACCACCACCACCGCTGCCACCACCAAATAAATTTGCTTTGGTACTAATATCAAATAAATTCTATATCAAATTATTGCTAAACTATCAAACTTACCCCTGACTTCGATACAACGAGTTTCCCCACCACGAACCAGCCAAAGGTTGAAATGTAAATAAAAACAACAACAATACTGCAGTCACTTGGGTTGTCATAATTAACACCATAGCACTAATTAAGTAGCGATAATTAGAGTTTCTGTATCAGTTTTTTTCTACCTGACGCGCTGAAGAAAACAGCCAAGTTGATGCAAATGAACGGAAAACGTTCCACTTCTCTGAACAATTCCCTCCTCTGAAGACTCGCTTTTTGCTTAAGATGCATGAAATAGAGGTAACTGAAGCATGCGAAACAAGAGCAATCGCGTGTGTAGAAAAAGGGGCGCCCGCTGTCATAAGTCAAGCCTCATTTTTACAATTATTATAAAAATAATTGCAGTCGACAACGCGGGTTAGCCGAGCAAATGTCTACCGAGTGGTACCCAGAAGTAAAGGGTTAGGGTGTAAGATGTTGCAAAATTAATGAATAATTCTTCATGCGATTTGGAATGAGTTTAATAAACTTCTCATAACTCTATGCAGAATGCAATTATGAAATCAGTTTCACGGCATAAATATAATTAATTTTCTGGCTTCTTTCACACCTTTAGACAATCTGTATAATGAGCAGCAGTGGCGTAGCTAGTAGGGGAGCAAGGGGACCAACCTGTCCTCTGAGCATAATTTTCAAAATTGTTGTCTTTTCAACAGCGGCAAAACTTGTTCATTTTGTTTGCATTTTACGTTTATGTGTTTTTATTACATTTTCAGATTTAAGAGCTTACTGTAAAACTTTTTGTTTTAATTTTAAAAACGAATTAACGAGTTATGTACTTTCTTTAAAATTGGATCTTCCACGGGTTTCGATTTTAAACACAAAATTAAAATGTATAATCAATGCGTAAAAAATTGCTTGGCACTTGTTGCGGGGCCTTTTCTATGTGCTTGCTCCCACTAACTTTACAACCTGGCTACGCCCCTGTCACAGTGTCTTTTTATGTGCTTGCTCCCTCTAACTTACAACCTGGCTACGCCCCTGTCACAGTGTCTTTTTTATGTGCTTGCTCCCTCTGACTTACAACCTGGCTACGCCCCTGTCACATTGTCTTTTTTATGTGCTTGCTCCCTCTGACTTACAACCTGGCTACGCCCCTGTCACATTGTCTTTTTAGGTGCTTGCTCCCTCTAACTTTACAACCTGGCTACGCCCCTCGTTAGCAGGCTTGGGAGAAATGTATTTGGACTCGTTTCTGCTCAGCATCTTAATTAGCAGAAATTTTCCTTTCTTTCCATTTAGTTTAACTGACAAGGATAATTTAAAGAGTCAATTATCAACAGATAAGCACGGAACAATTCAGTATTTGATTGCCCGCTGGTTCTCAATTCATGCAGGCAACTTATTCAGAAAAATTTATAGAAAAATGTAAACAGTATTACAGATTTTTTTAAAATAGAATGAATATAAACGAAATTATTGCCGTTTACGACACAAGGCAGAAACCATAAAGAAGTTCATAATGGGTATTATTTTCTCGTCTACATTATCCATGAACATTATAATGTAGAACATGAAAGAACGTAAGAACATAGAACATAAGGCACATTATGATCAATAATATTTAATTTACAATATTTTAAGATTTTCACTGAGTAGAATAACTTTTTCCACCGTCTTCTTTATAAAAGTATGAAATATTGGATAATTATTTTACAGCAGCATAAACAAAACGATTATCGTAAAACATTACATGTTCTACAATTGCTAAACAATAATTGAAATATGGACAAATTAATTGCTGAGAAGAAGGATAATCAAAGATGGCGCTAGGTCATTGAGACTAGAACTAGATTTTAACAAAATAACATTCTTTGGGTTAAACACAGTTTGCGAATATCATAACAACAACAACATTGATGATAAGGATATATTAGCATTTATATAGCATAGCGTAATGCCATATAATATTAAACTAAATGTGGTAGTTAGTATTATACAAAGAATAAATTAAATATTCAGTCACTGAAGGTGAAATTTTGACATTACAATTTATCACAACTGATAGTTTAATTAACCATAGCTTCAGCTTTATATAGAGTGGTACACATTTGATACGTACATATTACTGAATAATAATTTTTACACAACCGTCTAATATAAATAATTCATCTGGCATGGTCAAGATCATCTAAAAGTCAGTGAGAAAACTCACCAATTCTCTATAGAACTGTAACTCAATTTCAGTAGCGAAAACACATGAATAATGCAGGCAGCTTGACTACATTGTATAATACAATGTATAACGAAACAGGGTTTGTTGGCAAGTAATGTAGCAAATAAGTAAAAAAATCTTTAAAGAATTGTACTAGCAACTATTTTATTCTTATTTTATTACTGTTATTTATTTTTTATTTGCGTTTTATTTCAACTTAAATAACATAAACCATATTATAATATTACAAAGAAAGCTATAAAGACTGAAAGAAAGACATAGAGACTGAAGATAATCAAGTATATCACGTTATCTGTATCACGTTCAAATAGTTGATTTAAATTACTTAAATTACAATTTTCGGTACCAAAAATTATATAAAAACCTTCGGATTATACGTTATTTTGAATTAAATGGTGTAGGCACCCGTGCTTTCTCATCTAAAGTTAATGTACCGAAACACGAGACGTGTGTAATCTGTTCTAGCAACACGCATAAGTCTCCGGGGTATTGCAACTGATGAGGTGTTCCCATTTTAGTTATTGTTTTTGCCGAGTAATTAATAATTAACAGTCGACTACTATTAAATTTTACAAAAATTGGAAGACTTTATCTAGCCATCTTTGACTCTGAGTGCATAATCACAATCAAATGTTTATAGTTGGGATTTTTTTTAAAAATTCGTTTTATACTTGTGCTGGTTTAGTCACGCAAAAGTGCAGACGATGTTATTAAATAATGGACGGCGTCTTGAACCCCTAAAGTAACACGTGAAAAATATTTTCACATGAAGAAAAAGAGTCCATGAAATATCAGCGCATGACAGCAAGATACTGTGTGCCCTCACGATAATGCTGGACTGAATTCGACCCAGGGGGTCGAACTCCAAGATGGCATGGCGGTCTTGATATTGCGCATCATGAAGTTCCATTTTACTATCGTTGTGTAACCGATTACTTAATTACAAATGTTATGTTAATTAACTAAGTCAATGTCTGTAAACTAGTACCTTATACCTGTTATAGCATGTCATTTAACTCTCATAAAATAAAATACACAAAAACTACACTGTACGGAGTTTGTTAACAGCACTAATGAAAATAGGGAACCAAAATACACGTTCACAAAAAAAAAATAACTAACTAACTCAGTAACAGCACTACACCCTAGGAGCACCTGTGTCAGAAATCAAGGCTGTAGTGACCTCTACACACTTATACTGGCATTCCAGGTCAGCTGGCTTCTCACACCACGCGTAGGCCCAAACAAGACGTCTGGACCTACAAGAAAGGGGTGAGTCACTGCTGACGTGGAAGCAGGGTGTGTAGAGGGCCCTACACCTGACCCGACACAGGTGCATCCGTAACATTACGAACCGAGACATAGATCACGATACAAAACATTATCATTGGCGTGATTTATCATCTCTATGGGACAAACACTTTCAATTGTCAGTAAGTAAATAGCTACAAGAAAGAAATGTGAAATGTCAGTAGAAGTCCAGAGCAACTGAATACTTGAAACTAATGTGCTAGTGATAGAATATATCTGCTGAAGTTCTCTTTGAATTAAGTAAAGCAGTAGTTTCAGAGAAACAATTTTCTATCGACATACGACTTTTGCAAGTTTCGATTTCTACCCGCACCACGAATTTATTTTATTCATCAAATTTATTCAATTTAAATTTTTCATTTCATTTACAATATTAAAAATTTAAACTCAATTTTTTTATAGAACCTATAAATAGCTAAATAATCGAATCGCGTTTTTTTCAACAAAACGGCAGAACGCACTCATTCCTGTCAAATATGGAATTACGAGCCAATCAAAAACGGGTACATTAAAAGGTCAAAAAAAAAGGTCAAGCATAATTTTTTTCAATAATCCAAGTAAAAAGACAAGCTACACCTAAAACATTTTTATCACACATCACAGCAAAGCATGTTCTTTGAACATAATTTTTTTCAAACGTCTTTTAAAACTGTAAAAATTTTTATTATTTCTAACATCTGTAACTAATCACATGAGAACCTACGTACATAAATTTTAGATTGGTCTGGCGTATAAGTTGTTACAAAATTTCCCAAGTGTTTAACGTTTATTCGTTGAATCACAAGCCAACTTCTCAAGATTATAACCATCACTAATTTCACACATCATCTAATCAAAACTAAACAATATTATAAAAGATTTATTGCTTATTTAACTGTCATTGGTTCTTTTTTTTGTACTTAGCTAATCACTGGATATTAGCATGAATTTTTGATTATCATTAAAGTACAAATTTATTAATCTTTGAATTGAATGTTTAAAATTTTAAATTTGTGTGTTTTACCAATTTTAGATGCTGTCTACTAACTGTATTTAAAGTAATTTCATCAACCTTGTTTTAAATCGTGCATCAATTCAACTTTTGCTGCAATTTTTAGTGACTAAACTATTAATATTTGTACCATTATATGGAACAATATTTTTATCGTACGTATTACGTTGTACCAGCCGTGGTACAACGAGGATAAACTCAACAAAGAATATAGTATTTCCAAAGGATTTCGGTTTATATCGTTTCCTTTTGTTTACTGCTATTTTCCTTGATAACATTCGCTTAACTAACTCTCATATTCCTTCAATCTTAGCTTATCAACTATTTGGTGGTCTAAAATTACATACACTGTTTCATTTTTACCACTTGTATAAACAGTAAAACAAGAAACCTAGCCACTGGGGCGGGGGGGGCAAGCCAGCCCTACTCAGTGGCGGTCCCAAGCCCGGATAAATAGGGAGGGTTAGGGACAGGAAGGGCATCCGCCTGTAAAAACTGCGCCAAGACCTTCTATGAATGAGTCGGTGTGACTTAAAGGTAAAGTCCACAAAGATAGTGGTCAGACCCGCTCTAATCTATGGGCTGGAAGCAGCTACTCTAAAGAAGACCGAAGAGAAGAAACTGGATGTGGTGGAGATGAGGATGTTGAGATGGATGGAAATAGAAGAAGAGGACGACCCAAGCGGAGATGGATTGAATGTATTAATGGAGACCTTAAAGAGAAGAACATAAATGAAGAGATGGTCAACAATAGGAATGTGTGGAGAAGACTCATTCACAACGGCGACATCGAATAGGGAAAAGCTGGGAAGAAGAAGATAAACAGTAAAACAAGTCTGTATGAAGTTTCTATAAATTTACTGATAACTGTACTCTGGGTATTATTGGCTGTGCTACGTAAGGTTCTCCATATTTATACTCAGGCAGATGAAACTCTGGTGGCTGGTATAAAGGTTTTATTGCATTTGTTCTGGCTAGTCTATCATAAACTGTTTCCTGTTCTCTCTCACTGCTTCTGCTTCCACTTAAGCCATTAGCTTGACCAGCTTGACCATTCCGCTGGTCATGCAACTCTGCCTCATCGGCCCATAAATAGTTAAAAACCTGAAAAACAAGAGAAATGTGAACTTTAGATACGAAATGATATAAATATGAAATGAGCATTAAAGGAAAGGTCAAGCCTTCTAGTGCATTATGCTTATTTTAAGGTACGCGAAAAAGGTTAGAAGGATTTAGTAATAAAACTGCAATAAGCGCCTCGTGTAATTAGCAAAAACACTTTAACTTAAAAGCGCGATCACTTCACGCTATGGCGCATCCATTTTGAACACCCATTTTTCTTCCAATGACGTCATTCGTCCTGAAGAAAAGTAGTGCACTGTCAATCTTCATCAAAAGTATAATAAGTTTTTACAAAAAAAATTGATAGCTAATTTTGTAATATTTTGGGATGAACATTAGGTAAGCTGCAGAAGTTTGAATTAGTTTAAGCAAAGGGCGCTTACGGAAAGCCACGACACGCTGAGGAAAAGTCACGAAGTCTCCCAGTTACGTCATAATTTTGAAGTGAATGGGGACAACCACCACGCCTGAAAATTTATATTCAGAGAGAGTATATTTTAAACTTGTGCTTTATAAACGGTTTTTTGCACATTTTTTTTGTTACATTTTTGTAAGTTTAAATGACAGCAGTAATATAAACCCCAACATAGTGAGTAACTTTTTCTTTCCTTTAATATCAAATTTTACATGAAACATGGTGTGCAGCTTGATGGTTGGTGTTTGATTTACTGGCTTTTGCTGCTAGTTTTGCAAGGATTAATTAAAACAATGCTATGCTAAATGAAATCTAATTCATAAGCAGACAACCCATGCAATCTCGTATGCACTACGTTATTTCTGGTGCAACTAGTTCAACAATTTCCGTGCAGGCGGCGCTGTGTTTGGTGAGCAGCGACTTCTCAAACTGATAGAGGCGGTCGATATTAAAAAAAACTCATGAATTTGGTTTCTCTTTTTACAGACTCCAACAGCAACATTTCCTTTTTTAAAAAACTTGAAGTTACACTAATATAATTTCTACTTTTCAGAAAAACTATCATCATACGTCACGAAACTTACGTCATTGACTGCTGACGCTGGATTAACTGAACCCATACTTCCGTCCAACGAGTTTAATGTACCATGGTGACCATTCTGCCCTAGATAAGTATGAGAAAAAACAATACAATGCAGATTTTAATTAGTTGTATTAAAACAAGACATAGTACTAAAAACTCGGACTGATAGGACTGCGTACACAATCAAATCTTATTAATCGTGTTAAAAACAGAAATGAATGTTTCAAATTTAATAGTGGTGGAAAAATTTGGTACTAAGTAACGTAAGTTTTAGTTACCTCCGTGGTTCAGACTTCCATTTGTGATGAAATGTTGTCCTGCAGAACTTTCTGCTGTAGATTTTTCTATAGCAGTTTTCTTCTACAAAAACAGAAATGTACTAAACTGCGCAAGCGCGAAAGCAAATACGTCTCAAATTTTTTGAAAGTAGGAATACAGAAGTAACATTATGTCGTAGTAAACTAGTAATACAAACACAAGCAGTTATAGCGCTAACGGTGTTGATAAGGTAACCTTATAATATTTGAACAAAAATAACATATGGTGTAATGTCATGTGATGTGATGTGATGTGACGTGATTAAAGTGAGGTGACGTGTGGGGTGATACGATTTGATATGATGTGATGTCACGTGATCATATTGTAGCTCAGGCGTTTGGGCGGCCCACTCTGCACAACTTTTACCTTTATTCCAAAGTAGTGTTGCATGTCACCCCTAAAAGTACCAGTAGTTCAAATCTAAGTCTTCTAAATTATTCTTCAACAAATATTTTGGTTCTCATTGGTTAAATCTTCACACCTTTTCTTTCAACCAATGAGGTTTCATTTTGGCTCTGTCTCTGGCACGTACACTAATTTTGGGAAGGTTATAAAGGGAGGATAAAAGCCTGCTGTACTTTGGATTTACAGTGGTAATCGGGTTGTGCAGATTTGATGGTTCTTAGCGCTTGTGTTTCTTCTGTCCTGGCTTAGAGTTCTCGCTATAAGGGGAGTTAGGTATCAGTCTCTCTACTTTATTTCTTTGTTCTACTTTTCTTCCATTTTTCTAATATCTTGTCACAGTTAGTTTAGGTCTTCAAATATTTAAATCTATTTCAAGTTAGTACGTAACAATAGTCATTCTTTAATTTAGCTGTGTTTAAATGTGGTCATGTGGAAATCACTATTCGGCTGCTTCGCCTCCGTACCTGCAGAACCGAACCACCCCTAGGTTGCGAGGCGCCACCAACAGTTCAATATGATGTAATGAAGTGCAAAAAAAATCAGTTCAGGTAACAGTGAATGACACCTTACCTGTACAGATAAAAACATAGTGGATAGAAGCAAAGCTAAACCCAGCAAACAATTAAGAATTCCAAAAGTCCACTGAAATTCAACGTTTCTCTTCTGCACCGCCACCATCCCTAGTGACCACGTGGCAAGCAACAACAACAACAGCAACACTGCCACCGTAGCTGAATCTCTGAAATTTTGCCAAATTTTCAAAAATGTGTTCAAATGACTCTTATTATGAAACTTGTAAAGACTGAACACTCAATATTGATTACATATAATAATTATGCATAATATATTAGCTAGCTCCAATTAGCTGACGATTATTATTATTGTTGTTGTTGTTGTTGCTGTTGCCGTTGCCGTTGCCGTTGCCGTTGCCGTTGCCGTTGCCGTTGCCGTTGCCGTTGCCGTTGCCGTTGCCGTTGCCGTTGCCGTTGCCGTTGCCGTTGCCGTTGCCGTTGCCGTTGCCGTTGTTGTTGTTGTTGTTGTTGTTGTTGTTGTTGTTGTTGTTGTTGTTGTTGTTGTTCTTGTTGTTGTTGTTGTTGTTGTTGTTGTTGTTGTTGTTGTTGTTGTTGTTGTTATTATTATTATAATTGCTATTGCTATTGCTATTGCTATTGCTATTGCTATTGCTATTGCTATTGCTATTGCTATTGCTATTGCTATTGCTATTGCTATTGCTATTGCTATTGCTATTGCTATTGCTATTGCTATTGCTATTATTATTATTATTATTATTATTATTATTATTATTATTATTATTATTATTATTATTACTATTACTATTACTATTACTATTACTATTACTATTACTATTACTATTACTATTACTATTACTATTACTATTACTATTACTATTACTATTACTATTACTATTACTATTACTATTACTATTACTATTACTATTACTATTACTATTACTATTACTATTATTATTACTATTACTATTACTATTGCTATTATTATTATTATTATTATTATTGTTATTATTATTATTATTAAAGTCACCAATAATACCAATAATTGATTAATTGAACAAGAATCTATCATAAATAATTAGGATCTAATCCTGCTACGGATTAAATTTTATCAATTGACTGTGTCCAATTCTCTGCAGCTGAAATGCTCAAGTGTACATTTACTGTGTGACTGAATCGGCGGTCCTTATTTTAAAGAAATACAGCTTTTAACCACAACGTTGTCTACCCTCCACAATTTTCTGACTGCGTACTATAGTTTCCGAGTTATTTAAAGGACAAGAAAGGGGCACCTGAAGTAGGTTTTATAAAAAATTGCCTTGAAAAATTACGTTACCTTATAGCAATTTTGTGCACATATTCCACTTGCATTAAAAGGAATTTTTTGTTTGTTTTCATTTTAAATCTCCCGCAATACTGTTCTGACCGCGACATTACATGACGTCATATACGCACAACGTAAATCAGGGGAAGAAAAGTAAATGTTAAATTATGTCCCAAAAAATTTAAATGCAAATCTATATTACTTAGCATTTCACTTACCTGCTGGAAAGAGTTATGTAACTAGAAATAATAATTTAAAATGTTCGGGCCAATTCGTAAAATGTCTCTGGCTCACCTCCAGGGTGCGCCATTCACTAACCAAAAACTGGCTTCAGTGCTCGCTCTGGGCAGGTTCATCGTTCGAGTGTTCACGTCGATGAGGGAGGATCTATTAACACCCGTGGTGTAGCTAACACAGTACAGTGGTTCATCTTAGAGGCTTAGCCCTGATAATGTACTACATTCCGGTGTTGCCGCAAGCATCAACTTTGAACATGCCCTGCCGTTGATGGACTTAAACATTAAAGCTAGTTGTTCACGTTATATTGTAAATAAAATGGGTTTACCTTAAGTTTATTTCTTTTTTGTTATCACTAGGTGTCGCTCTTAACTTCACCCGCGTAGTAATGCACGCTATTACAGCTACCTGCAATAATATCAAAATAATGTCATCAATAGATCAATTTCGTCAAGCGATGAACAGAAACCTAACAGTTGCACTATTATGACTCTATTACAGTTTACAACGGCATTTTTTATGCAAATACAAGTCAGTTTATTATGCTTGTGACACACGAATGATTTTTTTAATTTAGATACCATAGCCCCCTCTCCCTCCCTCCCTCCCTCTCTCTCTCCTTCCCTCCCTCTCTCCTTACCTCCCTCCCTCCCTCCCTCTCTCTCTCCCTCTCTCTCTCTCACTCTCTCTCCCTCTCTGTCTCTCCCTCCCTCTCCCTCTCTCTCTCCCCCTCCCTCTCTCTCCCTCCCTCTCTCTCTCTCTCTCTCTCTCTCTCTCTCTCTCTCTCTCTCTCTCTCTCTCTTTCTCTCTCTCTCTCTCTCCTCGCTCTCTCTCTCTCTCTCTCTCTCTCTCTCTCTCTCTCTCCTCTCCCTCTCTCTCTCTCCCTCCCTCCCTCCCTCTCTCTTTCCCCCTCCCTCCCTCCCTCTCTCTCTTTCTCTCTCTCCCTCCCTCCCCCCCCCCCCCCTCTCTCCCTTTCTCTCCCTTTCTCTCCCTCTCTCTCTCCCTTTCTCTCTCCTTCTCTCCCTTCTCTCCCTTCTCTCCCTTCTCTCCCTTCTCTCCTCTCTCTCCTTCTCTCTCTCTCTCTTTCTCTCTCTCTCTCTCTCTCTCTCTCTCCTCGCTCTCTCTCTCCCTCTCTCTCTTTCTCTCTCTACCTCCCTCCCTCCCTCTCTCTCTCTCCCTCCCTCCCTCCCTCCCTCTCTCTCTCTTTCTCTCTCTTTCTTTCTCTCTCTCTCCCCTCCCTCCCTCTCTCTCTCTCTCTTTCATAACGAATTATTTTATAAGTAATTTCTAAAAATAAAATGCTTACAATAACCAGCGTGTTTGCAGGTATTACTGTTGACATGAGTAATGAAGAACTTGTATCCATCCAACAACTAAAACAAAAACAATCTCTTTTTACTAAATTGCCAATCACAATATTTCATACTAATTGCGCAGTTTATTGTTATTAGCAATTCATTTTGTTGAAGTAGCAAAATCAAACGTTAATTGCTTACTGATTTGCAGCTCCATAACTATCCACACCAACAATGGCCAATGATATTCCAATTGGAAGTAAAGGAAACGCTAGAAAAACAAACAAGAATAAATGTGAATAAATATAAACAAAACACAAACAAACAAATAAATAAATACATAATAGACCAAATAAATAAATAAACGAACGATTCGTGATAATGAGAAGACTCAACAATAATTCAGCGAAAGAAAAGAAGAAAAAGGAAAGAAGTAAATGAATAAACACACAAAAATTAAGAAAAGAAACTTAAATAGATAGGCTAGTATGTGGGATTTTTTAGATTTT
>JAQGDQ010001563.1:0-34612 GCA_030141605.1 Tubiluchus corallicola | reverse complement strand
ATGATACTTCTAGCCAGTAGACAGCAGCAAATAATCAATATAAACAGATATAATCAAAAGAACAGGATGCCAAATTCGGTTTTGTTTGGTTTCAGAAAAATAGCAAGTCAACGTGATTGATAAGCGACTGTATTTTCCTATTGTAGGCAAAAGTAAAATGATTATTATTGTGGTTAGTGAAAGGTGGTATCACAATATCATGACGGTAGGGAATGGACGGGCGGGAGCACTGGACTGAATCCTCATTTAGGATCCACCTGCCGCACAAATAGGTGCATCATTGAAGGGCCAAGTATCTACATTAGGGCTTGGGGGAGACACAGCTGCAACATGAGTAGGTCCTGAAATCAGGTGCTGGTCAAGCTTGCAGCATACAAGCACATGTATACATATATATATATATATACTATATACTAATATATAAACTAACATCATGAATCTACTAACTTTTGCATAACACAAATCGTGTTGCCAATCAGTTCTTTCAGGGTGGTTGACTTTGGTAACTTTTAGTTTTTTGCCACCCTTTCACCAATCACTTGAACATCATTAACTCAGATAATTTATTCATTTAATAATCTTGTCACTTTGTATCATATTATCATTTCATGCTCTGTGCTTTTCTTGTAAAAAAGGTGATAAATAAAGATACTTAGTTAATTACTTTCATACAAGCATGTCTTTCCTAGAAGCAGGTTATTAAATTTTTTCTCTATAAAAGTTAAAGGAGGAATTTTAAGGGAAATGGATTCATTATGAATGCCACGGGACAGACTACAATCCATAATAACAGTTTTTTAAAGAAGCCATAGCTGATTGAAGTGAAACCATTCTGTTAAGAATCTAGTAGGGGTACTTCCAATTTGGTTTGGTGAACACCTTTTCATACATTACACAGAAAATACAGCAAAAATTCATTGTCATTCTTTCTAAAAATCACATTGTAAAATCTAACTGGTTAATACAGTCATACCGTCTAACGGCTAATCCACCTATGAGCTTGTATCTTAGTGATTCACATTGTGCTATAGCACAGAGACCCCTAGTGGCAACTTTTTCAGCATACAACTGCAAAAAAAAATATCACGTGAAAGAAGACTACCGACTATTTGCTAATAATAAATAGCATTTGTACTGCAGCACATGAAATAAATGTGCAGGAAATAAAATAAGATAAGATGTATGAATAAACCCGAGGAATTCAGACCAGAATTTAAGCACATTCACGGCGTGACATTTTTACAATGAATCCCAGACGATCTAAATCTAAATTACCTGGTTCAAGTACGATGAAATATAATTACTGAAATAGTGAATTTTAATTAAAGTGATTCATTATAATTAATCACTATCAACAAGTCCTAACATCCATTTCAATATGAGATCATTCATTTCCCGATTTAGTCTCCAAGCCATTTAGAATTTTGTTGATTCTTTTTTTTGTAAGGGAACCACATTAATCATTTCTCTCATCAAGAAATATATTACAAGCAACTGAAACGGGAATTTTCCTATATTCTATATTAACAAAACACAAAAACAGACAACTTGATAAACAGGCCTTATCTAAACTTCATGCTGTCTACTCGAGCATGTGTTCTTGTTGGCTTAGCAACGAGCGGAGAACCGTACGATTTTTACGTGCAACTCTGAATGAAAAGTGCGGTGCGCCTCAGACACTTGGGAAGTAACTAAGCAAACTCGCAAGTACAATATGGCAGCGTACATGCTAGTATAAGAAAAAGAGCAAAAAATAAGATTGGCGCCAGTATTTCTTTGACACTCATATAAAACCCATCCAGTTAGATTCACGGAAACGTGGGAATGTCTAGGCGAATGGAATGGGGATTTGTAGGAAAATTCTGGCACCGGAAATATTTGTTTTGAATTGGTATCTCTATGATGACACAAATGATATATAAGGGTAGTTCCATATGCCACCTAAAATTTGTTTGGCCGGGGGTTTTGGGGCCGCCTATGCCCCTAATGGGATTGAGGGGCAAAGCCCCCTTGGAGCCAGCAACAAATTGCAATTTTGTGACCATAGAGAGCCTCTAAGTGGACTTAAAATATCAGTTACCTTGTTTCATGCATAATTTAAAATACCCAACTATCAAGGATACATGATACCTAATTGTCTCAAAAGCGCCTAAGTACCGGCCGCTCCTATGCAAAAGTATATAAAAACTGTCTGTAATTGACTCAAATAACTCTGCACAATTGATTCTATATTTTTATATACATAGAGATATACACGTGGTTACACTGATGTATGTGATGCAAAGTGACGGCCTGCCACCTAGCGGTCAGCTTGTGAAATAATGTACTGAGTCTGTAAAAATTTTCTCAACGAATTTACGGAATTCCGGGTATCCGCGGAAAATTCTCATCCCTGGTTTTGGTGACTGCGCTTTCTTACATACATAACACATATTCGAAATTCTTTTTAAAAGTTACATTTTCAAATCTAACTGATCTTAATGAGCCGGGGAAAAGCGATACGGTTGAAATGTTCATGGAGGCAATGGTAAGAGCTCTACGTTACACTAACAGTGCAAGTTCACGCATATTTTAATTGCTTTTCGTGGGTAGAACAGTCACATATATTGACAAGATGAAGACCAGTTACCTCTACTGTCCCCTCCGGAAAATTAAATCGTTTCTGAACTACGGAAGTCAGCTCTCGGATTCGTCTACCCTTTTCGCCGAGAACATTTTGAGTTCGAGTAGCAAGAATGATGATCTCTGTACGTGTCGGCGTGACACGAACTTCTACTCCACTGTAACCATCCTCAGCCAGTTCACGCGTCAAAAACTCGTTCAATTCTGCTTTGAACACACCCTCAGCTACGAACTAAAAACACAAAATGTGAATTATAAAACAATAACAAGAGTGAAAACTAAAATAACAATAATAAAAAAACCTAAAAATAGTGATATTATTAAGGTATCTAGAAGTTAGACGGTTTCAATGCTGGTCTTATCTATCTGTGATGTGTCGGGTGCCAGATTCTCGTGAGAATTTTGGTTAATGTACTGGTAATTAGTTTATTCCGTGGTTAAGTACAATTTGACCAGGCCTACATATATAGAGAGGAGCTTAGGCTTTAATTTTACGTGCACTATACGTCAATAGCTTCGCCTTTAATCATTCACATCCGTTAATTCTTTTTACGATCTTAAGTTATAAATATCATTGCCACCTCTGTACAGGTGAACATTCGAAAGCCTGACAAAGGCCTAGATCCCAGTATTGTATTTTGTGACAAAGTACTGAATTCAGTACTATCTCTATTTTTTGTCTCTTTCGAGTTAGTAATACTAACATGCGTACAGTATAGTTTGTTAAAGAGTTATAGAAACGGTGTGGCCAACAAACCATATGGTCCTCTAATCTATTGATAACTAATAATAATCTGTTGATAATAGTCATCTACTGTGCAGCAGTTACAATATATTTTTAAATTAATGTGCAAGAAAATCCATTTAAATCGCAATATTTTATCAACCTAATTCAATAAATGTCAACTATCTAACACCAAGATAAGTTTAGATTTAAATGCTACATATTAAACAATAAAACACCGAAATTAGAGCAAATGAAAATCTATTTACCTTCCGCTTTTTGGAAATTGGATTACCAGCCATGTTGGCCGTAGCAAGAAAGAGGCGGAAAACGGAAACGGAATTTCGACGTTAATTTTCTTTTTCTAACCAAACATCCTATTCTGTGCTTGCCGGGAAAGAGCGGTGAAAGCACGCCAACTGGTAAAACGTCACTATAAAAATACCTTTTACTGGGGAAACGGGCCTAAACGAAACTATAATAATTATGCATAATTTTTATAGTACTTCTGTAATCGCCGAATTTCTCTCTGACGTCTTGATGACTGATGCTAAAACTGATTCAACCTTTATCTTCTAAACTGCTGTTTAAAGTTTGAACAGTGTAGCTGGTTTGGTGAAACTATTTTATGTAAAAAGAATTTTTAAGCAAGTGGCTACCACAATACGCAGCTTGGACAATTTAATTTCGACAAGCTGGGTGACGTATATGCAATATTTTATGTTAATTTACTGTGTCCGGCACTGCGTCCAACTCCCTTGTAGGTTTGCATTTATTCAAAGTGAAGTGTTAATTATGTGTCCATGCAGACTGGTGATAGGCTTACGTAAAATATGACCAAGACGAGACAAAGACAATCTGTAGAAGTTTGCACAGCAGCATAAGTTCCTGTCAATATGTTCACTCCTACGCTATCTCAATAATTAATAATCTCAAACCCCATATGAGGTTTTGAAGAAAGAGGAGAACGTAAGCAGAATAAGAGAGCAAAAAGACAGACATAGAGAGAAAGAGAAAAACGGAGAGAAAGGGAGAAACCGGAGAGATGAGAAATGTTAAAAGAAAAATGTGAGAGCAGAATAACAAACAATTTAGAGACATTTTGTGGCACTTATGAGCAATCGATTTCATGCTAGTGGTAGATGCATTATGTATTACATTTGAAATAAACGATTAAATTTCTATCAGCTCAAATAAAATTGTAGTAAGTAACACAAGTTATTCATAATCACTTAGGTTGTGTCTTAATTCATCAAACAATGACATGTATATGTACATATATGACTTGGCTATTTCCGATGCTATGAACAAATCAAGTTTAGAAGGCCGTATTGCACTTATTCACTGTGAAATCATAATTCACATAAATTTTTGCTTTTTCTTAAATTAATAAAAGATGGTGTGTGAAAAAACATTTTAGAATAATGCAATAATAAAATAAAAAGGACTCTGCAATTTTTACAGGCATTTCCAGCTTTAATTTGGTTAAAGGGCACTCTTTAAAGTGACAGCCCAAAAAATACTGCAATATAGTTTCACTTGTTCTATGCCAAAAAGTTAATTGTATTGTTATTAATTGACCACTATAAACTAAGTTTTTACTTTATTTTATTTTATTTTGACTATTTCTAAGACAGAATTTAAGTAGAATTGCTAATTTAATTCTCTTGTACAATTTACAGCAAAATGCTTTGCTAAATATACCACGTAGCATACACAGAAAAGGCTATGCAGGATCAATGCAACATTATTTTCTGCTATGACTGTCAACCTTTTTTCTACATGGAATCCATCGTAGAACAAAATGGCATTTTGATGCGGAGATTCTGCATAGCCTTTCTAAGGTAGCTTCTATCATCAAAGTTGAGTTGATTCTATGTAGAACCTACATAGTTGCGAGAATGTCCGATTTCCCATGAGCATAAATTACACATCAATAGAAGCAGAGCAATGGGCCAATATGCTTGACGTCAATTCATGAAGTAGCGTTTACCAAATTACCAGACGTCCGGAATGTGATATGGGTTATTGCATATAGAATGATTGCTCAAGCACCAATAACCACAACAAGCTGGTAGGATGATTGGTCAAGCACCAATAACCACAACGAGCTTGTATGACATGTGGTAGAATGATTGCCCAAGCACCAATAACCACGACAAACTTGTATGACATGTGGTATAATGATTGCCCAAGCACCAATAACCACGACAAACTTGTATGACATGTGGTAGAATGATTGCCCAAGCACCAATAACCACGACAAACTTGTATGACATGTGGTAGAATGATTGCCCAAGCACCAATAACCACGACAAACTTGTATGACATGTGGTAGAATGATTGGTCAAGCACCAATAACCACGACAAACTTGTATGACACGTGGTAGAATGATTGCCCAAGCACCAATAACCACGACAAACTTGTATGACACGTGGTAGAATGATTGCTCAAGCACCAATAACCACGACAAACTTGCATGACACGTGGTAGAATGATTGCTCAAGCACCAATAACCATAACAAACTTGTATGACATGTGGTAGAATGATTGCTCAAGCACCAATAACCACAACAAACTTGTATGACACGTGGTAGAATGATTGCTCAAGCACCAATAACCACAACAAACTTGTATGACACGTGGTAGAATGATTGCTCAAGCACCAATAATCACAACAAGCTTGTATGACACGTGGTAGAATGATTGCTCAAGCACCAATAACCACAACAAACTTGTAAGACACGTGGTAGAATGATTGCTCAAGCACCAATAACCATAACAAACTTGTATGACACGTGGTAGAATGATTGCTCAAGCACCAATAACCACAACAAACTTGTATGACACGTGACAGAATGATTGCTCAAGCACCAATAACCACGACAAACTTGTATGACGTGGTAGAATGATTGCTCAAGCACCAATAACCACAACAAGCTTGTATGACACGTGACAGAATGATTGCTCAAGCACCAATAACCACGACAAACTTGTATGACACGTGACAGAATGATTGCTCAAGCACAAATAACCACGACAAACTTGTATGACACGTGGTAGAATGATTGCTCAACCACCAATAACCACAACAAGCTTGTATGACACGTGCTAGAATGATTGCTCAAGCACCAATAACCACAACAAACTTGTATGACACGTGACAGAATGATTGCTCAAGCACCAATAACCACAACAAACTTGTATGACACGTGGTAGAATGATTGCTCAACCACCAATAACCACAACAAGCTTGTATGACACGTGCTAGAATGATTGCTCAAGCACCAATAACCACAACAAGCTTGTATGACACGTGACAG
The DNA here is from genome assembly GCA_030141605.1 of Tubiluchus corallicola. NCBI lineage: Eukaryota > Metazoa > Priapulida > Priapulimorpha > Priapulimorphida > Tubiluchidae > Tubiluchus > Tubiluchus corallicola. The sequence goes on along the minus strand of JAQGDQ010001563.1, from coordinate 27,942 downwards.
AATAATTGCTCAACCACCAATAACCACAACAAACTTGTATGACACGTGCTAGAATGATTGCTCAAGCACCAATAACCACGACAAACTTGTATGACATGTGGTAGAATGATTGCTCAAGCACCAATAACCACAACAAGCTTGTATGACACGTGACAGAATGATTGCTCAAGCACCAATAACCACAACAAACTTGTATGACACGTGACAGAATGATTGCTCAACCACCAATTACCACAACAAGCTTGTATGAGATGTGGTAGAATGATTGCTCAACCACCAATAACCATAACAAACTTGTATGACACGTGGTAGAATGATTGCTCAAGCACAAAGGCACAATGGCTTATTGGGGGTCATGTGTTATCACGCTGCCATGACATGCTACCAGTATACAAATGCATTATAGTCAGAAAAACTCCGATAGTGCCTTCACTGCGACTTCAGAAACCTTTCAACCCTAGATCATTCATTTTGACACATGACATGCATCTTAGGCCAAGGTTGCTGCACGCCGAATGTCAACGACCTGAGAAATAAGGTTTTGGCTATTTACGGGAAATTAAGTCAATTGTGGACGACACTCGACATATGCCGCAGGACAGCAATAGGCCCTGACTAAAGTCAGGAGACCTAATAAGATAAAAAATCATCTTTTAAACAGCACCATGTAAAGGACAAACTTTAACTGCACTAGTTACTACGTCTGCTTAATGCACGAGTACATAAATTCTTGATTAGACACTAGACTCGTTAACTTTCTGTAACATCGAAGTTCTTGTTATTCGGTACGACGCCATCAGTGGGATTTATGGTTGCAGAATGATCACATTTGAGTAGCTCATGCTCAAGTGTCAGTTGTTGCACATTTACTAAGTTATCACAGAATAAACTGCATAAAGATTATGCACGTTAATACATTAGCTTGTCGAATTCTTCAATCTGCTCCTGAATCCTCTCGCCAAGAGAAAACTTTCAGCAGATTCCTTGCGACTAGCTTCGGGTTTTACGAATTTAACATTTAGGAAAACTTTGTTCAGGTCTCTTTTTAGTTTTTCTGATTCACCGCCGCTCCACAATTTGCACAGCAACACTCCATCCATCTTGAGAACTTTGTAAGCAAAAGCAAAGGCAGAGTAGCACAATTTTATAATTAGTTCATGGTCTAGAGACTTAACACCAGTAGCATTAGGCGCCATGTCACTTAGTAGCACATCCACTTTATTTTCACCCAAAAGCTCCAAAATTTTCTTCTGTGTCTTTGGATCGGTGAAGTCACAGCGGTCCAATAATATGGCTCCATCTATTGCCGCAATAGGCAATAAATCAACAGCTATTACATTTCCGACATTTTCGTTAACATCTGAAATGAATATAGAAAATTAGAAAGTTTGCAGCATGGTGTTCAAAAATGATTTTGTAACTTTTAACATTTTAACAGCTATTTTAGCGGGTAAAGGCTAGTCAAAACTACTAATAATTAATACTTCAGGAATGTATTTTACAACACAAGGAAAAATAATTCAGAAATGACGCGAAAAAAGTATACTAACAGTCTTACTTACATGAAACGTCTCATAGTATAACAATACAATCTATTATAAATATGATATTATGACCAGTATATTTACTATTTTTAATTATAATAGTCAAAGTCAGCTCACAGTATTACTGAAAGAAACAACTTTTGTTAAAGTCAAGCTAAACCCTCAATATAACATAAGGTTTTTAACAATTTAAATCCTACTCTCATTATGAATATGCAATTTATTTTATTATAGACTTACTGTAAAACATGTTTCTTTTGATTTTTTATCACTTCCTTGTTAGCTGTACTAGAGTTGAAGCTCTGCCAGTTATATGAGATGAATGATGTAATTGTTAATGTATTTCTTTACGCGTGAGTGAGCATATAACTTTCATTATACCCTGGCTAACTGATTCAATGCATAGGTACCGTGTGTTTAGTCCAGTCTGTCTGTCTGCATGTTGTAACCCATAACCTCAATAAAAAATTATGAACACTTTGGTACAGGTTGATTTCCTCTATTACTGTGCTCAAAAAAAAGAAGTGAGGGCAGTGTAGAGGGGGTGGGTGGGTTTCAACATAAATTGCAGTCTTAACAAACTACATTATGAAATTTGAAATCTGAACTTTATCAGTAGACTATGAAACCTGAACTACTACTGCCCAACATACAATAGCCAGGACTCCTGTTACACCTCATTAACTCTAGTTGAAACCCAGTAAATGGTATGTAAATTGACAGTACAGTAAACAGCTTAAGAAATAGGTAAATTATTTTTACAGGCAAACAACCAAAAGATGGCAGCACCTCCCTAAGATACTACCACTTTCTGCTAAGTCTAAGTCTAAAAAAACCTTAATTATAGCACAATTGCATAACAAAATGCATATTATCAATTTGTTTCCTAAACAATACACCATGTTCTTGCTAAAAAAAAATCGCTGTCCTGTATTTTATGGCTTCTTTGTTGTTACTTTTAAATGGAACTTTACTGTCAAAACAGTAACTGGTTTACTGTATAAACTGCTGAATGCTCTGCCGACTTCCACGAAGGCATTTCAGTCTTTACTGTTTGTACAAGTGCTGAAATAAATTTGTTGCTGAAGTGTATGTCATACTAACTTCTTCTTGACACTGTTTACGAGATGGGTGCATCGTAAAAAATCTTTCCAGTAACTGCATGTTGTTTTAAATTAAAGTAATTCCAAAAGCAGATTTTACCCTAACCCTAAACCAAAATCAAATTCCGCTACCTCATTTATGCTAAAAATACTGTGCAAAACACTCAAAATGCGTCCATACCTGTTAGACGGTTAACATTGAGCGAATGACAAAATAGAGGTAGATTCTGTTGCATGCATTCTATGGGTTGGATACTTCTAGCACAGAGCTGCTGTTAAGTGATAATAAGCAAATACACATACAAAATTTAAATTTGCTATTAAATTGCATAACCAATGTGGAAACCCCAGTAAACCTTAGAAACTAGCCAAGTAAGTAGTGACTCACGTTCTCATAATGCAACCTACCTCATTATATTACATGTGCTGTAGAAACAATGATAGTGCAGTACAATCAACACATGCTGTAGAAACAATGATAGTACAGTACAATCAACACATGCTGTAGAAACAATGATAGTACAGTATAATCTACACGTGCTGTAGAAACAATGATAGTACAGTGCAATCTACACGTGCTGTAGAAACAATGATAGTACAGTACAATCTACACGTGCTGTAGAAACAACGAAAGTACAGTACAATCTACACGTGTCGTAGAAACAATAATAGTACAGTACAATCTACACATGCTGTAGAAACAATAATAGTACAGTACAATCAACACGTGCAGTAGAAACAATAATAGTACAGTACAATCTACACGTGCTGTAGAAACAATGATAGTGCAGTACAATCAACACGTGCTGAAGAAACAATGATAGTACAGTACAATCTACACGTGCTGTAGAAACAATGATAGTGCAGTACAATCAACTCGTGCTGTAGAAACAATAACAGTACAGTCAATCTACACGTGCTGTAGAAACAATAACAGTACAGTCAATCTACACGTGCTGTAGAAACAATAATAATACAGTACAATCTACACATGCTGTAGAAACAATAATAGTACAGTACAATCTACACATGCTGTAGAAACAATGTTAGTGCAGTACAATCAACACGTGCTGAAGAAACAATGATAGTACAGTACAATCTACACATGCTGTAGAAACAATGATAGTGCAGTACAATCAACTCGTGCTGTAGAAACAATAACAGTACAGTCAATCTACACGTGCTGTAGAAACAATAACAGTACAGTCAATCTACACGTGCTGTAGAAACAATAATAATACAGTACAATCTACACATGCTGTAGAAACAATAATAGTACAGTACAATCTACACATGCTGTAGAAACAATGTTAGTGCAGTACAATCAACACGTGCTGTAGAAACAATGATAGTGCAGTACAATCTACACGTGCTGTAGAAACAATGATAGTGCAGTACAATCAACTCGTGCTGTAGAAACAATAACAGTACAGTCAATCTACACGTGCTGTAGAAACAATAACAGTACAGTCAATCTACACGTGCTGTAGAAACAATAATAATACAGTACAATCTACACATGCTGTAGAAACAATAATAGTACAGTACAATCAATGTCACAGATTTAGATAAAGTGCCTGCACCTAGGATGCACCATATAATTCTATGATCGATGCACGGATGTAAATGGGGTGTTTAGGCAAAATATTACGGACAAGCAGGAAAGCGTGCCGGAATTTAGTGTTTTAAAACTTGCGGCAGCTGGAGACTTTAAACTTGTGCACAATTTTAGACATGTTGTTTACTCCTAACTTGTTTGTTTCACTATTATGTTGGTTGTTTATTTACTTCTAGTTGTACAACTTAATAAGAAACAAGAATGGCAATGTTCAACAAACAAATTAACAAATACCTTTCTTATCTGCGTTAACTCTCTCAGTGGCTATTTGAGTCCAGGCACCTGGAGCCGCCCCGCAGGCGTTAACTCTCTCAGTGGCTACTTGAGTCCAAGCACCTGGAGCCGCCCCGCAGTCTATCACAGTTGCTCCTGGCTTTAGAAATCTGCATTACAAAAACAAAACTAGAAACATTGCTCCTGACTCCTTTCATATTAGTAGTAATGCGTTTACTGGATGTTACAGTTTCTTCAAGATCACCGAAGTTAAGCATCGTAGAGCCTGGTTAGTACTTGGATGGGTGAAACATTGCTCCTGACTCCTTTCATATTAGTAGTAATGCATTTACTGGATGTTACAGTTTCTTCAAGATCACTGAAGTTAAGCATTGTAGAGCCTGGTTAGTACTTGGATGGGTGAAACATTGCTCCTGACTCCTTTCCTATTAGTAGTAATGCGTTTACTGGATGTTACAGTTTCTTCAAGCTACGGCCAAATCACGTTGAGCAATGTAGAGCCTGGTCAGTACTTGGATGGGTGACCGCCTAAGAATACCAGGTGCTGTTGGCTTGCGGGATGCCCACACTGTATCTCGACACTGGGTGGAGGAGCTGCACAAGCAGCCAATGGCTAGAAGGCAGAGGAGGTCAAGTGATCCAACGGCCATGTGTAGAGGAGTAAACCTTCCAAATCAGGAGTGGAGCCCCAAAGGCGGACCAGTGCAGCATGCTCACTGACTCCGGCCGCCCCTGCAGCCAACCTGGTGCCAAACGTATCGCTCCGCTTTCCTTTGGACTACACCAGGGAGGGAGGGGGTTCCTGTTGTCTGGGCAATGCAGGACCTTGCCCAGGCGTGCGCCCTGGAGACGTTCAAGGATCGGATTGCTCAGCCACAGTCGACGCTGCAGCTCCATCAATGTGATCAATAACTGACTCTCTTGGGGCAAACGAGACAGAAGGATGCCAACAACAGTTTCCTTATATACAGCTAATTAATACATTAGAATAGAAAGTGTTTGCAGGAAATTTGCCCATTTACAAAGTCAAGAATATTTGAAGTATTATCTGTCAGACGCATGTCTTATCTACATTTGCTGAGGTTTCCCTGATAAAATAATACGATATGTTTTAGGGATACGTAAATCATAAATTCTTTACCTAAGAACGAAGTCAAATGTTATTTGTACAGTTGCAAATAATGGCACCAATAAATAAATAAAATAAATCCCATTTAATTGAAAAAAATTGATAAAACATTAAATCTGACATTGAAAGAAAAGCCGAAGGAAGCGTAACAAAAGACTGTTATTTTCCACCATGTGATAATTAGTTAGCTACACATTTAAGTGTAATTGAAACTTTGACCAAAAAAATTAACTGAAAAAACATTACCCCCGCTAAGTCACTGACCATCTCTAGGGAAAAATTTACAAACAAACTGACACTCATTAATTTTCATACCCGTATTTGTTGTCTATTTCAATTAATTTAAAAGCGCTTCGAGCTCGGTATTGCTGTTTTTGTGCCATCTTTACATAAGGATCTCTCAAATGTCGCATTATCCACTCCTTTGAGCTGTTAGAGTATCTTCGTTGATTCATAACAATACGCCATACTTGTGGAAATTTCTTTACGGGCAAAGAACAGTAATCCATCAGATCCTGTCAAAACATTTAGTGGGCTAGGATAATAATAATAATAGTCTCCGTTATGTAGTTGTAGATAGTTATTTATAGTCGGCCCAAAAGCTCTTTGAGCTTACGTTAATTGTAGATCCAAACAGCCGACCTTTAATAAAGATTATTCTTACTAGTATTATGCTATAAATTCATCTATCACTTCCTCAGACAATGAGTTCCAGGAACATACAACTGCATTCAAGAAAGGTATTTTCCAACTCCCAGTCTATACTGACACTCGGCTAAATTCCACTTATGACCTCTGGCGCGAGTCACGGCAGCAGAGCAGACTACACATGTAAATTTACTCACGGAATAAACACAATCAAATTTCATGGCATCAAAATCTGGAACTCATTAGATGCCGGTATTAAAAAATGCAAATCCATGCGCAGTTTGAGTAAAAAAGTTACCACATTACTTCTCTCTAAATACACTAATAACTAAGTGAATTACTTATTCAATTTCAATTCAGTTCAATTCATTTCTTAACTCCTCAAAGATTAACAAACTACAGTATTAGGAATACATGCAATATTATATAACAAAGGAGAAGGGCAGCGAATAACTCGTAGGTTATCTAGTCAGCCACCCTTAAATAGCTAGGATTAAATAAAATTAATTTTGGCATCGTTTTCAATTTAAATTTGAATTCTGTTGACGTGTGTAATTGGCAATTAAATGATGGGAAACGCAATACTTAGTGCTTATTTAAACTTATTTTAGAAACTGTAGTAAAGCTACAGTTCTTATAAAAACTGTGTTTATTTAAACTTATTTTAGTTGCATAGTAAAGTTACAGTTCTTATAAAAACTGTTTATTTAAACTTATTTTAGTTGCGTAGTAAAGTTACAGTTCCTATAAAAACTGTGTTTATTTAAACTTATTTTAGTTGCGTAGTAAAGTTACAGTTCTTATAAAAACTGTGTTTATTTAAACTTACTTTAGTTGCATAGTAAAGTTACAGGTCTTATAAAAACTGTGTTTATTTAAACTTATTTTAGCTGCGTAGTAAAGTTACAGTTCTTATAAAAACTGTGTTTATTTAAACTTATTTTAGTTGCGTAGTAAAGCTACAGTTCTTATAAAACTGCGTTTTTTTAAACTTATTATAGAAACCGTAGTAAAGCTACATTTCTTATAAAAACTGTGCTTATTTAAACTTATTTTAGAAAGCGTAGTAAAGCTACAGTTCTTATAAAAACTGTGCTTATTTAAACTTATTTTAGAAACTGTAGTAAAGTTACAGTTCTTATAAAAACTGTGTTTATTTAAAGAGTAATAAGTTGATCCCACTTACCGAAAGTCACTTTGATATTTGCATAATTTTTCAAAGGGAAATCCCTACTTAGTGTTACTGACTAACTGACTAACTTCAGCCTTGCAGACTTCGGCATGCAGTTGCACACTCAAGTTAAATGTAAACTTAGATTGTTCACAAGGAGGTACGCAGAGAAGTACATAGATTCGATGAAAGCAATAACTCCACCTGTCTCCCTATCTATCTCTCTACGACTATTTCATTCCATGGTACATGCACCGTATGTATGCAACACTGACCTACCCACTGCAGTTACAGATCTGGAATATTATCGACTATGATTAAGCCTATCATTATACTACTATCATTATATTCCCATTACGTCTATTGCAATATACACTCGTATCTCGGTTTGCTGAACCTCACTTTTACCGAAAAATCTGAACCGTTGAAAAGTCCGTTGTTTTGTGAGCTGATTGACGGGCCGTCACTTCGACTACATCAATGTCACCCCACGTGTGTATCTCTATATATAAAAATATAGAATCAATGATACGGAGTTATACGAGGCAATTGCCGACAGTTTTTGTATACTTTTGCATCGAAGTGGCCCGTACTAGACGTTCTTGAGACAATTAAGTGATTGATATTACATTACCATGAGTCTCATACACGGTGCCTATTGTATTAGCTTAGCATCGGTAAATACGGACAATCGGCAAATTCACACCGACGTCTCTCCGCTTTTGTCCAGCAAACTGAAATACGAGTGTATAGACATTAGGCAGGCAGGATTCTAAAATAAAGGAAATCTGCCCTCCAGACAGTTAACCCAGAAAATACTCGTGGGCAGAGCAGGCAACATCCTAAAGTGACATATTAATTTACCTGCCGTACCTACAGGAGTTACACTGAGATGTAAAATCACCATACTAATGAATGCGTCACATGGATTGAGCTACTAGCGATGCACTGGATTTTTGTATTTGCTGGGGAAACATGCCAGCAGTTTTCACTGCGCATGCGCACTGTCGACACGACCATCGGCCCAACAAAAGTTTACAGTTTTGGTTTACTAGTTGCAAGTTGCAATGTCGTGAAATTCAGTTTGCTGACAATTATTAAAAGAGCATGTGGTAGATCTTGTCAGACGTTCTTATTCAATATAGGTTGCAGCCTTTCTACTTTGCTGAGATAAAGGTATGTGTAGCAAATAAATGGTAATATGTATCTCGAATCATTTCTCTTGTCAAGGGGGTTCAATCCCATTGTCCCAATGTGAGCAGCGAGACAATAAAAAAGAGCAAAATGCACCAATACATAATTATTATAGCATTAATTACGTTATTGCAAAAGTGCAACATTCACAAATTTCATAGAATACGTAGTGCAGCTGCTGCAGCACCTCATAAAACGCCTTGATTTCGTATCTTCAACACTATGCGATAATGGACTCTACACCCCCCACATACCGGGTCCTTGTTTCAATACTGGCCAACCTCAACTTGATAGGTAAGTTCAATTTCTGCGGTTGTACCCATCGCTATTGCGTGTGTACTGCACCACCATGTTCTCTGGCGTCAGGTAGCGTTTTGCCATGTACCACAAGATGGCACAACAGAAAACGGTACACAGTAAGGTGGCAATTGGCGCAACGGTATGGAGCAAGGTAGTGCCCGGTACATGCCAATATATATGCAGCGCCGTTTTACACGGTGAAACAGTATGTACAATGCCGCGGTACACAGAGACGTAACGTCAGCACCACTGAGCTAACGCTATCAAGGCCACGATGCCCTGTCCTCCGGTCTATTAATAGCACCGCCTTCTTTCATGCCTTGCACCTATTCTCTACTCTAGTAATAGTAATTTTTAGTAGTACTAGTAGTAGTAGTAATACTAACCTACTAGTACTGTCTACAAAATTTTAAATACAGACGATAGGTAATATTTCTCACAACGCATCCATGGGCATAGTCAATTACTGTAACAGTAAAAAAAGAACAAGCAATCCACAATATTAAAAGAAAAAACTTAAAAACGTCGGTCACTTTTTCCTAGTTTCTTCGACTTGCTTGCTTAGCAACTAGCACTGAGAACTAACTTCGAAAACCCGAAAGTTATAGCAAGCCACGACCATTTGATTCAAGTAGCTTTGTTTAAACTCCCCCCGGACACATGCATTTCGCTAGTTCGCACTTTTACCTTGTCAAATAATCGGTCAAATTACAATGCACTGTTGGTGCGCAAGGAGGTAGAGCGTTACGCCAGACAGGTTTGATACAAATCCTGGTAAGATGGACTATTGGAAGTGTTGGCTAGCATTCACTACCAGGTGACACACAGAATCTAAATAGACAAGCTCACTATGAGGTCAGCAAAAATGTAAAAGGCATTGAATAAAATTGACTAAACATCTGACCTTATATGGAGCGCTAAAACCATATATACCTAGGTTTGTAACACGGCTTATTTCTATAATATTCAAACTATAAAATTTACAAATTATAGATTTTAATTACAAATGTTATTTAAGAAAATGATCCATAATAGCAGACTAGTTTCCAGCCATGCCACAACCATTTACATCAGCTCTTGGTCTTTGAATGCTGGTTCAAAACTGCTTAAAGAAATTATTAAAATTGTTATGCAAAATGTAACAATTTTGCCATAACAATCCTGCACAATATTAAGAGGACATAAAAAAAGTACGAATCTGAAAGAAAATCTATTGAAAATACAGTCTTTCAAAGCTGTACTTATATAGAGTTTTTGTCCAACTTGCCTGACACCATGAAATGTTGACGTATTGTATCTCTCTAACCACAATTATTTTCAACTCTCATTACTTTTTAGAATATTTCATTTAAAAAGTTCGTACAGACACTTACTACTTTTAAGTTATTAATCTTTTTTCATTGCTAAATTTTAAAATTTTCATGTGTCTGTGATTTTTGTATCAGTACACCATATCTTAATATTTGTCTATAAAAATAACTTTGCATAAACCTATTGTAAATTTGTTTTGATTTATGTAGTATTTAAAGTGCAATATACAGTCTAGCCTCGTTATCTCGCCCCTCGTTATGCCGCCAAACTCGTCTCTCACCATAAAAAGTACCAGGACGGATTTCCTACTTTGATATTTACCTCGTTAAGTCGCCACTCTCGCTTCTCGCCCTCACCACGTCACGTTAGGATGAGTGCTTATGTAAACTATATTCTTTATTTCGCCAAACAGACAAACTCAGAGGTGAATCGATCAATACATATACCGCGTGTCGATCAATATAACCGCGGCATGTAGATAATGCTGCTGTACTCGATAGACAGACATAATTAATCTAGTGTGTGTCTCACCAGGATTAGATTAGGAGTGCTGTGGTTGGTTAATGCGCAGAGAAACTAAAGCGTCACCGATATCCTTACTCTATAACACCAAAGCTGCATTTAAGTTTGAGTTTCCACAAAGTGTGAGCAACTATTCATGATGTCTCAGAAGCGAAAACTGTTTTGTCTGTAAACGTTGTGTTGACTGCTTGCGTGTATCATCAATGAAACAGTCGTCTCTTCTGAATTATTTCAGTCGTCAGTAACTCATTTGTGAACATTTCTAAATCTTTTGCTAAGCTTATTGCATTTAAGTGTATACTTGAAAAAGGTTTTTTAAATAAAAAAGTAACATTCTAGGATTATTTTTATGACATTTTTTCATTTCTGATTTAATGTTGATTGGTATCATAATGCGAAATATATTTTATATGTACATAGAGGAACACTATGTTAATCAACTATTATGTATATACATATAGACTAACTTCGTTTTATTCCCGTTATCTCGCCATACTCGCTTCTCGCCAAAAATTTGCCCTAGACGGACAGTGGCGAGATAACGAGGCTAGACTGTATTGCTTTGTCAATGTACATTGTATGTATTTGTGCAAGTAAAACTGAATTGAATTGGAGTAATTTGTATAAGTAAGATGAGATATAACAGGTAATAACATCAGGTAAAAACATGTCTATTACCTGTAAAATATACCAAATTACCGGTACTTTTCATACTATGCCACATAGTCTGTGAAATCCCACTTCCCTAATGCGCCTACCTATACACTAATTAGGTGCATCACACTACAACAAACACAACACAGCACTTTGCAGAATAAGGAAGAGACTTTTTTGTCATCCAAAAAGTCAGTCATTGAAGTGAAATAACTTCGAAAAGAGCAGGGTACCTGTCTTAGCGTGATTGCTTTTATGCATGTGTATAAATGTTGTGGAGATCGCTGGCATCTATTAGCATTAAATAGAACATTGTAGAATGTTCCGTTGGATTGATCGTCTTACCGTGTAGAATGTTCTGGAACAAAACTTCTGGAAGGTTCTTGGGCGTGCTATATAAGACGAAGCAGGCTGCTGAGAGGGGCACATGGATTCGCAGGACATATACTTACACATTCTCTTGTATACTTACATTTTCAAATACAGATTTTCACGTTTAGTGTAAGCATTTCGTGTTCCTTCATACTTTTGTGTTGTAGAATTCTCGCTTAATAAATTAGTTTAATTTGATGAAATGTTTTCTGGGTTAGAGAAGGAGCCTTCCGAGAGAAAGAAAACACGACAATAACATAAGCTAATTCAAAATAAATTATTTTAGCAATTTCTTAGTTATAAAAAAGTAGTGTATTATTATTAAATGTTCTCTTCGTGCTACAAAACATAGACACTAATTAATGGTTCTTTTATAATCTGACATATAGACCTAATATATTAGCCAAAGCTAAACCATATGACATAATTAGATAGGCATACAAAAGTCACAATACGTATTAACATGCAAGCGACTGGCGAGTAGTTTTAACACAATGATACTTACAAAATGTTTTATTACTCTAGTAAGAGAATAAGAATCAGTCGAGATATGAGTGATCAAATTAGGCAGGGTGCCTGTACAGTTTTGCATGCAGGCTATTCTCAATTTCGTCTGCACTTTATACAAATTACGCAGCCCTACCTCTTTATACAACGTGTTTTGCAACAACAAAAAAGTTGCCGTTAAGCGAGTTTAACACTATACACTATAATGAGTTGCATTAATACATACATGTCTACGCAAATAGTGCCAAAAATTTGGGCTTTAAACAAAGTCGGCATTATAAAAGGTGGGTTATAGAGAGGTTTGATAGTACATTTCAAAATACAATTTAGCATGATTTGGTTCCAAATTGTGCAATAATGGGCTTTCCCTTATATACAAATCCACTGACTAATTGCAATGCTTGATTTGCAACTTCCTCATCTGAAAGAAAAAAATTACTTACTTATAACAATCAATTGTTATATACTTATAACAAATTATAGCAGGAAGCTTCAAGTCTACAAAACTTATTTAATTTTTCTACATTTTATACAAGGTCTATTGTACTAATCTAAGTTGAACAGCTGAAATATGTTAAGCTTTACACTTCTGCACTGAATTAAGTACAAATATAAATGACAATAGAAAGTTACAATAAGAATATGAAAAGCCCAGCAGAGCTCAAGATCACAGTAATATTGGCGATCATTAAAATTTAATCCGATAGAGGGCTCGGGTAGCCTACAGCATGCCGGTCATAATAAAAAAAACCACATTTGAAATCATGCAGAGTTATAACAGGCTAAGTAAGGTCATTTTGTCCTGCAGTACAAGCACCCGAAATGGTAAGGGTTTAGTTTTTTTATTAATTTTTCTAATAAAAACTAATATTTTAGGCAAAATAACAGTACAGTATGATAGCAAAATAGTCTTAGATTAGAAAAAAAACAAAATCCAAAAAATTGATAAAAATTGAGTTTTCTGACTTTTTTGACCTCTAGCTCCATAATTAAATTAGCGCACTACGGACGGTTTTGCTATGCAAGGTCACAAATATTGATAACTGATTGTAGCATCTCCACACATGACCTTCCTTAGTGCTGTAACAAGTATTAATTATCATTTATATTATCCAAACCAAATTTTATTATTGTTCACGAACACTATATATCGAGTTCAATTAACATCTTTTGACATCTTAAATCTGACATGGTTTTGCTTATGAATAAAATGCATTGAGCTGATTTTTCTGAGGTGCAACTATTGTCAACAGCTACATTGGTTTGAGTTGCCACTATGCTCCGAAACCAGAACTATGCTACTAAATATGGAACGTTTAAATTACATTACATTTCTGAGCATGCTAGACTAAAGACTGGTTCTAAAGTCTATATTTATCTCTATTTTCGCATAGTTGGTGTATCAATGTTTATGTAAAATATTTGAGATCACCTAAAATGTACAATATCGCCACGTAAAGTATTATAGTTGTAGGTAATAGGTAATGAACAAATTTATAACACAGAAGTTTTTGAGTGAAAATTGCATAAGCATTGAATTACGATGTAAAGCAGCCCGTCTACAATTTCACCCAAAATTATAATTTTAAAGGTGACATGTTTCATGCTGTATGCTTCTGAAATTAAATGTAATGCAAAATCAATATCACGTATTAATTATATAAAAAAATTCTTATCTAATATAGTATGAATTGTATATATTACATACCAGCAAATGAAACAAATGCTTGACCTCGCATTCTTCCCGAGCATAATTTATAATTGATCGTACATCCAGGCTTTTCAAACCTGCTAAACATTCCCACTAGATTTGCTTCTGTTACATCTTTAGCAAGGTTTTTCAAGTACAGTGTCTATAAACAAAAATAAATGGGTCTGTTTCATCTTTAGCAAGGTTTTTCAAGTACAGTGTCTATAAACAAAAATAAATGGGTCTGTTTCATCTTTAGCAAGGTTTTTCAAGTACAGTGTCTATATACAAAAATAAATGAGTCTGTTTCATCTTTAGCAAGGTTTTTCAAGTACAGTGTCTATATACAAAAATAAATGAGTCTGTTTCATCTTTAGCAAGGTTTTTCAAGTACAGTGTCTATAAACAAAAATAAATGGGTCTGTTTCATCTTTAGCAAGGTTTTTCAAGTACAGTGTCTATAAACAAAAATAAATGGGTCTGTTTCATCTTTAGCAAGGTTTTTCAAGTACAGTGTCTATATACAAAAATAAATGAGTCTGTTTCATCTTTAGCAAGGTTTTTCAAGTACAGTGTCTATAAACAAAAATAAGTGGGTCTGTTACATCTTTAACAAGGTTTTTCAAGTACAGCGTCTATAAACACAATAAGTGGGTCTGTTACATCTTTAGCAAGGTTTTTCAAGTACAGTCTCTATATACAAAAATAAATGGGTCTGTTATATCTTTAGCAAGGTTTTTCAAGTACAGTGTCTATAAACAAAAATAAACGGGTCTGTTACATCTTTAGCAAGGTTTTTCAAGTACAGTGTCTATAAACAAAAATAAACGGGTCTGTCACATCTTTAGCAAGGTTTTTCAAGTACAGTGTCTATAAATAAAAATAAACGGGTCTGTCACATCTTTAGCAAGGTTTTTCAGCAAGGTTTTTCAAGTATAGGGTCTATAAACAAAAATAAATGGGTCTGTTACATCTTTAGCAAGGTTTTTCAAGTACAGTGTCTACAAACAAAAATAAATGTGTCTGTTACATCTTTAGCGAGTTTTTTCAAGTACAGTGTCTATAAACAAAAATAAATGGGTCTGTTACATCTTTAGCGAGGTTTTTCAAGTACAGTGTCTATAAACAAAAATAAATGGGTCTGTTATATCTTTAGCAAGGTTTTTCAAGTACAGTGTCTACAAACAAAAATAAATACGTCTGTTACATCTTTAGCGAGGTTTTTCAAGTACAGTGTCTATAAACAGAAATAAATGGGTCTGTTTCATCTTTAGCAAGGTTTTTCAAGTACAGTGTCTATAAACAAAAATAAATGGGTCTGTTACATCTTTAGCAAGGTTTTTCAAGTACAGTCTCTATATACAAAATAAATGGGTCTGTTACATCTTTAGCAAGGTTTTTCAAGTACAGTCTCTATATACAAAATAAATGGGTCTGTTACATCTTTAGCAAGGTTTTTCAAGTACAGTCTCTATATACAAAATAAATGGGTCTGTTACATCTTTAGCAAGGTTTTTCAAGTACAGTCTCTATATACAAAAATAAATGGGTCTGTTACATCTTTAGCAAGGTTTTACGTCTTTAGCAGTGTTCCAAATTGTACGGAAAAGGCAAATATTTGATTCTTTTCTGCTTCAATATAAGGTTAACATTAAATACAACCAAAAACTCAGGAGTTGCTATGAAATTTGTAGCACAAAACTTTACCATGGAATTGAAGATTAAAACAACCTTGCATGATCTTAGAAACATTAAACATTTAATCATTACAGGAATATTTGTTGCAACTAAAGCACTACTAGAGGCAAAAGACTCAGGAATTCAATATTTAACCCGCTGACTGCCAACAGTGAATGTTGCCCATATGCCAAATGCTTTAAGCATAGGCATTTCATCTGTTTAAATGCAAACAGTACAGGTTTGGAGCGTCATGGTAGCATGGTGTTATAAATGAAGCAAATACAGCTACGATATATGTCGTAGTTGGCAATTATAAAGCACTGTTGCACAAAAGCAATGTCTAAACATACTTTTGACCGTTCGCCAGGGGCGTAATTGCTAAACCTAGGCAGATTACGGATCTCTTTCGTGCTCAAGCGATTCTTCACGATCATCTCTTCTGGTATTGGCACTACATATCTAGTGTATTCTAGCTCCTTTGAAGCATTCCGATTTTCAACCTGAGTAAGAGTCTGCTCGTTTTTACCACACGAAGACGACGACTTCCAATCTGCTGGCCTTTCTGCACAAGTTGCAACATCACAGCCAAATGTATTAACATGAGAATGATCGCTATCAGCTGTCTCGGCATCGTTGCACGTGCTTTGCAGATCACTAGGCAACCTAGACTTTTGCTCGTTTTTATCACACGAAGATGACGACTTCCAATCTGCTGGCCTTTCTGCACAAGTTGCAACATCACAGCCAAATGTATTAACATGAGAATGATCGCTATCAGCTGTCTCGGCATCGTTGCACGTGCTTTGCAGATCACTAGGCAACCTAGACTTTTGCTCGTTTTTATCACACGAAGATGACGACTTCCAATCTGCTGGCCTTTCTGCACAAGTTGCAACATCACCGCCAAATGTATTAACATGAGAATGATCACTATCAGCTGTCTCGGCATCATTGCACGTGCTTTGCAGATCACTAAGCAACCTAGACTTTTGCTCGTTTTTATCACACGAAGATGACGACTTCCAATCTGCTGGCCTTTCTGCACAAGTTGCAACATCACCGCCAAATGTATTAAATTCAGAATGATCACTATCAGCTGTCTCGGCATCATTGCACGTGTTTTGCAGATCACTAAGCAGTCTAGACTTTTTCCTTTTCCGTCTATGTTCTCTCTTCCTACTTACAGAAACTCCGCTGTTTATAAAAGAAGTGGCAATACTTTTTTCAAGCACATTCTGTCTGACTGTGCCTAATTCATCATCTGCAGGTTCGTCGAAGCGTGATTTGACATTTATAGCTGTCAGTTCTGAATGACTGCAGTAAAAATTCTTCATGACAGTTCTATTTGTGTTGTCGAAGGCAGCATCTTGTTTTGCGAACTCACCATGCATTTCATTGTAGTTGTGAGCAACATTTAATTCTCGTAATTCTCTCGACCTGTCACAAGGAAGCGTGGCAGTACCTGGCTCATTAACTTCGACATAGTCATCTTGCCTTTCTGTACTAACTTCTGCCGTACTAATCTGCTTCTTCTTCTTTTTCTGCTTTCGTTCCCGCCTAGCTCTTCGTACAATTTCAGCCAGCATACCGTTGAGGTGGTTGATGGGATCACTGCTGCTGTCGATGGAGGTTGGCAGCTGCTTACGTGTTGTGAGCATTTTAAGAAATGGCTTCACGGACGCTGAATCTTGCCCGTGAATGGACCTGTCAAGTTCCCATTCGTGACGAGTGAGTGGCTTTGACCCTAAAAATACCACATAAATAAAATTATAAACCTGGCTAAACTGATTTCATACTGCACCATAAAAGAACGCATGGTACATATTAGAATCCATCTACGACTGTAGATAGCAGCGAATGCAATAGCCATGTATGCAAGCTTTTCCTACATAAGTAAGGTACTGGCGAACAATTATTGCATACAATTTGGTCTCTATATACATGACAGAGAAATGCGTTTTACAAAAAAAAAGAAAAAAGATATTTAGTAATTTTGCCACACAAAAGAGAAAAAAATTGGAATATTTCATCAATATTAGTAATTTTGCCACACAAAAAAGAGAAAAAAATTGGAATATTTCATCAATAGACAACTGATAGCAGTGTACCGTGAAATGTGTCGGGTTGACTTAATGCCTCGTGTTTTTCTTGTATTTTTCGAATCACATCTTCTCTTGTAGACGCCCATGTCTCCTGGTTGACTTTGCGGTTTGCCTGATAATAATTACGTATATTGACAAATTTACAATTGGTAGTTCGTATAAATTGATTATTAATTCCATTCCACCGCTTATCATAAAACATAATACAAAAACAATGTTATTTTGCCGCGTAATGGTTTAATAAAAAATTTCAGTAAGACGACACAAGCAACAGTCTCTCCGAAAACACTCATTTTACATTAAAACACGCACGCACGCACACACTACATAAATCATTTATCGCTACAGCAGCAAACCATGAAATCCTAATGCTTTATGAAAGAAAATGCACATGCTGCCAAATAGCGAACACACGTGTGTTCTACGACAAGCATTTTAAGATAGGTTTATACAAGAAAATGCAATGACTTCTTCACAACTGCATGAATACATATATTCTCTTATTCAAGCGTAACATATTTAGTGAGTCACTTTGCCCGAGGTTGTTGCGAGTTCTAAAATGTTGGGAAACACATTTTTGCTATAACAAAAAACCGAACTTGCTATAAATCATGTTCCTAAAAAAATAATAGGTTTATTGCTGTCTTTGTCTGACATGTTCATTCACATACCTCTTCTGAATTCAGATCTAATAGTAACTCCATCTCCGACGATGTTAAGCCATAGGTGTCGATAAATTCTGATGTAGAAATATGCTCTAATGCCTGCTTGTAATTAAGAAGACTAACTACTCCTGAAAATTTCTTGGAAGTGTCCTCAAAAGTTTTTCCTTCAGTAAACCGGCGCTGTTGCTTCGCATGTCTGCAACAAATAACATAAACAGAAGTTGGTTTAACAGTTAATTTGTCATGCAGTTTATGATATGTATGTACATAATGTATATGTGTGTAATTTTAAATAAAGATTAATAATAATAATAATAACACTAACTGAGTACTTCAAAATACAGCTGATCCCCCCACCCATTTTCTGTTGAAACAGTATGCATGGAAATAGTTTACTTTTGAATCAAGAATTGAATGTTTAATAACAGAGTTCGGAAGTAGAATCATTTACATTTCGAAGCTGTAATTCTTGTCCAGCTGACGTGAGAGAAGTGCTCTGAGTTGTCGATCTGCTTCTGTCTCATGGACTTCTTTAGGAGGTTCTCCTTCGCAAGGTTGCTTCCGCTGTCTTTTCATGATGGATGGTTTATTTGTACTTTTCAGTTTGCAGACCTGTAAGTGAACAGTTACGAAGAAAATTAAACAGTTTTATCTAGGGAGGTTAACGATAACGATAAGTACCGTGTCGATCGCATCAACACAAAAAATTAGTTTTTATCGCTGTCGTATCGATGTTATTCTAGGAATATTGTTAACGGTTCAAATTGAGTGTGCATCGTTGCAAATCGCTCACTATTAAAAAATCATTCCACTTTGCTTTTCCATTTATGCACATAGAATTACGCAAAAAAACTAAAAAAGGAGTTATTTATAAAGTTGTTTGAATAATCTTCTTGTTCTTTCTTCCTGCAATAGCGGCTACCTTTAGTCGGTTTACTGAGGCACGCTTGCCAAGTGGAGCATTTTTAAAGGCATTTTTTCCAGTAATGTGCAGGCAATGCAGCCTAACAAAATTAGAACCTCGCCTGGAAGCTCAGATCTTTGTCAGACAGAGCCATCTACTGGATTTAAACACAACTTCAATGTGCTCTTGCAAAGTCTGTAGCAACCAACATTCGTACGGTTGCTAAGTGTTTTGTAGAAAGGCGACAAAAAACAATGGCTAACTTTCTCAAGGTTACGTTTTTCAGTGCGTAGCCTGCACCTCAACGTGGATTTTCTCAGCTTAGAAATAACATAAAGCGATGAACTTGGTATGAAATGAACATTCATGGAAAGTGAATAACTAGAAAAGCTTTATTACTACAATATTGCTATGTAAGCAAGCATGATAAATAACAGAAATAACTAAAATTTATTAGGTTTTATTAAAATAGGCGATAACAAAAAATAGACACTGCTGTGCCAGTGGCTTGTCAGCACCACTTCTGATCACAATAAAATTACGGCAAAGCTTCTTGTGATTTTACAAAAATCGAGATTCAACCCAACTTCGTGACAATTCTTAGCAAGCAATACGGCAAACCTTCAGCTGTCTTTCATTTGTCTATGAAAATAACTTTACACACAGGTAATTTTTTTCCGTTTATGTAGTATTTAACGTGTTTTGCTTTGCCAAGTACCAATTCCAAAACCAAAGAAGAATAAAGGACAATAGAGAACTTAAGGCCACCTGGCGACATTTTTATAACTACAGTCTCAGCAAACTTAAAGTAGCTCACAATATTTCAAAACGCAAACTTTTCAACTAGCCATATGATTATAGTTCTAGGACCATTTCAGTAACATGGCGGGAACTTTAGTTGTACAGATGATTATGCTTGAAGCTCACGAAGTTGAAATTTTAGAATAACCGGCAAGTGAAGGTGAAACAGAGTTAGGCTATTATAAAAATTTTCAAAAGACTTGTCAACCAAGCATAAATAATGTAGCACAAACAATATGGTGCAGTGGTGGAATACCTTTTTTTAACTTTGGTGCCCTCATTATGCCTCATATATCTATGCCAACTTGCCGCAGAATTTAGTTTTGTACTAATAGAAACACCTCGATTACCAGTTGCTCATTCCATCCAGTTAGTAACACATAATAAGCAATACTTTCATGGGGTAATTTTTTACCCCTCTTGGTCTAAGAAAATAGTTCATAAATTATATAAATCAATTACGCGTAAGACCACGATATGTTAAATGATTTAAAGTATATCAAATATGAGAAAAAACAGAAAATCATGAAAACACAGAAAATTTATTAAAATAATAAAGACATTGCAAGAAAACATATACAGATGCAGAAAATGCTGTAATGTTGACATGTATAATTTTAAAGGGTGATTATTATATGATGACTATTATTATCGATATCGTTATTATTATTATTATATTATTATTATTATTATTATTGCTATTATTATTATTATTTCTAGGTTTGTTATTATCATCATCAGAACTTGTTCTACCATGGTCCAATTTAAAAGAGAAAGGCGACAAAGAAATTAGCTGTTTCTGATACAAATGTGCAGTTAATATCTATCTAGTATCTACAGCTGTTTAGCTGACATAATGTCTGTAGCATGCTGCAGAATTTTCTCAGTTCTATTTGTTAATAATACCTAGGCCTAACGAGGATGTAGGCCTAATTTTAAGCTATTAGCAGCTTGTTTTTTAGGTAATTTGATGCTAGCATACATTTACCCATAAAATGCACTTAAGCCAAACTTCATCATTGGAAGTTGTGTATAAATGTTTTGTTTTCCTATTTTTTATTGTACACACGTTTGTTTTTGATTACCGACAACAAATTGTTGATTTACTTTACCTCTTCGTCAGAGAATTCGTTCGTTTGTGACTGTGCAATGGCATGGAAAAATGGCAAGTATCGAACATGGATTGCGCTTATCCTAGACGTGCACGTCGTGGAGAAATCACTGCAGCGGAGTTCGGATGTACATCCGACGAGTCGACGACCCAACATTATTATCAAAGAATACAAAAACAATGTAGGAAAGCCTTGGGGAATGTACAGTTCGCGCAGTTAGTGTCGCCCTAGCGGCACAGCAGTACGGACTGTTGTTGTCAGGTACGCTCTAGCGCAAGCTGTTCGCACGCTGGTGTGTACTGTAGCAGATGAATTGATGAGACCACCAAAGTCAGGCCGGTCGACAGGTGCTCATAAATTGCTCAGCAGTGAGTAGCAAAAACACAAATAAAAATATCTTTTTGTCGTCGTGAACGACCGAAAATCATAAGAAAATCATTTAATTTGCAATTAGACTAATAACCTGTAAAATCGCTATTACTGTGGTAGATATGGCTTCTATCTATCTGTTACCTATTCTAAAAATGGGTTTAACCTAGTAGTGAATAGTTGCTATATTCTGTACTAGCAGTTGGCTTTCACAAGACATTATATGCAGACATCATTTTACCTATATTTCTGTGGAAACTTCTGTATTAATAAACGTTTAAAGTATATTCTACTGTTATACCTTTTGTCAACACGACACTTTTTGATTTTCCCGAGGATGCAGCCAGGTAATTATAACAAAATGCTAATTATAACATGGTTTTGTACCTTTTGTTACACGTTAAATATTTTGTACACTAAACAAAGACTGCAAGGCGTACATCTCTCTTTGGCGATTTATAGCAGCTGTTATAAGTTTGAATATTATTTAAAGCAAGCGTATAAGGCATTAAGAATAATTAGTAGTTAAAATGAAAACTATTATAATCATATCTCATGAAAATTAATAGGCTTATTTACAAAAGAAGTTAAGAAAGTTGATCATAAAGAAAGTTTGCAAATACCTGGCTCATGTAGTATTCTGTTCTTGAGAAATATGTTTTCTAATAAACATTCCTATTTAATATGTTCTTGTCAGGAAATATAACTTGAAGTCATATGATGCCTGACTTTCATGTGTAATACCTTTCATAGAAAAAATCGATTTTTTTAGAAGAGCAAATAATTTTTCCAGAACATAACTTAATCTAAGCATCTGTATGTTTTGTTAATTCCAAGTTAAAAGATGTTTAAAAAGCATATAATCATACATTGGCCATTGTTATGAGTTGGAGTTGGTTATAAAATGACGTTGAACACACAGAGATGCATTTACGACATTAGTCTTCTTTTTTATTATCAGTGAACAAAAAATAACTGAACGAAACATCAGACCTGTCATCCTAAGCAGCCGACATTACTTCCACCTCTATAACAACCAACTAACTAGGTCAAAATCAAGTTACAGAATTCAGGTGAGAAGCCAACCTGGCGCTTAAATTAGAATCGGCAGGCGTGTCACAACACTTTATATATAATGTGTAGACATCATTTATATTTAGCTTAATTTTTTAAGCTTTTTTAATTCGGTTAGGCTTACAAGTGTTCATTAAATACAGTTTGTTTACGTGTAAAAAATGTACTTGTATAAGCGTACTAATAAAACACCTGTGGCTAAATCCAATGACAATTCTTGATAAATATTATTTATTGATAGGCTTAAATTAATTGATTTTATACAGGCCTAGATGCTAAGGGCAATCATTTTGTATAGTTAAATATATAGGCTCGGATTCATAGAATTTTTGTATGTAATAATGCATACATCATTGTTGTGTTTTGTTTCTTTCAGATGGCTAGTCTGAAAGAAAAGAAGGCTCTCTCTCTCTCTCTCTCTCTCTCTCTCTCTCTCTCTCTCTCTCTCTCTCTCGCTCTCGCCCTCTCGCTCTCGCTCTCGCTAGCACGCTCTCTCTCTCGCTCGCACGCTCTCTCTCTCGCTCGCACGCTCTCTCTCTCGCTCGCACGCTCTCTCTCTCGCTCTCTCTCTCACTCTCTCTCTCTCTCTCTCTGAGAGTGAGGAAGAGAAAAATCAATAAAAAATGCATTACTTTTTTACAACATAGGAAGCCCATAACGCAGTCAGCTAGTCTCTTTCCTCAGGAGGAACAATGAAATTTTATTTACCAGAAAACTGGAGAAGTATTTGCAAGTACATAATACATATTTATTGCTACAATTTTTTTCCTTTTCATGAAATGTTTTCAGTTTTTTAAAACTAATAATTGCTTTTAAATGAGATATTCTTGTTTTATTAAAAACGCAAAAGTGATTTTTGCTTACTTGTTTACAATTGTTTAAAACACAACGACTTGTACTTGTTTACAAT
The DNA here is from genome assembly GCA_030141605.1 of Tubiluchus corallicola. Taxonomy (NCBI): domain Eukaryota; kingdom Metazoa; phylum Priapulida; class Priapulimorpha; order Priapulimorphida; family Tubiluchidae; genus Tubiluchus; species Tubiluchus corallicola. Next base: position 4,328 of record JAQGDQ010001563.1, on the reverse strand, counting down.
TGTTTAAAACACAACGACTTGTATTTGTTTACGATTGTTTAAAACACAACGACTTGTACTTGTTTACAATTCTTTAAAACACAACGACTTGTACTTGTTTACAATTCTTTAAAACACAACGACTTGTACTTGTTTACAATTGTTTAAAACACAACGACTTGTACTTGTTTACAATTGTTTAAAACACAACGACTTGTATTTGTTTATCATGATTATTTTGCGCGAAAATGACTTGCTACATGTATACAATGTGCTTAAGTCATAATTACTTGATTACACTATTAATGACAATATGTGTTAATTGGTACAACTACTTTCTACAGACGTGTTTTCTGAACTGTTTTTATTTTATATGACTGTACATAATTACAATTGTTTATTTCGCAACGACTTGTACTTGTCATTACTGAATTCATTTAAAGCGAATAAAGATCATGTGCTTGCTTAAAATCTGTGTGCACCTGCATGCGTTTACAATTGTTTAAAACACAACGACTTGTACTCGTTTACAATTGTTTAAAACACAACGACTTGTACTTGTTTACAATTGTTCAAAACACAACGACTTGTACTCGTTTAGAATTGTTTAAGGCGCAACGACTTGCACTTGTTTATAATTGTTTAAGACGCAACGACTTGCACTTGTTTATAATTGTTTAAAACACAACGACTTGTTCTTGTTTACAATTGTTTAAAACACAACGACTTGTACTTGTTTACAATTATTTAAAACACAAAGACTTGTATTTGTTTACAATTGCTTAAAACACAACGACTTGTACTTGTTTACAATTGTTTAAAACACAACGACTAGTTGTTGTTTACAATTGTTTAAAACACAACCACTTGTACTTGTTTACAATTGTTTAAAACACAACGACTTGTACTTGTTTACAATTGTTTAAAACACAGCGACTAGTACTTGTTTACAATTGTTTAAAACACAACGACTTGTACTTGTTTACAATTAGTGTGTAAGCCCCGTCCTTTACTTTTCCCCATAATAACGTCAGTTCCACTTCCTTCTAAAAATAGGTCACATCTAGACATATAAAACGCCTTCTGATGTCAAAGTTGCCACGGAATTTCAACTGAAGTTGATTAGTTCATTCTGGTGATTACAAAGGATAAACAAAAAACGCAACAGGAATTCTATGCTGTAATATTTAAAACGACTTTATTTAAGTCCATCATGCCAATTCAGCAAAGAAACAAGAAACAAGAAATAATTATGAACAAATTTAAATAGAGATGGCAGCACATGTACAATTATCGTGTAATCTGTGAGTTTTTGGTATCGCGAGTGAAAATGAACGACAAAAGATGTAGGCCTACATTAATTGCGAAGTCATATTAGTATTAGAACCAAAGTTTATCTGCATTAAAAATAAGAAAAAACTTTATATGTATTCAAGTTATATTAGTATTAGAATCATTACAGTCACGATTACTGAGAATGTAAAAGCTGAGGCGGGACCAGCACGTGGTGCTGCAGCTAGTTCACAGAATTCAGGAATGGTGATTTCATTTTCGCCGTGCTTTCGTGGTGGCTCGAGACAATCAATTTTAGACGTCGCCCATTTCTCCACCTTTGTCCAGGCCATGTCACAGTCACAAATCAATGGATTTCCTGTAAAATTAACATTGAATTAGTTCATATTAATGGCTATTTCACGTGATCATACGGAGTGGTACAAACTTTTGCTAATTTACAAAAACAATGAGTAAAATTTTTACATCAAAGTATTGCTGAAAGAATTGCGAATCAGAAACACGTGTGGAAGCTTCACTCGTGTGACATATGTTTTGAGCACTGACTCACTGAACTTAAAATTGTCCTTGCAGACGACTCACAAAACTTGAATACTGATCAAGTCCTGGTCCTTGATCATCGTCGACTTGATCTTTCAGGATAGATCCAGCATGCTTTGCAGTTTGAGGTTTGATGAATATCCACACCATTCAGGTCAATAGAAAAAAATAATTCCAAAGATTTTAGGTCACCACTCCAGTGTCGTCGTGCCATAGGGGCCCGGGCTCCCCAATTTTTTAGAAAATGTCAAAAATTTGAAGGGTGTCAGCGGCTCGTAATGAGACCTGTAAGCAAATTTATTTCGGACTTTTTGACACGCGGCCAGCGCTCCATAAATGCGAACAGTATGAGCATGAGTATGTGTTTACCTGAAAGTCAGGATGTAGTTAATTTGTTTGCATGTAATCTATCTATTCAGGAGGCAGGCAGGAACAGTTAACAAAGCAGCTCGTTGAGTAGCATTAGCGTCTTTGCACAAAAGACTGTTAGTTAACAAAACGGCTCAGTTAGCACTCGAGCTTCTTTCAGCAGTGTGTTATAATAGAGAATAAGTGAAATAATAGAGCAAAAACAATGCAAACATTGAAGTCATGTTGAGCTAGCCTAGTACCAGAGAGTCAGTTTGTTGAGCTAGCCTAGTCCAGAGAGTCGGTTTGTCCAGCTAGCCTAGTACCAGAGAGTCCGTTTGGGAGTTAACATAAATGCTACGAGAGCTCGAAGGAGATGCGTTTTTAATAACACCATCACGGAGATATTTATTAATTTATTCACCAAAAGAATCATAAATTAGCTTTTAGGAAATCTTGTTGATAAAAAGTAGATAGCATTTGTGTTAACGAGTTTTTAAGTTTTAAAAAATTCCATTCAGTAAAACAAGAACAGCCGTTCTAGAACCTAAGCCTAGCTGGTAAAACCATGACAACATGAATTCTGGGAGATATCATTGTCAGATAGTAGCGCTTTTAAAAACAGCATCCTGTAGCCGAAAGCTGCAAAATTTACTGTAAGAGTGAAAGCAGGGCTGGATTCAGACCTTGGGGGGGGGGGGGGGGGTTGTGGCTCAGCATAAACAATAAATTTTAGTTCATCTTTTATTTGCTAATTTCAGGTCGACTTTTTCTTCACGGAGAAATATTATATATTCCCATGAGTAAGTTTCCATTTGCAAAGTTAATGTTTTAAGAGAAAAAATTATCATGATTATTTTGCGCGAAAATGTTCTACACTATAATGTGCTTAAGTCATAATTTTGATTACATTATTAATGAAATATGTGTTAATTGGTATATGATTTCTTCAGACGTGTTTTCTGAACGTTTTTACTTTTAAATACTGTACATAATTATTTTTATTTCACATTTATGTAATTCTGAATTCATGTGCGAATAAAGATGATGCATGTTTGTGTGTGCACATGCGTGCATTTACAATTGTTTAAAACACAATGACTTGTACTCGTTTACAATTGTTTAAAACACAACGACCTGTACTTGTTTACAATTGTTTAAAACACAGTGACCTGTACTCGTTTACAATTGTTTAAAACACAGCGACTAGTACTTGTTTACAATTGTTTAAAACACAACGACTTGTACTTGTTTACAATTAGTGTGTAAGCCTCGTCCTTTACTTTTCCCCATAATAACGCCGGTTCCACTTCCTTCTAAAAATAGGTCACATCTAGACATATAAAACACCTTCTGAAGTCAAAGTTGCCATGGAATTTCAACTGAAGTTGGTTGGTTCATTCTGGTGATTACAATGGACAAACAAAAAACGCAACAGGAATTCTATGCTGTAACATCTAAAACGATTTTATTTAAGTCCATCATGCCAATTCAGCAAAGAAACAAAAAACAAGAAATAATTATGAACAAATTTAAATACAGATGGCAGCACATGTACAATTATCGTGTAATCTGTAAGTTTTTATTCTACGTATCGCGAGTGAAAATGAACGACAAAAGATGTAGGCCTACATTAATTGCGAAGTCATATATTAGAACCAAAGTTTATCTGCACTAAAAATAAGAAAAAACTTTATATGTATTCAAGTTATATTAGTATTAGAAACATTACAGTCACGATTACTGAGCATGTAAAAGCTGAGGCGGGACCAGCACGTGGTGCTGCAGCTAGTTCACAGAATTCAGGAATGGTGATTTCATTTTTGCCGTGCTTTCGTGGTGGCTCAAGACAATCAATTTTAGACGTCGCCCATTTCTCCACCTTTGTCCAGGCCATGTCACAGTCACAAATCAATGGATTTTCTGTAAAATTAACATTGAATTAGTTCATATTAATGGCTATTTCACGTGATCATACGGAGTGGTACAAACTTTTGCTAATTTACAAAAACAATGAGTAAAATTTTTACATCAAAGTATTGCGGAAAGAATTGCGAATCAGAAACACGTGTGGAAGCTTCACTCGTGTGACATATGTTTTGAGCACTGACTCACTGAACTTAAAATTGTCCTTGCAGACGACTCACAAAACTTGAATACTGATCAAG
>JAQGDQ010000928.1:0-79837 GCA_030141605.1 Tubiluchus corallicola | reverse complement strand
GAACGCAAAAACAAAGATGAAAACCGAACGCAAAAACAAAGAAGAAAACCGAACGCAAAAACAAAGATGAAAACCGAATGCAAAAACAATGAAGAAAACCGAACGCAAAAACAAAGAAGAAAACCGAACGCAAAAACAAAGAAGAAAACCGAACGCAAAAACAAAGAAGAAAACCGAATGCAAAAACAATGAAGAAAACCGAACGCAAAAACAATGAAGAAAACCGAACGCAAAAACAATGAAGAAAACCGAACGCAAAAACAATGAAGAAAACCGAACGCAAAAACAATGAAGAAAACCGAACGCAAAAACAATGAAGAAAACCGAACGCAAAAACAGTGAAGAAAACCGAACACAAAAACAATGAAGAAAACCGAATGCAAAAACAGTGAAGAAAACCGAATGCAAAAACAATGAAGAAAACCGAACGCAAAAACAATGAAGAAAACCGAATGCAAAAACAAAGAAGAAAACCGAACGCAAAAACAATGAAGAAAACCGAATGCAAAAACAGTGAAGAAAACCGAACGCAAAAACAATGAAGAAAACCGAACGCAAAAACAAAGATAAAAACTGAACGCAAAAACAAAGATGAAAACCGAACGCAAAAACAAAGATGAAAACCGAGCGCAAAAACAATGAAGAAAACCGAACGCAAAAACAAAGAAGAAAACCGAATGCGAAAACAAAGATGAAAACCGAATGCAAAAACAAAGAAGAAAACGGAACGCAAAAACAATGAAGAAAACCGAACGCAAAAACAAAGAAGAAAACCGAATGCGAAAACAAAGAAGAAAACCGAATGCAAAAACAAAGAAGAAAACGGAACGCAAAAACAAAGATGAAAACCGAACGCAAAAACAAAGAAGAAAACCGAATGCGAAAACAAAGATGAAAAACGAATTCAAAAACAAAGAAGAAAACCGAACGCAAAAACAAAGATGAAAACCGAACGCAAAAACAAAGAAGAAAACCGAACAAAGATGATGTAGCTATATAATGTGATATTTCTTTACTATTATTTACTTATTTATTTTATTATTATTTATTTGAGCTACTAGACTTTGTTCGACCTAAATCATATAAATCAATTTACTAATAAAACAAATAAAACTACATGTATCATAAAACTTACTTTATGCAACAATAAAAAGAGAAAGTAGTTAGAAATATTTACATAAACGACAAACATTAAAATTTTATTTCAATAGACAAAAAAATTTTGAGCATATAGAACCATCACTATGGTAAATTACATTTTTAAGAAATCGTGTTGAACAGTGTGTTGTCAAATTTCATATGCAAACTTTCTTTAATTTCCAAGAAATCATTTCTAGATGACGACGATGCCAACATTTTCAGGTTGTTATTAGAAAGAGGGTCATAACAGGGTCTGTGGACAAATACTGCTTTACTTCTTCTGGACAGAAGGCATTTGCTACCTTTTGTAAGGCTTCATGAAAAAACTGCTATCACTAAGCAGCCATTACATTACATTGAATAATTTTTATTGGTTTCTAGTCTTCACACAATGTGTTTTCATGCAAAAGTGTATGAGAATGTACTTGCTTACAGATAAGTCAAATTAAAAATCGATTTTTAACAAATAAATTAAAAAAAAACTTACAGTAATTGCAGTGCCAAATAGGTTGATTGGATATTTTTCCGAACACAACTGTAGTCACTTAGTTATGTTCGTGCTCACACGGTAGCAAAAGACTCGTGGTTCTTAGAAGACCACATTATTATTTGACTGACCCTTAAGAGAATATGCTGGAAAACTGATGAAATTTGAAGTAAGTGTAGTAAGTATCTCAATAACTATGGTACTAAAAACGTAGACAACTGATGTATGAATAAGAGAAGGAAAGTTATTGGTTAAAACTCTAAATATGGTAACAGAACTGATGCTTTAAATGATATTACATTAAACTTGTTTCATAATAAACAGTACTAAAATATTTGTTTAGCGCTAGGCCAAGTAAAGTGTTGAATAGCCTCGCTTGAATTAACTAAAAAGCACAATACAGCCACAATTTATTTCTCAGGCAAAACGAACACGAATGCTCTATAATACGCGAACGATCGCAGCACGAAAAATAATTAACTTTTCACAGAAGCGAAATTTTCACTTTTTGAATGGAATCACAGATTTGTACTCAGACTCTCTTACTGCACTTGATATTATCGCAAAAAACTTTAGTTGGCAGTTTCATAGCAAATGTCATAGCAGGATTGCACGGTAAATGATTTCAACTGTCTCATTCAAGGATATGATTCCTATGAAAGTGATAGGATTTTGTCACGGTGAAATGCCAGGTGGTACATTTAGCAACTGTTTAGCTCCGCCCAACGTTCATACTCACTAGAAATTTTCCGTCAAGAACGCCCGCAAAAACTGCGCAAACATCGCGCAAAAACTGCGCACAGATTGCGCAAAAACTGCGCACAGATTGCGCAAAACTGATTCGTTTAGCGAAGATATTAGCTGTACTAGTTTAGTTAAATTTGTTAGAATATTTCGAAAGTTTATGAATAAGAAATCATAAAAAAGTGTTTCAACTTTGAAAAATTCTTTAAGCTCATTTCCATTATTTGTATAATTTTGCTGTGAAAAGGCAAAATTTTTGTCAATGAAATATTTCAATTCGGCTATCAATGTCAAAGATTGTAAATATTAATTTTACGTTAATAAACCACTACAACAACTACTATTACTATATGAGCTGCTACGGATAGAGCTGACAATCTACGGATAACGAAAGCTTTAGTCTTCAACAATTTGAAATTTACATTTAAAGTTTATAATCCTGCCGGCAGATTTTCTAAAATGACAAAATCATGATACACGCTCTCTCTGCTCACAGAGAACAGCCCGATGGTTATTAAAATCTTCTAAAGTATTTCTCCTGAGATTCAGTTTACGCCCTGCACACAAAGAAAGATTATAGCTTTCAGCAATTTTATCTGAAATTTAATAATGACTGAAACGAACCGAAAATAATAACACCGACTTTTTTAGTTTATAATCTTTGCAGCAAACTTCGCAAAACATTAAATTGCAGACATCTTGAGACGCGCTCTCTCTCCACACAAAAGAGCAGCTTATTTATAATCCTTTTGAAGTGTTTACCTAAGAGGCAGGTTACTCCCTGCACACAAAGAAAGATTTTAATCCCTTAAAATTGTGTCTGGAATTTAATAACGATTGATAAGCTGATAATAATAATGAATCTTTTTGAAGTATTTACCTGAGTGGTAGGTTACTCCCTGCCAACAAAGAAAGATTTTAATCCCTTATAATTGTGTCTGAAATTATTGTTACACAGCAGCATAAGATGTTTTCACATTATTTCCGTTGCCAGATGGCAGCACCGTGCAAAGTGTGATGAACTTACCGTGTGCATAACAGTCAAGTGCAGTTAAAATAAGCAGTCTACAGAAATTAAGAAGCATTTTTACAAGGCAGCATAAGCTGTTTTCATTTTATTTCCGTTGCTAGGTGGCAGCACAGTGTAGGCTCTGGTGAACTTAGTGCGCGTAGAACAGTCAAAAGCATTTAAAACCAGTACTCCACAGAAATTGCCAAGCTTAAGTTACAGGGCAGCATAAACAGTTGCCATATTATTTTTGTTGCTAGATGGCAGCACAGTGCAGTCTCTGGTGAACTTAGTGTGCGTAGAACATCAAAAGCATTTAAAACCAGTACTCCACAGAAATTGCGAAGTTTAAGTTACAGGGCAGCATAAGCTGTTGTCATATTATTTTTGTTGCTAGATGGCAGCACAGTGTAGGTTCAGATGGTTTTACAGTGCACAACCATCGCGTGCATTTAAAGTCGGCAAAAAATATAAAGCTTTGTTATAGGGCAACATAAACTGTTTTCTTATTATTTTCGTGCCAGATAGATGCACCATGCAAGGTGTGATGGGCTTACTGCACGCACAACAGCCGATGCATTTGAAAGCATTACTCTAAAAAAATTATGAAACTTTGTTATGTAAGCTGTTTCCATATTGTATTCATTGCCAGACGGCAGCACAGTGCTGGTTCACATGGTCTTACTGTGCACAAAACAGTAGGATGCATTCAAAACCAGCAGCTCTCGCAAATGATTTTCCAACTAGCAAAACAAAGTAAAACAAAAGTTTTTGCTTTGTAAACGCCTTAAAACCAAGGCAAAGCAAACTTGAAGATGTTATGTCCCAGATTAAATCTTAGAGCCGTACTTTAACTTGCAGATAAACATTAAACTTTATTTTCGTATTTTGACACCAGCTTTTCTTTACTTATGTTCACTAAGTGTAAATTGTTTCTAGATTGTTATAATCAACAAGGTAACACTATTTGTTAGTTTAGGGAATGTTAGCCCCCCCCCCTGGGTTGGGTTAAACGTGTAACTGTACGTTTGTACATTTAATCGGATTGAAGCCAAACGCATAGATTTCTGTACGTTCATGACACAGATTTCACGGACACGAGATATGCAACTTGAGTTTGGTTGGTTAAACTGCGTTTTTACGTTTTACCTGATTGTCCATTAGCTGACGTTTGAAAATTTAATGATCTATTTGTGGTGGTGGAAGATGTCCACTCATTGGTTTACATGGCTTTGCTAATCTTACCATGCCGGGAAGATGTCGTTTCGGATCATGTGAGAGCACCGTCGTGCAGTTGGAAAGGTGCCCAGCTCGATAGTCCATCGCATGGGACGGAGAAGTCGTCACCGCCCAGGTAGGAACTTTATGCCAATAAACCGGACGACAAAGGTACCTGTTTACTTACGTTATCGTTAATTGGCGCCAGAGGGAGAACTTGTGATGTGAATTACCGAACGCATGTGTGCCTACAGCTCCGTTCACACGTCTTGATAGACTTATGTTAAACATTTGACTACGTTTCTCTCAGACTTTTTGCGTCGTTACTGTGGGAGTCGTGAACCCGTTAGATGAAGTCTGAACCATACTTTAGTCGTTCTAAAGGACTATGACCGCAAACTACACTTGTCTGCAGAATATATTATGCTAGCGTACGCGTTCAAGTGTGGCTGGTAGAGTAAGTAGAACCCCTTTAAATAGTTAGGAACACTGTATGACTTTTGCCATTGCATTCATTTCATGCCATGCTGTTTAGTAGCGTTTTCAGATTCACTTTTGCATATTAATAATTTCCATTGTTTGCAGATAACTAAATTTAATGACTGTTTGGTATTTATATTGTGTCATTAAACTTAATATCTTGTTACTTCTTTGACTGCTGACAGTTTGATTTTTGAGGTATAGTTAAAAAGCCTGTTTTTCATTCATCACACCACAAAAGAATCCATGTTATTTAGGTAGAGCCCCCGTAGAGTCTGCCTAGGCTCAGCTATTGTCTGTTTTCTCTAGTGGGCAGTCGGTTAGTGACCCTAGCTCGGCCAAGGAACTGATCGATCTTAGCAGCGACTACCATTAATTGGCCCCTATGGTCTGCCCCTGTATGCAAGGGCCATTACAGAAGATACCTGAATTGTGCACAACCTTTTGCAGCATTTAAGTTACAAGCTGCGTTTTAAACTTTGCAATTACGACCTACTTTTGCATACATACGCCAGCCGAACTAACAGTGCAATTATAAAAACTGCTTTTTGGCTATTTTTGGGCTTGTTTTGTTTACGTCTGACCTTTTTAGCATCAATATTAGAGGTCAATAAACCCATTTCGTGAAAAAAGCAAAACGTATGATTTTGTGGTGGTATGTTTACATCTTACCTAGGTGCTTCGTGTAATACTTGGACTATGAACAGAATGCAAAAAATGACTTTGGCAAAGAACAAAATGAAGAAAGTTTGAACAAAAATGAACGCGAAACGTTTAAATCGCATTTTGAACAAATAATAAGAACTCCTCTAGTTTGTGCTTAAGTCATTCTTTTATTTTGAACACAGAATAGCTAATTGTTTTTGCGTTCATTTTGTACGAAACACAAGCGGAACGGAAGTTCTATATATGTTCCTAGATCAAGCATATCCTTTTTTGTCTGCTAATGATTTTCTAGCGCTGTAAATAAAATTATTAAAATGTTTTTATTTAGTTTAGTAATTAACAGTATGATACGAAATGTATGTAGATTTTTCAAAATAATTTCGTTTCAAAACCTTATAGTTTCCAAATGTTAGATTGTATCTAAAACTGTTCAAACATAAATTGTACAGCATTCTTTTCTGCACTAGAATTTGTAAGAAGTCTTCAAATAACTCCAACTTTGTAAATTGAAAGGCACATGTTGCCACGAAATGAAGGTTGCACTTGAAGGTGACCACTAGCTGCAAGAAGGTCTGCCCTGCTCAGCTATTGAATTGACAAGCAGCCCTCCCAGCATGATTGGAAGCAACAGAAGTTGAACAGTAAATTATCATTCATAGCATTGTTTTTGGGAATTTGTTTACTTGCAACAGATTTTTCAAATGCTGAAGGTTTGGTAGGACATGCGCAGAATTATTAACAAGTGAAACGCACAAAATTTATCACCAGTTCTACTCATGTAACTGAGTGTTACGCAAGAGAAAAGTACAGTTGTAAATTTATCCAACATTTCAAAAAAAACACACCAAAACGGTCTTTATTATTTTTTCATTTTTCGTAAAGCATAATATTATTCAAATGTGGAGTACTGCTCACTGTCAGCACATGCTGTTGTTACATTCTGTGAACACTCATCACACGGCAACGAAAATTACCGTTTATGGTGTTAATAATAGCCTCTGCTTGTATTATGTAATAATGAGTGAAGAGCTGATGAATATTCACTTGTTACCCCATAATTATAAAGTGCCATGAAAAATTTCATCAGAACAACTGGACATTTTGTTTTACTTTCATAATATCTAAAATGTTTTCAACAGACTCTAAAATGTAGATGAAAAGTTTATCCGAAACAAAAGAATTGCATGTTTTGCCTAATAAAACTTTTACCCTATAACATAATGTCCAAGAAAAGTTTGTGAGGAATTACTTTAAACATTAAATAGATAACTAGTGGAAGCAGACAGAAAAAGAACGAGGAAAAGCAAGAGAGAGGACCAATGGGTAGATAGAGGAAAAAACAGGAGGGAGAAAGGGGTGAAAGGGAAAGAAGGAGAAGGTGATAGAGAATTGGGGGATTTAGATTTTAGTATTAATATTTTATTTCAAACTTTACAAACTTCATATACATATCACAAATTAATACAAATAATATAATAAACCATGACACACAACAATAGCACACATAACATTTAGCGATATAACAAATTGCGCCAATAATGTCTAATTACACAAGTAAAGTATACATCACTGTTTAAAAAACTTTTGCATATAAAATTTTCAATGTTATTTAGCCTAAAGTGCAAACAGTATGACATCAAAGCAAATAAGATAATAAGTTAAAATGCTTTCGTCTTGATACATTATATGCAACATTGTGTTTTGGTAAGATTGTAATAATAAAAATGTCTCCAAGTGGACATACAATAAAAAGTAGTGCAGTAAGCATTAAACAGTTGTCTCTTCAAGTTAACTGAACAGTGAATAAATTTCATGAGTAATTTATTTGCTCTGCCATAGTAAATTGAATATTGTCGCAATATGTCTAATTACTCTATTGTCTTTATGACCCAGATATTTTTCTTTTTTACTCTGCAAAACAACAGACCCAAAAGTAAACTGCTGCATGTGGGCGGAGTGAATCGTGACAAGTTTAGTCTTATTCACACTTAGAAGAATATCATATATTTTAGCAAATTTATTAAAAATATCTTGCAGTTTCTGTAAAGCCGTCGAGGTTGTTGCTAAAAGACATATGTCATCAGCGTACATCAAGTGATTAATGCAGGTTTCAGCAATATGACAACCCACTAGGAGCACTAAGATTTTTAAAATATAAGTTGAATAACAGTGGAGACATTTTTCCACCTTGACGAATTCAGTTACCTACTGCAAAACCATCAGAGTTAAATTTACCCTATCTAACCAACATACGTTCTTTTATGTAATAAAAAACCAAAAATCTAGTTACTACATTTGTATGTTAGGACTGATAAGATTAAGAAACAGTTTGAGATATCTTGCTCTGTCGAACGCTTTTGATGCGTCAATAAACAGAATATGTACAGTGCTTTGTCGACTAATGTAATAGTCAAGCACCACTTTTAAAGCATGGATGCACATCTCTGTGCCTAAGTTTTCAACAAAACTAAAATGGTTTGGCGTGGTACTCAAACAAGAACTGTAACGATTTAGAAGCAGTATTTCTATAACTTTGCTTCCTACAGATCAAAGAGCGATAGGTCTATAGTTGTTTTTGTCTGTAATATCCCCATTTTTGTCTTTAACGAGAGGTACTAGTTCAGATAACATTAACAAATGTGGCAGGTAACTGTGTGTTACACAGGACGTGAATAGCAGCACCAAAATGATTGCCAGCAAATGGGATGCATTACAGAAATGTTCACCTTTAAGTCCGTCTGGACAGCTAAGTAGCCATGAGACTTACCATTTATGTGCCATGCAAGGAAACACTGAGGAGAATATCTGCAACGTAGTCATTCCAACCAGGTATCGTCTTACATGGACACTTACATTAGACTCAAGTCGCATCCCTGGAATACTGATAGTGGCTGAAACTTTTAGTATGTCAGTAATATCTCCATACAGTTTAGATAGATTATTTTGGTGTTGTTCGTTTTCACAGTACACAATACACAATTTGTATTACAAAATACAGAGAGAGAGAAAGAGAGAGAGAGAGAGAGAGACAGAGCGAGAGAGAGAGAGAGAGAAAAAGAGAGACAGCCAAGCAGAGAGAGCAAGTGAGAGATGAGGGGTAGGAAGAAGGTAGGAAATGATTTTTCTGTGAAACGATTTCCAAGGAAAAAAGTTTCCTGAGAAAAAGTTTTCCAGGAAAAAAAATCTAACAAATTTCTTTCTGCGAAGTTTTTTTCTGGCAAGCAGTTTTTCTCCAAAAAATACAGGGAGACCCTGAGCAACTGACCTGAACTACCAGGTGTTGAATATTTTTGTTTATTAAATAACCAAAAAAGTTTGTTCTAACAATATAACTAATAATAATTAGAGGTGCTTTTTGTTTAGATTACTTTCCTCTTCTTGCCTGTAAGGTGCTGACATCTGGCTTCAATATTACCATCCTAGTTTTAAATACCTGTCATTCAAGTTTCATTGTGTTCAAAGCAGTGATGACGTGTTGACAAATTTTCTGTGTATCTCACAATTTGATGCGAAATATGCTTGTATATTTTGTTATTAAATGAAACTTTCTGATTAATTTGTTTATTTGTTTGTTTATGGTTCTTTTTTTACCAGGCAGCTTTTCTCCTCACGGTCTACATCTTGCTGATTACACCCAGTTCTGTCTGACACTTTTAGATTTTTCTGACTTCAACATGGTAGCATTAGCACTAATTCAATGAATCTACTAATTAAACTTTTATTGATGTAAAGACAATAAAACAGAAACAAAAAGTCATAGTACAAAACAATTTACTATGTTCATTAAATAATTGTGGGTCTGTCATGCCACTCAATTATATGCAACACATACCTTGTGAACAATGCTGAACAACAAATTTGTATTGTCTTTTTATGCAAAGCACAAAGTCCCATATAAAATCAAAAAAGATTTCCATTGCAAGCTTTTACACATACTTACAGATGCTTTACTCAATCTGACAACGTGAAATACACTAATCACTGAAGCAACAGTGTAACTGAGTGTTTCTTGCAGGCCTTTTAAAATCAATTAATCATTAACAATAATCATCAGTTTTTCTTTTTTTTTGATTAGTGACACTCCACAATGATTATTTGCTCTCTGAATAGACGTATGTCGATTTCACTCCATTTTAGACGGTTTTGAACTTTTTCTCACTATCTTGGCATATCAATATAAATACGATATAATTTCTTTCATCATGTATTAAGTTCCAAGGAACAGAACTGTCAGCTGTAGCTTCTATCAATTTTCTTAGAGCTGCTTCTACATGAAATGTTTTGCTGTCAATTCCATCTTTCTTTACGGCTTTCCAGCAAATTGCAAAACATGTCGGTTGATGCATGTCTTAAATTGACTTCAATACGCCGTATACATACTCAACATAATCATCAATCTGACCAAGTCTGTTATATTTCAGAGTCAACTGATTTTTTGCAACATTGCACATGATTCATTCAAGAAAAAGACGAATTTTGTCGTAATTGTGGCTTCCTAGACGTTTCCAACGTTGCAGTGAGACACAGTAGGTAGAATATGTGAAATGTTTCAGGTTTTAAAGTGACTTTTAACCACATGAACTGTTTGAAGCTCCACTCATAATAACCTGTAAATAAACAAATTGGCACTTTATTCAAAACATTTCAATTTTTGTCATTATATTGCCTTGCTGGTGTGAAAATATTTCGACTGTTACTAAGGGTGTTGTCAAATATTGTTCTATCAGCTGTATATTATTTGAAGTAATAATTTAAAAAAGATTGTCTGCTTATTGTACATTCTCTGTCGAGTACAATGATGTGCTGTCTTAGTTTCCAAGCTAGATAACTAAAACTCTGTTCGAAGCACCTAAAATGTGAGTAAAATTAAGAAACGAAATCACTGATTTTGTACAGGACACAATTTAAAACGAAAAAAATCTTTACTACTATTTTGCTCATTTCGTTTGAAATAGAATCAGACATTTTTATTTTATCAAGTACACAGTTTACAGTGTAAAAATAATAATTACAAGCAGTATGAGTATGAAAAAAATAAAGAAATGTGTCATTAGAAGTGTATGAGAAAGGGTAGCAAAGGAAAATCAAATAAACTACTATTTTCACATAAAATTAATAAAAAATTAAGACAGCAAAAATTAAAAGAGAAATAATAAATAAGTGATAATTTAAAAAATATGACAACAGAATATAGAATAGAAATATAATAGTAACAAACAATATACAATGAATATAGACAATTAAAGAAAAAAATTGAGGAAAAAACAAATCGACTTTGTTTCGAGAGCAACATGGGTAGTAGCAATTAACGAAAATGATTAAAATAAGTAATATATATCAATAAGAACAATATGCAACCAAATATGTAAGAAATATGGAAGAAAAATCAACAAAACAAATAAAACAGCATGTGAAGAACTGTATTTTTTTAATTATGAATCTGCATTAACATTTTCCTTCTTTTTAGCTGTGAAAAGAAAACAAATGAAAAAACACAGTGCAATGCAAAACCATGTTAAAAGAATATTATAATGGCTTAATGAAAACAGAAATAATGAATATAATTAGCAAAATGCCATCTAATAGCGAGAGCTCGGATACTTATCTATGTAGTTAGGCATAAGTGTAGACTCATATTTGTGCATTATGTAACTATAGGTTCCATTTTTAAGCTCTGCTGGTATGTTGTTTCAAAGCAAACAATTTGAGTCTAGAGATTTTTTTCTTTCATAGTGGGTACACAGTATGTCTGCTTAGAAACAAAACTTGTTTAATACTCGCGAAGATTGTTGAAACGCATTGAATACTTCACTATGGCATTAGAGGGGTTGCATACTCGTTGTTTGCTAATTACCATAAGGGTCGAACTCAAGTAGTCAAACGTAACAATGTCATTTCCAATGAAGCAATAGTCACACATAGATACCTCAGGGATCTATTTTGGAACTTCTGTTGTTTTCATTATACAATAATGACTTACAAAACTGTATTACTAACAATGGAAAGATGCCAATTTGCTGATGACACAAGAATTTTCTTCAAGATCAACAACAAGCTACTGGACACTAACATCATTAATAGTAAAATTACAGCCTGGTTTATAATCAATAAATTAGCATTAAAAAAAACTAAATATATTTTATTCAGAGCTCGTAACAAACCTATAAATATGAACTGTATTATAAAAATTTATGGTGGTGTTGTAGAACAAATAAACGAAATCAAGTTGTTAGATGTTATGTTAAATGAACACTTTGATTGGAAACCACACTTAAATATAATTATTTCTAAAATTGCTCAAAACATCGGGTTAATCAGTCGAGTTAAACATTGTATTTCTAAAGAACATCTTATCATATTTTACAATTGTCTAGTACTGACATTTTTAATCTACTGTAATATACTTTGGGGGCACAACTACCATTCATCTCTTTTTGAATTAAACTCTCTACAATGAAGTTCATGAGACTGATATCTGATTTGTACAAGCGTGACTATGTTGGTTTAATCTTTTTAAGAATTATTCTTTCTTAGTGCTAAATGATCTAATATATCTGAATTCCGCTACTTACCTCTACAAAACCAAACATAAACTATTTCTTCTTAAACCCATTATCCATTAACGTAAGACATTACTCAACCAGATCTAGTGAATTTCTTTACTTTAGTACCGCAGGACTGATGTGGCAAGGCACATCACCACTAACACTAACCCTAGACTTTGGAATGACATCAACAAATACATAAAAAAATTGTCTATTTATAAATAACAAGAATTGAAATTTTCAAAGTAAAATCTTTTCTAATTATATATAATAAATAAATTTGGCTTACTACACTGCTGCCCTGTTGGAATCCATCAAATTGCTGGCTATGTCGATAATTGTATTTCTATAGTTCGCATTACTTCATACAGATACCATAATATATTTCACTTTCTCTCTATTCTCTATTAACTTTCCGTTTCTATTCCTTTGCTGCTTTTCTCTACTTCACTTAATCGACATTCACTAAGAGTGCTCCCAACAAGTAACTAATTCTTGAGTACACCAAGGGTCATTTGCAGCTTGGCATCTTGTGTACATAATAATCAATATGTTATTAAATTCTTTAAGTGCAATGCTGTAATGATCGTTGTGGATGTATTTCATAAATAAAAAATAAAATGTATAAGATGAGACACAGGATGATTGTAGTTTAGCAATAAATCGAAAAGCCTGTGGTGATTGAACATAAAAATTTTGTCAGTTTTAGCTGATGCATGTTCTTCAGTTTTATGAACATAATTGATAATAAATCGGTGTTTACACTGAATCTTTGTTATAAGTTTGATAAACTTACTTTTATCATTAATCGATGAATGCAAGATGGATGTTTCTGCTGAATCCATAGATACGTATGCTGTACTACAAATAGGGTGAATTATAATGAGTAATATAATAGCGTCTTAGCATCATGATTGAGGTAATTGCATCTAATTTTAGGAACAATGCCAATTATTTAAATTTTTATAAATAATATGTTTTATATGTGATTTCAGCGAATGCTTTGAATCGATAGGGATGAATTGTGCCTAAAAATTGATTCCATTGTTAAATTTAATGCCTTGTTTTTTAATTTTGGCATAATTTATAGAGTACATCCAAATGTTCAAATGTACAAAAGAAAAAAAAAGGACTGGACAGTCTGTTTCCAGAAAAATAGTTTTTTCCAGAAACAGGAAAAGCAAGGTTAGGGTTTTATGGAAGTATTTTGGGGCATAATTTAACATTTTCTTTTCTTTCGCTGATTTACGTTTGTATTAGTGACGTCATGTAGTGGTAGATTTAAAATGAAAACAAACAAAAATTTCCTTCAGTACGATAAATACACAAAATTGCTGTAAAGCAGTAAAAAATTTTAAGGCAATTTTCTGAAACCTGTGTGACAGTCTGCTACAACAGTCTACCATTTTTCCTACTAGAGGGCAGTAGCTGCCCGCCTGAGTAGATAGTCATACCTGGCAATACCTGTGGAGATTAGGTAAAGAAATTTGTTCTGTTCAAATGGCAGTGAGCTGCACAATTTCTATTCAGTTGGTTAGCTTATAGCATGTTTACGATTCTTATCTTGGTGGGACTAATGGAGACTTCAGTCATGGAAGTTGTTATATTGTAAGTCATGGTACTATTGGAGCTGTGTTACTCGGGTTATATGGGAACATCCTGCAAATCCTCTACTCGAGTAGTTACAGATCAACAAGGCTAAATGATATCAACGTTGGCTATAGAGGCAACAAGTGCAAGAAGAGCAACTAAGGCAACTGATTATTTTCCATAAAAAGCACAAGAAACCCTCCACTTACATAAAATTTTTGTGACATAATTTAACATTTCCTTTTCTTCCCCTGATTTACGTTTGTGTAGTGACTTCAGGTAATCGCACCGTCTGTACAGTATTGCGGGTGATTTAAAATGAAAACACGGTGCATGAAGTGAAGGGTTGGTAATGATATTGGGAACAAATCTCAATACTTAATAACTGATAATTACCATAATTATGGCACCGGCAGGCACTGGGAAGTGAATATCCAATCAGTGCTCTATAGCATACGGCATAAAAACATTTAAGCTGATCAATGATCTCATTATAGCTAGCTTTGTTCATATTTGTAAAGAACTACATCTATCGTAAACCTGTAGTAGTATATTGGGTAGCCTAAATATAAAACTCTCCAGAATACAGGAGATTGGGTTTCGAAGTCTGGCGAGAAAGCAAAAAAATTAAGAAATATATCTACAGCCTCTGAGTTTAGCTACTTGAGTTTCACAAAACACACTAATTCTGTTGTAAAATCAAATAAAATTCTTTAGATCCAAGTTATCGCATCTTAAAAGAATCCTTCGTCGGGGTACATAAGATATATTGGGTAGATCTCGAATCATTTCAAATTAGCTTAAGAACCATATGTTTCTTAGAATACGAACTAAATCACTAAAAAATGCTTGAAACAATGATCTAGCTTGAGCTGCAAAAACAGTAGTTAGTTGGAAATGATTTCACCTTTGATATTAAGTACTAAATAAATACTCATCATTGATTTGGTTAGTTAACCAGCCACTTATTTAAGCAGTTAGTCAATCAATGATTAATTTTTTGCTTGAGTGAGTGAGTAAAGAAATTAAATGGAAACAAAAGAACAAGAGAACAAATGACGTGTATAAGTAAAACAAATGCTTACTATCAAGTCAACTTATTAACCCGCCATGCTGCCAAACCCGCCTTACTGTCAAACCTGTCCTACTTGCCAAACCTGCTGTACCTCCAAACCGGCCATACCGCCATTCTGACAAATCTGCCATACTGTTAATCCTGTCATGCCGGCAAAACCTGCTGTACCGCCAAATCTGCTGTACTCCTAAATCTGTCGAACTCGTCACCTTTTTCGTTATTTCAAATTACTCTACGTTCCCATATTTGTTGTATATACTGCTACCTGCTTTGCTTGGTTGCGCCGCGTTTCGAAGTAGAAACAAAAATTACAAAATAATGCCTGTAGAGTACGCCACTTACTGGCGCAGACAGACGCTGGAAAATGGCGCACATTGAGAAAATTCGCAAGATGCCCTTTAACTTTTCAGTTTACAGTTTGGCTCTTGTAGCTATTTTTTGCTTACTTACAAATTCGAGTAAAATTTATATGTTATGTTTATGAGCTGAGTCGTATAGTGGTAGTACTTGTTGGTGGATTATTGAGGAGGCCGCAGCCGTTTATTGACGTGAGGTGGTGACAAAGCTATAAGACCTGGATTGATGAGCGACTAACACATTTATTTCACAATAATATATTACATGGTAAAGTACATATCATAGCTCTGCCGAACCGCCCAAGATCTGTTCCTGCTTCCTCGAGATTCCCCCGTGATCTGATCTCCCATTCCACTTGGCTTCCTTCAGCTTTTTGGACTCACAGCGCATGCGTTATAATTGTTGCTAGTCTGACAATTCAGACGGGCAATGTCCATATATGGAACTCAGTCACATGACAGCCGCACCTAAAATCATGGCTTCATTTCTACATATCTCTCATATCCCCTTCATAGAGTCGTTTCATTTCTGAACTGCTAATACTAATCATACAATTATCATCTTCTCTTTACTCCTCTCTTCCTAAAAGGAAGTTAGTTCCCTCGGGGCTGGCAGATTAGATAATTTTAATATTATATCATCTGTCTAAAATACATGACCAATATGTGATTTAAGATATCTGATTTTTAAAATATGTGAGTAAAATATCCAGTTAAAATATCTAAGTAAAATATCTGATTTAAAATATCTAATTAAAATATCTAGGCAATCCGAATGTCCTTGTGAGTATGGAGGCACGAGGCTTGCTCGTCCTTATACTAAACTATACATTTACAACATTGATAACAGTAATATGGACAGGTGAGGTATACCGGTTAAATCTAGTATAGCAAGCAATTTTCCTTATCATGTTATCATCCTTAGTAAGTATAACTAGGCTAATGAGATATACAAATATTATTAAACACACAGTTGATACATACGTGTAACATTTATCAGAGTTTCTAATATATATATGCAAACTATATAAGTAAGCGCACAATATACGAGTGTATAGGTCCAATCATGCAGTATACTATCCTAATCGATTTTCTTTATCGTATCAACTATGCTATTGAGATATATAGTTATAGGAGTAATTATATGAGTTCAACTGATACCATTTAAAATACCATTCCGAATACAAGTCAAGTCAGGATATAAATTTACGTAAATCAAGGCAAAATAGATATATATATATGTCATCAGCTATAAGTCATCAGCTGACAACCTGAATCATCAATCATTATCAAACGATATCAATGACAACCTGAGTCGTCACCTGAGTCGTCAATCACCGTCATAAAATATAAGTGACGATCTGAATCATTAGTCACCGTCATAAAATATAAGTGACAATCTGAATCATTAGTCACCGTCATAAAATATAAGTGACAATCTGCATCAATAAATCATCCGTCATCCATCACGGTCATAAAAGTATAAATGACAATCTGACATCGATGAATCATCAATCATTATACAATATAAATACACACGTCGTGCAAAATCAACATTATACTATCCAACATTTCATTTCAAAATACAGGAACACAACATTATTGGACGCATTTCAAAATATAAGTATACAACGTTATTCATCATTTCATAATATACATACACAATCATTCATTTGACATCCTATATAAGTACACACGGTTGTTCAATATTTCATCATTTCATCCATAATATAAGTACACAGTGTCATTCAATATCTTTCATTTGACATCATATATGAATACACACGGTTATTCAATATTATTCCTTTAACATCATATTATACATTGAACACACAATGTTATTCATTTATTCATTGAATCTCCATGTTAAAATTGTATCAAAATGATCAAAATGTTGAACATTATTCTTAAAGTTCAAAATATAAGTATACAGTAATGTTATTCATTTTTCATTCATTCTCTTCCTCTGTCTGAAAACAAGTGTTTTGATCCAAGTTGAGCTGAACAGACTTCAGTCGTGTCGCAAAAGCGATTACTGCTTGATATAAAGCCTGGAAGTTGCTTAAAGCCCCCATTTGCGAGGTGAATCTAGAAGGCCAGTGAAGTGCTATTTCACAATTAAATCGTTCTATCCACCGAGAGTGAAAATGAGCCACTCGGTCTGGACGTTGTAAATTAAGGCAAGTTGAGTCATAGAGTAAGATGTTTGTTAAGATTTCCAACTCGTCTTGCGTTGGTCTAACTAGCATAATCGCCTGTGCAGTTCTATAAAGTTGTTGTGTAAACTCATCGAAATCACTGAGTTGATGTTGCGGCACTAATTCTTGGGCAAGCGACACGAAATTAATAAGTGTATTTAGCCAAATTAGAATTATACTTGGAGCGCCAGATTTTAGTAGAATTTTCTGGTCTTCGACAGGTAATGTTTGTAATTCGGGTTGTTGGCATGCCTTCTGAATTGTGATTCTTACGGCGACAGGTAGAAGTTGGTTTGCCATCCGGTTAATAGATTTGACCCGATAATTAAGTTTAGCTTTGAGACGATTCTGACGAGATTTAGATGACCTCCCAAAACGAGGTGAAGTTGGCTGTAAACCAACGGCTATACATTTGTTAAATCTACAAAGTTGACAATGACGTCTGGTGTCTGGGGTAATACGACAATTTCCAACACAGCCACGTTTAGAACATACATTTTTAACGTGCTGCTTTCTGTAAAAAAAATAGCGGCACGCGTTACACGTTAATTTGCCATAGTGTTTAATGAAAGCTGCTGCAGAACAGACTAGGCAGCTTTGTATAACCGTGTCTGACATGGCTAAACAATTACACAACGTTTTAAACGTCTTTATAATGTAGCGAAGGCCGAATGTTCTTGCACCATCAACATATGTTAGTCTAAAGGTTTCTTTTAAATTATATCGTCGACACAAATATGTGGTTCTCCCATTAAGTGTTTAAAATAGTTCTGACAGCGCATAAAGTCCTGACAATTTATAAAGTCCTGACAATTTATAGTAGGTACAGTTGCTTGATTCACATTTTGCGAAACACGATGTTTAATCATCCTCATTGTTAAATATCGATCAAAGTACGGTTTAAAGTTAATTACACTCAACGGATATCTTCTAAAATATTTCGTATGTAGTAATTCTAAGATAATAAACTGAGCTCCTTTATAATTTACGAGGTAGTAGGTTTTCCTGAAAGGTGGTTTTTGATATGTGTAAGTTGCTAATACTCGAATATTTAGTTTCATATTTAGTTTCATTGCACTGGTAAATGAAACGTAGAACGAAGTTATTTTTAATGCTGTTCACCGGAACAAAGTTTTCTTTGATGCTGTTCACCATATATCAACTAGGGCTCTGGTTTACACAATTTCACAAAATAGTTGTTCTGTAGTTTACGTAGACTAGTTCTAGAGCGATTAGCAAACATTAGCAAAGACAGCTGCAAAGTTTGTGTACTACTATGATCACTGGCTTGGCTTGGCTGCGTCGCTCGGTGTGTACGATGGATTTCCGTGCTGACTTCCGGCGGTCGATAGCTGTCTTGTTGAGATGAAGCCGGCTGGCTTCTTGCACGTGCTAGGCAGGGTTTTAAGGTTAAGGTAAAAAAGGAAAGAATGATATATGGAAAATAGGTTAAGGTATCCAGTCATACTCATTATACAATTACTCATATATTATTCAAGGCAACATTTCAATTCTTCATCCCTTTTATTGTTTTCCCAGCAGTTCACATTTTCTTTCCCAGACTGCAAACAGTATTCCCGTTATTATTATGCAGAATACAAGTAGTGTCAAAAGTACGACTGTAATATACGCGCGACGTGATATAACTTCGTCGGTAGGGGGGTTAGATCGTAGCGTATTCATGCTGCAAAATGAAACATATCTATACATCACAAATTAGCGTTGAATCAAACTTTATATAAATTATATGGGAGCGAATTTATGAAAGAACTCGTTTTCCGATAAAGGGCGTTTCACAAGAACAAGAAGATCTGGTGGAAACGAAAATTCTGTCTGTGTCTGTTTAGTACAAACAGTGGGTGACAGTTTAGTTGTAGTAAAAACAATTTTTTCGCTGGGTTGACAAGTCAAGTCAGTCTGTGTGTCTTTGGAAGCAGCTGTTAACGAGTCTGGGATTGGTGGAAGTGGTGATTTTAAAAAGTGATATATTTCCTGGGGAGATAACGGAGTGTCTGGTGCGAGGGAAAAGGTTAAAGGCATAATTTGTTCAGTATTCTCATAGGTGGAGTTGGATTGGGGCGTTTGGGGTGTCTCAGGTGTTGAAAGGTTACGAATCAAGTTATAATTGACTTCGTAGGTTTCGTTAAGTTCTTGTAGAAATTTATCTATGCTGTCATCTATTTTCGAAAGGTGATCTTCGGCCTCGTGGGTAAAACTATAGAATAAAAGAAATAAACGAAGTTTTACTGTTCTTGAATGGAATGTAAAGACGGATACGAAATCAACAGAATCGTTATTTGGGTTATAACGAACAATTGGTTCCCGTGGTTCGGGTTTTTTGATAAATTCCTTGGGAGGCTGGTATTGAGGAAGTCTATTACGGGTCATTGGGTTAGGGTGAAGTGTCATAGGCGGAGTATTGGGTTTGTTAGAATGGGTACCGCGGGGTGGTTTAGCCTTGGTAGAAGTTGGTTTGGTGTTTATAAGACGGGGGCAACATGCTGTCTTAATTTTCGTACGACAAGTCACATAAATTATAATAAAGATTATAATAAGTGCTATAAATAAGTATGTTGTCAATGATGCACCCTTATGATTGGAAAAGTCAACCGGTTTGGTTTTGAATAATTCATCAGTGTGGTCCAAAAACTTCTGTCGTTTTAATAAGAGATTTTGACTACCTTTAAGAGAAAAGTCAAGTGGTTCATCCTCTGTCATTCGTGACGGCAGAGCTTGCAGTGTTTGAAGTGTTCCTATCGTAAAATTACTTCCTAATAAATCAACGTTCCAAGTACTTAAATTAAGTGCCGTATCTAAGATTGTTTGGATGTCCGTTTGAGTTAAAGTAAGGTCTGAATGATTCTTAAAATATATTGGTAAATTTGCATATTTAGAAGATAGGCCACACCCTGATTCTAACTGCAGGATCATCGGGTTCTTGATGGTGAGGGGGGTGCCAATCTTATGAGCCTGGCGGGGTACGTAACAAGATTTTATGGCTTGAATTTCAAAACTCGGGCTAATATAATAAGTATTCTCAGTTAGAGGTATAATAACTGGTCCAAGTTTATTAATAATTCTTGCTCGTTGATCACAAAATAAATCTATTTTAATAGTGTCCTTGAAAAACAATGCCGCTGTACATGATTCTATTCTATCTGCAGGAAAAATTGGCGTTGGTGCTAACTTACAGATACGTTTTGGGCTTTGAATACAAGCAAAGGCTTCATCTTTGGCTGGGAAAAAATATAGTGACTGCTCAATATTCGTAGCAATATACTGATGATCAATTTGGTTATATAGATAAACAGGTTTATTAATATTGGTTGATGTCCGACGGACTGGGATCGATATTGCTTCAAAAATTTGATAGATGTGATTGACATGATATAAATCTAATGTTGTTAGGATAGCAAACCCTCCGGGAATTTGAATAGGTAATGCCGACATTGTTTCGTAATAATAGAATAATTGATTATTTATATCGGCTGGAAATATTAGGCTCTGTGGTAGCTGGTCCTCAATTTGTTTAAGAGACTTTTGAAGGTGTATAGGGGTTATTAAAGTTGGGGGTAATTTATTAAGAATTAGTTGATGTAAACCTTGGGATAACGAATTCAATTCTTGATCAATGATTTCTAAGCTATAGATAAAGTGATCAAACAGCAAATTTGTTTGCAAGAATGTAAACAATTTATGTTGAGTTTTAGTCAAGTCATCAGTAAACTGTTTTGACAGTTTGTTAATGTAATGTCGAGTTTGAACTGATGCGTTCACTAAGTCATAAATTAACTCTGTATTTCTAGCAGAGCGAATTAGCGAGCTATTGATAAGGGCTAGGTTATTTTCTAAAATATCTTGCGTGTTTTGTTGCGTATTAAAGATACTCGTAATCTGATCTTGAAGATTTCGAAGATCTTCTTCACTCGCGGTTCCGATTAAAAATTTGAATGCCTTTCCTAGATTCGGAAAAATGCTTCGTTTGACGACGTGAGATTCATGGGCAGACGAGGCTATTAAATTCTTAATGGAATTTAAACGAAATTGTTGATTTCTGATTCTATTTTTAATAGCAGTTTTAAAGGCTTTAATCACTGTGACAGGTTTTTTAATTAATCTTAATTGTTGAATTTCGGAAAGCGTTCTAGTGAGAAATTCTTGAATGTGGTCCAACTGTATCGGCGCAATAAGTAGCCATCTTGCATTAGAAACTGGAGTATTTAATTTCTGTTTAAATATAACCCCTGGGCCTGTTTTAAAGGGAGCTGGATTTGGGAATGATTGTAAGGAATTAGAATGTACAGATTTAAGAATATTGCCAATATTAGGATTTTGTATAAAAGGTTTGTAGTACTGGTCCTGGAAAAAAAATTCAAAAGGAATATTATTCAGGTTGTCCTATACAGATCATTTCTATGACTCTAAATTAGTAAGGTTAGAATAAATTTAAGATAAACTTACGTATTTCCTGAAAGTTCCATACTCTTTTTTTTTTCACAAAAATTCAAATTATGAGATGGTGAGATTAACATGTATTCACAGCAAAAATTATTAAGATTAATGTGTATTCAAGGCAAAATTATCTTAACGTCTATTCAGAGTCCCTTACTATAAGAAAAATCTGGATGAATGGATTTAGTAGGTAACGGACAGTTATTTTAAAGGTGTATCCCTGGCGCATGTGCGCATGCGTAAATAAGTGTGGCTCAATTAACAATCTCGACTTATTTGGTGAGTCTTGAAATCCGATCAGCGTTGATCAAAGGGGGGCGAGTGAAGCACGTGTCCACTTGCAATAATTTTGGCCTGGACAGCTAATAGTAAAAACAATTCATCTTTCTTCTTAAAGCCAGTTAATGTCCGTGGGAAAAGATTTTGCAGTCCCCTTTCTCAGGATAAGTTGTAGATCAGAATGGTCGTTAAGCTTCGGTTTTGCGTCTAGGGTTTTCACTATTAGTACTTTTATCGCTTAGTAATGAGCATTGGGGCCCAAACGGAGTCAAATTCTATACGCAGTATACGAAAGTTCCCAGGCCTCTCACATAAAAGAGACTTGCAGTTGTTGGTCAGTCCCTCTTCGTAATTTCTGTTCGTGTGGTCAAGGCGTCTTAATCAGTTGTGCAAAGTATTCAGTTTTTTTTCTAGTTTCACCAGTTTTACTAGTTTCAAAATAATAATAAAAATGGAATGTGAAGTACCGAGAGATGCCTACTTATTGGCAGTAGAGCTCGAAATTACGAGCGGGAACTTTTACGATGTTTTGGATGAACGGGCACAGTTGCATGACCAACTTAGTCGTGCTCTAAAAATGACGTACTTGCCTGGCACATGCGAGCTTTTCTGCGGCAAGTCCATCATTGATGGAGTAAGTAATGGTTTTTTTTTTGTTTTGTTTTTTTTTTTTGAGGTAAGGACTATTATGTTAAAATCACTAGATTGCTAATTCTGCAGTTAAAAGAAAATTTGTCTCGAGGACTTTTAATAAAGATTTATATTCCTTTTACAGGAAGAACTAGTGGTGCTAAAACTGAGCAGTATTCATGGGATGCCAGTTATGGCAAATTTACTGACCAAATACGCGCCCGGCCGGGTCCGCTTTATCAACCGAGAGAATTTTTGTATCTGCACCGCGGCACATAACATAATAACAATATGGGACCTGGCACGGGTGATGAGAGTATATAAACGCAACTGGGAGGAGGGAACGGAAGAAAGGTGGTTAGCGGTGAAGTGCTAAGAAAAGTGGAAAATTAAAAAAAAATTTAAAAAAAATCCTAAAATTTGAAAAGAAAAAAAAATATTTATCCTTTATGTGGACATATCATATATATATAGAAGTGTGACTATGCATTATGGATCAAGGCGGATCGCAAGGAAGGTATGTTTGTATTTAGCATCATAAGTCATTATACAATAATCGAATATTCGCTGATTAGAGTCTACAAGGAAAATACCTTTTTTTTTCTACTGCATGAAGAATTACTAATTTGGTGATAATACTCTGCGTTGATGAGTCCGCGCGTTCGGTTTTAACAGACACTTGTCTAGACTATATATAATCTTTTATCATTGTCTAGTGATGCGCGTAATTTGCCGTAATTAACTAGGGGTGAGTTGAATTATAGCTAAACGTGAGATGGATTATATTTTCTGACAGTTAGTTGGTTTTAACTTTCTCGTAAATGGTCGTTAGAATTTAAAATGTATAAGTTATAAATGGTCATTTTTATCCGTTTTGAAATGATTGTAGTAATTAAAACTCTAGACTAAAACGTTTGATCAATACATTTATTCAAGTCGGTTATCTGAATTAGAAATTCCGAGTTTAATCTAGCTATAATCTTAGTTTAATATGTTGGTTATTCGTTCTAGTACTTCAATGGGGCTTGTTGAATAGAAATTCTTTTTATAGAGTAATACAGCGTAAATGTTCGTTGCTGTGTTAAGTATTTATTTAATTACACTTAGTGATATACCGTAAGATATCCTCCTAATGTCGATAAAACAATATCTAAATACTCTTTTTGAAATATTCTTTAAAATCGTTACAGCAATACACAATTATTCTGTCAATCATTAGAACGTTGTGCAAATATTCTTGAATCATTTAAGCAATATCCCTCTCTGGAACTTGTGTAGTTGTTAAGTAAATTTATACGCTACATTATCTGAAGGGAAGCGCATTAAATAAAAGTCTCTGAGTGTCTTTAGGCGTGGTAAGCCCCAGTGTAAGTTTATGTGACGTTTAGAAGCATAACATTGGGCGTCATTCACGGGGGGCCATTTTATGGGCTAAGACTTTTAGCGCTCATATGGTTCGTTGCCGTGTATGTACCCAGCATGTATCAGTAGGAATGAAACACGATCTTTATATGGCTTCTAGGAGAGAAGTATTCTTAAAGCTTGGGAATCCTGGGTCGTAAATTACGAAAGTGAAAGTCATGAATGAAACACGACGCCTGCGTGGCTCAGCGCGGTTTCTTAGTGAAACTTCTTAAGAGTCCGCGTGTCATAAATTAAGAAAATGAAAGTCTGATCGCCTTCTATGTAAAGTCATGAGTGAGGGGGGGGGACGGCTTCATGTTAATGTTCGTAATGTACTTACCGATATATATTCTTGTGGTGTTAAGTCGTGTCCGGGCTTGAACTGGTACTAAATGTTTTGAACTCGTACTAAATGTTTTAATAAAATAGTTGCATGAACAGCCTCGATATGCATAAGCATGCCGTATGTGACATTTAAACGTCACACACGGGAAATGCTCTCCCGGGAATCGAAAAATGTTCATACTCTAAACACTTTCGTTATACATAAAACTTGTACTTACCTTATACATAAAGAAACATGATTGATGACGTTCTCGTCCTTAAAATGGTACTATTCTATTTTATAGCACTAAGGTATTACCTTATAATATAAAAATGCTTTGATTGTAACAGTAATATTAAACGTTAAAGTATGACCTTATAATACATGGTAACTTTAACTGTAACATTAATATTATTTTAGTTATTGTTTGCAAAATTTTCGGCGTAATGTTTTAAAGATGCCTGGTTTTTGCAACTTAATTAAATTAATTCTGGCACGCTTACCAGNNNNGCGTGTCGGCGTCTGATGAGCGTTTTATAGAACGGTTTGCGAGGGGGGGAATTAAGTTGTCTACTGGCATTGCATAATCTGTTTCGGTTTGAATTAAATTCTCCTCTTCCATCGGATCTATACGTTCTAAAGTTGGCAAAGAATGAAGTGTAGAATTTGACGAACTGGGTGAAATGTTAGGTTGAGGTTGGGGTTCATTTTCATAGAAATCCAAGTTCGGGGGCGGGGTTGCGATGGGGGTTTGGTCAGGTTGGATCTCATTTATTAGGTTATTTGAATCAGTGTCTGAAAGAGTTTCCGGGACGTAATGTAATGTGGATTTTCGTTTTGAAGTTCGCTTGGAATGCGACGACGTTCCTGTTGGTAGCAGCCATTGATTTCCTTGCAAATTTGCCTTTCGTAACCGGTTTGGGTGCACTATTTTAAACTTGCCTGTGTTATTATGGACAATTCTAAGACGGGATTCATCAATTTTATTAACTATTACATAATATGGGGCCCACGGTCGACATAGTTTATGTGATTCAGCAGGGTCTAAATTACCTTTACGTAAGAAAACTGGATCACCAATTTTGAAAAGAGGTATATGCGTATTTTTATCATAGCGTTTTTTGTGGGCTAGACGATTTTTATGCATCAGTTGTCGGGTTTGCAGAAAGGCTTCATGCAAACGATTTAGATCCAGTCTAATTGGATCAGATCCGTAATATTTAGATCTAAGTTGAAGGATATTATCGAGTGGCAAATCGCAGTGGCGATTATATATTAAAAAAAATGGACTGTACCCCGTTATTGAATTTGGAGTTGTTCTAAGGGCGAATAATACATGCGGCAGATATTTAATCCAATCTGTGGACTTTTGTTGACAAACATATGCTAATTGTTGGATAATAGTGCGATTAGCGCGTTCAACTTGGCCTTGTGAATTCGAGTGGTACGGTGTTCCTAATACTTGAACAACCCTGAATTCTTTTAGTAAAGCTTTTAATAAAGCATTATTGAATTCTGTTCCCTGATCACTGAAAAAGGTTTTACTTGCTCCGTGACGAGAGAAATATTCTGTAAGGATGACATTAGCAACTGAGTTAGCTGATTTATCAATTAAAGGAAAGGCCTCTATCCAGCTACTTAATTGATCTATTAAAACTAGTAAATATTTATAACCAGATTCTGTCTGGGGTAAAATTAAGATATCCAAATATACATTTTCAAAGGGTTTACTGGCTAATTCTGTGATACCTAAAGGTTTACGATGCGGTCTCATACGCCGTGTTTGACAGTTCAAACACTGATCTACATGTTTCTTAATTTGTACAAACATGCCGGGCCAGTAATATCGTTTCTTCAGACGCTCATATGTTCTTTTTACTGAAGAATGTCCAGCAAATTCGTCATGAAAGCCTCTAATTAAAATACTTGTTAATTTCGCTGGAATGGCTAACCGTAAATTTTCCTGTTCTAAATTAATGGAGTCATTTTCAACTTTATACAATAATCCCTGCTCATCAATGTAGAAATTTTCTGCATGTTTTGTTTGAATATCAGTTTCTGTAGGTGAGGTTAAGGCATGAATAATTGGTGCTAATTTAGGATCTGATAATTGCCATTGCTGTACTGTCGTTAGATCTAAAGGTAATCCATCGAATTCGTCCAGGTCATGTTCAGTTTCACCTTGTTCTAATTGAGTGGCTGGGTTGTCCGATGAGGAGGTTTCTTGTGCTGGTAATGGAATTTGAGTTGGAGCGTTTTCATTGCCAGCTGATTCGACCGTTGGTCTGTTTAACAATGGGTCTTCACCTGTCCAAATATTTTCTTCTAAAATGTTACCCTCTATAGGTAGTACCTTTTTAATTATTGTCTGATCTGAGTAGTTTTCTAATTCAGTTTGACCTGACATTTGTTGGCTGATTTGGGCAATCATCTCTGTAGTTTTAATACCTTTACTGCGCTCTGAAGTAGATTTCTGATCTACTAAGTATTTATATTTCTCTGCTAATCTTTCAGGCGAATTATATTGTAGAAACTGTTGTTGAAAATCCCTAAAGGATATTGGGAGCGTTCCTATAAAATCTGGACATGCAGGTAGTCGACTTAACGCGTCTGCAACTGTGTTTTCTGAACCTTTTTGGTAATAAATATTAATATTATACTGTAATAGCTCAACTACCCATCGAGACAGTAATTGATTCATTAATTTAGCACCTGTAAACAAATAAATTAACGGTGCATGATCCGTATAAACATCGATTTTTGGCGCGTTATATAGATATGTTTTAAATTTTCTAAAGCTAGCTACGATGGCGTATGCTTCCTTTTGAAATGTAGGCCATAATCTTTGTGAGCTGTTTAGTGTTTCCGACATGTACGCGATCACTCCGATATTTCCAGCTGCATCTTCTTGCGAAAGAACAGCGCCTATGCCAAAGTTCGAACTATCGGTATGGAGAATATAACCTGTATTAGTCTCCGGATATTTCAAGATTGGTGCTTCAGTTAAAACTGTTTTCAGTTTGTCAAAAGCCTCTTGTTGTAAATGTGTCCATTTAAACGAATTTTCTTTCCTTAATAACATTAATAATGGTTCAGCTATTATCGCAAAATTTTTGACGAATTTGCGATAATAAGTGGCTAGACCTAAAAAAGTTCTTAGCTTTTTAATATCTGTGGGTGGTGAAACATTCTTAATAGCTAACACCTTTGCCGGATCTGTGGCAATGCCTTGTTCAGACAAAACGTGGCCTAAATATTTAATAGATTTTTGTAAGAAAAAACATTTCCTGGGTCGGCATTTTAAATTTGCTTTCCGTAATCTCAAAAATAAATCTTCTAAATCGGAAAAATGGGTTTCAATATCCGGACTGCAACAGACAAGGTCGTCTAGATAAGCAATTAAGCGTCTCCTACCCGTGGGTGTTATTAAGTCACGTGAAAGGCGGTCTACTAATCTGGAAAATGTAGCTGGTGCATTCTTCAAACCAAAGGGCATTTTTGTAAATTGGAATAAGCCATACGGGCTGACAAAGCTTGTAAAAGGTTGACTGTCGGGTTCAACTGGTATCTGAAAATATGCATTTGTCATATCTAGAGAGGAGAATATACTAGCACCTTTTAATTCTTTAAATAATGTTTCGACGTTCGGTTGTGGGTAGGGGTCAGGGAGTGTACGTGCATTGATTTGTCTCAAATCTACACATAATCTCTTCCCTCCATCTTTTTTTGGAACTAACAGAATGGGACTTGCATAACTAGAATTCTCAGCTGGGACTATGACTTTTGCCTTTAACATAGTGTCTATAGCCTGTTTAACCACTGATTCCAAATTTATAGGTATAGGGTACGGTTTAGCGTGATAAGGTGTATAATCTGTCATTCTTATTTTAAATTCAATTTCCGACGTACCGGGGCGTCTATGGGATCTTCAGCAAAACAATCTGCATATTTAAGAAGCAATTTAGTGAGTCTTTCCTTAAGTACGGGATCTGTAATGTTATCTAATTTTAATTCTTTTAGTAAGCTTTCCGATGACATCATACGAACGAATTGTTGTTTAATATGCTTTTGTAGCCGTTTCCGTCTTCGTTTATTTGAAGTAGGTTTAGCTTCTATATTTTCATCAATGGAATGTATTATATTTGGAGTATTATACAAGATGGCTTCAGTCTTGTAAGGTGTCTGTTGTAATCTGTAATCTTGTGGTGGTCCGTATTTCGTCACATGGTCCAGTGTCTGAACGTGAAGTCTACGAACATATTTTGGCAAGGAATTTCCCTTATCCGTTGTATTTATTTTAGGGAAAATTTCATTCTGAAGTTGCGAAGCTATTTGTTGTATCGAGTTCATAACTTCCGTGCATTTAGCAATATTTGAAACTTGATACATAACTGTTGGGTCTTGTTCAACTGCAAGACTTAAAATGTCATTCCGAGATACAATTACATCCTTTTCACCGTCATTGTATAAGGGTACATAAACTTGTTTCTTATACATATTCACAATACTGGGAACTATGTCACATGTGGTTTCTTTATAAATAGGTAATACGTTCGCTTTAAGGAGTTCTAAAGTATGAACGCATTCATCATTCTTATGAAAATTTCCTGTGATATACGCCTTGCCAAGTGCACAAGATTTTGGGGGAATTAATAAAGCAGTGGCGGCTTTGACCAAAAAGATGCGTTTTTCGCTCGGGGGAGCTAATTTAAGTACCTCTTGATTTATGACTAAAATTCCGTTGGCAATATCTATTGCTGCTTGGGTGTTTTTGAAAAAGTTATAACCTAAAATTACAGGTTTTGAAAGTTGATCTACGATATAAAACAAATTTTCCAATTTCTGTTTTCCTATGGTAACAGTTAAAATGCCATTTACCTAATATTTTTAACGTGCTTTTTGAAGCAGTATTTAAAACAAAATTATCTTCAGGGGACGTAAGGGTTTTTTGTACTTCTGTTGGGAGTTTATGGAAAGTGGTGCTATCTAAAACACTAACTTCTGCTCCTGTATCTAAGATAGCTGTACAAGGATAATCATGAACTTTAATATTACAAAATGGAGCCGTCGTTTCTATGGATGCAATAGAAATATATTTTGTTTCTGAAACAGTTTGTTGAAATTTAGACTTGTCGGGTGCATTAAAAGAAGAATTGGAATAATTCGGTCTAGGATCATGCGACCACTCTGACGACCGATAATTTTCATGAATGGTCGCTTTTAGTTTGCCGTTCTCCTATTAAAATTGCCGGATTGTTTTTCCCTATTAAACCTAGGAATAAATGGTCTATTATTCTGAAATCTGAAATTCGGGGCGTTTTCTCTAGGCATCCATGACGCGCGTTGATTGAAGTTGTTATTTCTATTCGTAGCGCGCGGTTGAAACCTGAAACCTGTGTTCGGTCGTTCGTTGTAGAACTGTCTATTATTAAAGTTATTAAAATTACGTTGAAATGGAGCGTTAGGTCGATTGGTTGTCCGAAATTGTCGGTTATTATTATTATTAAAACCCGTTGGTACAAATTGACGTCCTTTACCGAATCTTGCTTGTTGATTTTGTGTTGGTTTTGCCAAAGTAGCGACAGTTTTATTAAGAGAACATACCGATTCTTGTACGTTGCTTAAAACTTGTCCCTGTTTAAGTAATGAATCTGCAAACAGCTGCAATGTATGGGGAGTCATGTCTGAGGGGTCTTCATGAAGTTCTTGTGAAATTAGATCAACTTCCATAGGTTCTGAATTATCTGGAAAACACGATCTAAGATATTGGCACATCTCCACGGGGGCTCCCCTGTTAGCGGCTTCTGTGATTGCCAAAGTTAGAGTTCGGGGAGGCTCTCTAAGTAAGTATTGACGTGCCTGGTCCCCTCGTATACCCAGTGTAAATAATTGTACCAAAAATGATTGAAAGGCTGGGTCTACTATTTCATCTTCTGACGTTTTTGCTATTCTTGCTAATTTGAGTATCCTGTCGCCAAAAGCCTGTATGGTCTCCCCCTTCTGTTGCCTAGCTCGAGTTAATCCAATGAAAGCCTTATTAATTTCTAGTCGGTCCGCGTATAGGTCTCTTAGGGCGTTTCGTAATTCCTGTGCTGTTCTCGTCTCGAGATTTGGGTATTTACTCACAAAGTTTGCGGCTGCCCCTGTAATAGTGCCCAAAATTAAATGCTTGTAGGCGGTGTCCCTTGATGTCAATAATGTAGGAGTTAAGTTTAGAGACTGCTCTATATTATCAATCCAATCTCTATATTTGAGAGTGCCGGGTTCTCCTGAAAATTTCGGTAAGTGTTGAATTTGGTGGATTAATGTTTGTTGTACTTTAGTGTCTTTTAGATGAGTGCCCAATTCACATAAAAATTGGGTCTGATCACTAGCCCGTTTCAAATCACCTATTCTTTCTCCTTGTTTTAAAATCTGAGCAGCTTGGGTTTGTAAGATTTTATCACTATTCTCGCATCTTTGACTCAACTCATGAAATTGATTTGCTAAAGCATTATAGGTATCAATAGACACATGCTGAGCTTCAGGTGCTGGAGATTTAGTCGCCATTGAGAAAGTTTAATAGAGATTAAATTTAAGAAATCTATTTGCGCTGCGCAATTTACAGTGCATTATAGGATTAATCTTTACAACCCTCCAATATCTTGATATTCAAGTTAGAGTTACAACCCTCCAAAATGTTTGATATACAAGTTAGAGTTTATCTACAACCCTCCTTGACTTTAAAATACAAGCAACCGTTATCTCTTACACTCACTGACACAACCAGGAAAGGTACATAAGTAAAATATTAGGGTGGAGAAAGAACGTGCATGTACTCACGACAAAGTTGTAGACGTCAAGATGTGTGGCAGATCAATTACGTCAATAAACAGCTTTATTCATGTTTGCTTGGATCAGCGCGGTTGTGGACGCAATGAAGCCAGGTTACTAGAATCTCTCTCCGTGTAGAAAAATCGGAACTGGTCACAAGTACCAGTAAAATTTATATGTTATGTTTATGAGCTGAGTCGTATAGTGGTAGTACTTGTTGGTGGATTATTGAGGAGGCCGCAGCCGTTTATTGACGTGAGGTGGTGACAAAGCTATAAGACCTGGATTGATGAGCGACTAACACATTTATTTCACAATAATATATTACATGGTAAAGTACATATCATAGCTCTGCCGAACCGCCCAAGATCTGTTCCTGCTTCCTCGAGATTCCCCCGTGATCTGATCTCCCATTCCACTTGGCTTCCTTCAGCTTTTTGGACTCACAGCGCATGCGTTATAATTGTTGCTAGTCTGACAATTCAGACGGGCAATGTCCGTATATGGAATTCAGTCACATGACAGCCGCACCTAAAATCATGGCTTCATTTCTACATATCTCTCATATCCCCTTCATAGAGTCGTTTCATTACTGAACTGCTAATACTAATCATACAATTATCATCTTCTCTTTACTCCTATCTACTACACAGATATTACAGTGCAGGCGGTCGAATATTTGTGTTGTGATCGTAATTACTTAACTCCAGAAACTTTACAAATCTTATGGAACCTTGTGGACTGATGTCACAACTGCGTAGGTGCCTCAGCTTGCAACTTAACCCACAACAGTATCCTATAAAGTTTCATGACGATCCTTTGCAATTCCGCAGGGCAATACATTTTTTCGGAAATGGTGTTATTACTGATAGCAGATAAATGCCGTTTTTCTGTCTGCCATATTCCTGTAAAGTTTCATGACTAGCTATTGGAGCTTTAGGCTTTTTTCGAAAATGATGTTATAGCTGCCATTTTGAATTCAAAACGACTGATAGGTTTCCCGACTTTGTCAGTCAAAAAGACAAAGACACTTTTGATTTATACACTCATCCTCGCTCATTTTGACAGACAATAATTAGCAACAATCGGCAATTTTTGTAGAATTCAAGTTCTGTATTTGAAATCGATGCAGAATTCGTGTTCGTATAAAGTTTCATGAAGGTCTATACAAATTAGGTCGTTCCCCAACATCACCACCACCACCATCATCAACAACAGTCATTTTGGTCAAACTCTCGGCACAAAATTGTATGTGGTCCCACCAGGAAAGATCAATGTATTGTTCTGTAGAAAATATATTGACGCGTTTAAAGCTTGAACATGCGGCTCTGTTTATACGCAATATTCTAATTTATTCCACACTTTGACTACTGAATTTTAATCGGTAAGTGACACATTACATTAAACAAAAATTTCATAGCGCATTAATTATCGTTACAATATTTTAGTGCACTTTACACAGTGATACATACTAAACTAACAACAGTTACATACAATACAGATAAAAATGCAAATTGCGTTAATTTAGGCTAAAAATTGTTTAAAATTGTGTTTTCAAACAACGTTTAACCTGAAATTATCAACAGAATCTAATCAATAAAAGTTCAATGGGTAGGTCGTTCTACAGTGATGACTTGTGACCAAAAGTGGTAATTTACTTTTAGGGGCAAATTTTTTACTGTAATTACATCTTAGACCAAACTTTGAGCTTCTAACCGGTTAAAGGAAGTTACATATTGTACGCTGACACAAGTTTGAAGATCTTTAAAAACAATAAGTAAGATTTTAAATCCTATACAAAACTCTACGAAGACCAGTATAATTGAACCAGAATATGTATAGTATGCTCAAATCTGAGTGGAAATGACACTAATCTAGCTGCAGAGTTTGCAAGAGTTTGCTATTGCTTAGCTAACCGATTCTCCAGAATATTATAAAGAAGAATGTTACAGTTATCAGTCTGCGACGTCCCGAAAGAGTGAGGCAGAGTTTGAGTAGAGATTTCATTAAGAAATATTCTGATCTACTTTAACTTATGTTGCTGAAAGTATTCGCTATTACATGTTTTAGTTAGTTTAGTCACATGCTTATCCACTACCATTTTATAGTAAACTCAGACACTGTTTTGATTAATGTTCAAATAATTCATAATAAAGTGGTCTCTCTCTCTTTCTCTTGCTGTTCTTTCTCTCTCTCTCTCTCTCTCTCTCTCTCTCTTTCTCTCTCTCTCTCTCTCTCTCTCTCTCTCTCTTTCTCTCTCTCTCTCTCTCTCTCTCTCTCTCTCTCTCTCCCTCTCTTTCTCTTTCTCTCTTTCTCCAGTTTTCCGTCCTCTTTTGTCCATCTTCTTCACCTAATCACCTTAAAGAAACACAATGTGTAGGTGTAATAGTCTCCTTATATTATTACCTTTGCAGTAATGACTTATTATCACTATGCTTGGCAATTCTTAGATGTCATGTAATACGAATCGTTTGACATGTGAACATCAATTAATGACATCTAGCTAGAATTGTGCGCAGGTAGCCAGCTGCCTCTTATTCCACGAGAATCCCCAGCGTGTTAATTACCAATTCAGCACCTGCCTATTGTGAAATCCGTGTCAGCCAGCATATCGTGTTTTATTATTACTGAAGATCAAAGAAATATAAAGTTTCAGTCTACTCTCAAAATTAACAAAACAAGTTTTTTGAAAGAGAAAAGTAAAATTGATTACAAAAGTGACATTTTAAAAACTTTTGCCTCAGACAAGGCATCAGCTACATATTAGTTTTTCGTGACGCCCACACGTATTGAATCCTCTCACTAAACAATTGACTAATACGAAACGCCTTGTTCATCCACTGATGTTGTTGCATTAATTAACCGGAGATGACCGTCGTGCACGCAATAGACAATAACAGCCAATGTTTTCAAGTTACTAATCAATAATACAGAAAATTTATTCTAGGGAGGGTAAAAACATTACCCGCCACAAGTAGTAGTGATGTTACCGGAATGAGTGGTTGAGGGACCCCGGCTTTTAATCCCGCAACCCACGGGATTAACCCCGGGGGTCCTCAACCCACCCAGTCCGATATCATCACCATTACTGGCACATGTGGCATGCCTGATTGATTCCGTCCCAGCCAGAATAGCCCTTTCCGCTACGCATCCATATACATGCTGATGTGTAGGCCGGACGCGTTGTTGTTACATAGGCTTAAAACACACACCACGCCTACATACACAGAATAACATGTGTGTCTTCTTACTAGTACGTGAAACACCCATGCTGATCTAACATGTTTTGGCAGTTTTGCAGCATTTGAAGTAACGCAGAGCAGAAATATTAGGGCGAGCCTGCCTTAATGAATATTCAGATTGTATAGCATGCATGACCCATTTCATCACGAATGACCAAGAATGCTCAAATACTCCAATCCAAACATCAAGTCCAGACATAAGTGTGTAAATTAGTTGTTTATTCTGTTAAAAATATAGACATATATGTAAGTAAATAAATTGTTGCATATTTTATGGAAATAATAACTTAAAATTAGTACATACACAAACAAATTACATAAAGTAATATTTCACATATACAGTTAATTTCAGTAGCTAATCAAAACTGCAAACATTTTTAATTTAAATAAAAGCAACTTACATCCTTGCCCAAACATTAGAGCACCATTAGAAAACTGTAACAGACAATAAACACCAATTGTAACTGCAGACAGCAGGAAACAATAATTTACTGAACAAGACACAAATCTATAAATTACATGTGACCAGACCCAAAATATCAAGGCCAAGTGTCTGCAGTATTTCACAAAGCCAGGTACCTGAAGTCATCAACCATGAAATCACCTGACAGGTAAGTTGAGGTAACTACCTGCTGGCCTCAGAGAGCAGCACTGTCCAGTACAGATTGCCTAACACACACAATAGGCGAAATGTACTACTAAACGAACTGGGAAATGAAAATTTAAATCTTGTGTATTGGACCAAAAATAAAAATTTAGTATCGGCACTAACCTACTTTGTAAAGGACCCTTTTATTTTAAGATCCTGCTGTTAATTTTTAGTAAAATAGTGATTAAATTTGTGTAGTTCTAGAGATTACTTATTGTAACTCTTATGGATTTAAACATTGAATTGGAATTTAATAATTTGGCATATCGATTCATCTGCATTTTTACGTTACCTTACAGGAAACTTGCTGCATTAATAACCTTGATTTTAGCACGCACTTCAATACTTCTTGTTTAATATCACTGTAAGAAATGTTATATGCACAAATTAGAAAAGCTAATTACAGAATCCGTAAATGTAATATTGTAGAATTCACACTGTATAGTGTCTATGTAAAATTGTATAATGTTGGTACAAATATTTTTGCCTGCAAAGAGAGGCTAATAAAGACTTATCATAACACTTGCCTGAATAGGGCAATCTCATTCAGCTGTTGCATTGCCATGATCGTTGTTGATTAGGTGTTACGTATTTCCCCATAATAGAGAATAATAGGGCTTGCATACAGAATTCGTGTGAAACCCATAATAACGTTACCTAAGCGAAATATCTTATGAACCATAACCCCTTTTCAGCTCCAGCTTTTCTGGAGAAGACACAGTGTGATTAAAAATTGCAGAACAGTGCAAAACTTCTCCAGCTGCTTGTACATTATCAGTGTTTTAGACAAAGATGTGAACAACTCGAAATTCATTTTTTGGAATAGTATCATGTAACGGAATAGGAAAGATAGTAAATTATAAATCTCTTGTTGGTAAGTACAGAACTGCAGTTACTAGAAAGCGAATCGGAAAAGAAGATTTAAAGAATTGTTTACGCTTACGGGTTTCTCAAGGAAAATCAAAATACGTGTAACTATGTAAATATTAATCCAGATTTAAAGTCAGGGTTTTGCGATGAGAAAAAATTCTTTACTGATGCTTATAAAAACATTGTACGCTTGTAATTAATATCTCACGATTTATCTATCGAAAAATGTCGTTGGCAACATAAACCTAGAGAAGATAGATTGTGTGAGTTTAGTAAACCTGTGTTACTAATTGAGGGTTGAAAACATTTCATTTTGAATTGTAAAAGAACAGCATTGGCACGTAAATTATGTAATTTTGTAATTTGTAACTTTCGAGATTTAATCGGTAATTTTGATGATATATACAAATTCATTGAATGTTTGCTTTGTATTCGGGTTTCTTTAGTTGCCTGTAATTACATTCATAATTTGTTAAAAAACTATAGGGTGCAGATTTCACGAGGTATGTGTCACGAAATTGTAATAAATGCTACATATGTATTTCTGTAAATAAAAAAATTGTTATGTAATATTTAAACTAGGTGTTATGAAATTTGGAGAAAAAACATTACTACTACTGCTGCTGCTGCTGCTGCTACTACTACTGCTGCTACTACTACTACTACTGCTACTACTACTACTACTACTACTACTACTACTACTACTACTACTACTACTACTACTACTACTACTGCTGCTGCTGCTGCTGCTGCTGCTACTACTACTACTACTGCTGCTACTACTACTACTACTACTACTGCTACTACCACTACTACTACTACTGCTGCTACTACTACTACTACTACTACTAATATTAATACTACCGCTGCTGCTGCTGCTGCTGCTACTACTACTACTACTACTGCTACTACTACTACTACTGCTACTACTACTACTGCTACTACTACTACAACTACTACTACTACTACTACTACTACTACTACTATTAATATTAATACTACTGCTGCTGCTGCTGCCGCCGCTGCCACCACCACCACCACCACCACCACCACTACAACTACTACTACTACTACTACTACTACTACTACTACTACTACTACTACTACTACTACTACTACTACTACTACTACTACTACTACTACTACTACTGGACTACACTGTTAGTGTAAAAAATTAGTTATAGTCTTCAGTTGATTTGTTCTAGAGTCATAGAGTCTCGATAACGCAACCAAAAGAACAACTATGATTGATAACAATATGTTTCTGAAATTGAGTCTTAATCACATGTTAGCGGAGTCAAAGTCCACGGGAGTTTTTTCCGGAAGTCCACGAATTTTTGCGAACTTTAAGCGAAACAGGGTTTAAGAGTTTAAATTAAGAGTAAATGTTACACATTTACTAAAACGGATTAACACGCGGATTTTTTTTCTTTTCAAGGATTTCGCGGAGTCAGCAACAGCTAAACACAAAAGAACAAGATATAATTTATTGACAGTTAAGTTTTTTTCGTTTTTTTGCGGATTACTGAGGATTTTAATCGTTGCAGATTTTGTCCCGTTGCAGATATTGTAGGTGGCGCTGTGCTGATCTGATGTGGAGTTAAACTGTGCTAACGTTATCATCCACGGTTGCGTTTGAGCGTCTCAATAATGCAACCCAACTGCTCTTGTCCCGTTGCAGATATTGTAGGTGGCGCGGTCCTGATCTGATGTGGAGTTAAATTGTGCTAATGCTATTATCCACGGTTGCGTTTGAACGTCTCAGTAATGCAACCCAACTGTTCTTGTTACAATAGCTTATTAACTACGGCCACAGAAGACGTTCGTAAAGGCAGAAATGACAATAAGCGCATGTGATATCAAAGAAAGGCTGCTCGCTGCCAAACACATGAATAGCT
This sequence comes from Tubiluchus corallicola, assembly GCA_030141605.1. Lineage (NCBI taxonomy): Eukaryota > Metazoa > Priapulida > Priapulimorpha > Priapulimorphida > Tubiluchidae > Tubiluchus > Tubiluchus corallicola. The sequence continues at coordinate 41,767 of JAQGDQ010000928.1, read as the reverse complement.
GACAAAGACTTCAAAAGTCTTTCTGGCATTTACAGAAAAACTTGATTCAGCTGAACTAATTACTCCCTACATTATAATAAAATGAAATCATTTTCTGAGATAAATGTGTATTGTGTAGATTACGCAGAAGTAAATAATAAAAGCGCGAATCCTAATAATCTCGAGCTTGAGAAACCGTTTTGTTTATTTGGACCCCACTTCTCTGCTTTTTCATCATTTACTCCTCTTCGAATATGATATTTTTGTATTGCTGACGTTAAGATCATATTTCTCTAAACGGCGGCTGATATACAAGCAATATCATCTGCATATTGCATGGAAATTAAAGATGAAAGTTTTCCGAACGTAGCATAGTTATGTTCTGCTAGTGTAAATGCTTTTTCATAGTGGAATGTAAAACACTTACTTTAGAAATTGATTGGCGATGTTCATGGCGATTTGTTCATTAAGACCAGGTGATAGAAGATGTTCTCTGACAACTTTAAGATCACTAAGACGTGATTCTCTCGTTGACATATTAACAACCCTGAGAAAGACACGAAGAACGTTAAAGTTAAGCGATAAGGTTTTATATCTTCATAAAGTATTTGCTCGTACTGGTCATTGGCGCTGCTAAAATTTCTTTGGCTAGTATTTTCCTTTAAAAGCTTTCGAGCGTGAGCCACGATATTTGGTATGTCGTATATATATATGTATATATTATATATATATATATATATATATATAATACTTTATTGTAATAAAACATACACAAAATGTACAGTAACAAAATCACAATACATATAAATAATGTGTATGTTCTGTCTTTAAACTGATGCTTTACAATAGTGTCCGATCATTAGTAAATTATACATGATTAAAAACATTGATGAAGTGATATTAGTAAATAGAAAAATACTTTAAAAGGTTTACAATTCGGAAATTTTTACATACAGTTAAAAATACTTTTAAATTTAAGTTTACGTATAATACGCAAATTTATAAATAAATTTAATCACATTTATATTTGCATGCGTTTAATTTTACATGGTTAAAGACTATGACAGAATTAATTTCGATTGAGTTGGCTGATTGTTTTTTGTTTTAGATCGTCAGTTGCTAAAATTTATTGTAAAATAAAAAAATTAATATTTTAAATTGCCGGTAATATAAAAGGATAGTCTCTAGGATTGATTAGTTTATCGTTTTTATAGGCTGGTCTTGAATAATTTGTTAGCAAAGTATCTTTTAATTTCTTTTTTGTAGCTTCTTGGGCTGGCTGATGATTTAAGTTTGAGTTGGGCTGTATTCCAAAGACTGACTGCTATTTTTGGGGGACCCTCGGCCTACTACTGCACACGTTATAGTTTCATCAACAAAAATAATTTGATAGGGAGGGGGAGAGGGTGGTTGGTTGATGGTTGATGACCTGGGGTACCACAACATGTTTGGCAAATGAAAGCACTTGAGCTGTTTTAGGTCAAGATCACACGCCATCTGCAGGTAACAGTTTGCGAGAGCGTCAGACATCAAAATGGCCATTTTTCTCACAGGTGGTACTTTTGTCTTGCCTCGCTTTCTTGCCACCATTTAACAAACTGCAACGTTGGACCACTTATTACAAGTGTTTTAGTTTTTAGCACTACTATATTCTTTACCTGGCATGTGGACGTAATATGGGAATAGAGTTCTGCAAACATTCAGTTGCAAATGCGTTGGTTTTCATACTAATGCTGCCTGTTCACCAATTGGAACTGTTGAACTTCCCTATAAAAATAATAACAACAACAACAACAGCAGCAGCAACAGCAACAACAACAACAGCAACAGCAACAGCAACAACAACAACAACAACAATTTTTATTTAAACTCGGATTTTAGGATGAGCAATTAACATGAGCTCTAAAGAGTTTTTGGGCGGATTGTAAATAACAAACTACTGCTACATAACAGAGATACCCACTTTTACCATAAACACCACGCCAGGCAGGGCAATAGCAGGCACCATTTTTAGAGATTGTATATGATTCGGCCGCTGTATCGAACTCACGACCTCCCTGGCAGAAAGCGGGCGCGTTTTCACTAGACTAAACCCTCTGATACAAACAAATAAGGTCATAATTACCTACGCAATTCTATGTACTATTTGCTTTACACAAAAGTAGTAGTTGCTGGACATAGTAGATTTGTCATTGTGTGTTTTAACTGTTGTACATAAATAAACTTGCACTTCGAGATCTTGTAATCTATGATACATCGTAAGTCGAAAATTATGCATCTGCCTACACAACAAAAACAAAAGTAACTACAATGACAACAACAACAGCTGCAACAACGACCACGACAAGTACAAAGGCAGCAGCAGCGGCAGCAACAGCAACAGCAGCAGCAGCAGCAGCAGCAGCAACAACAACAACAACATTTACATGAAATTGTATTACTCTACAACACATTTGTAGAGTATAAACGGGTGCATTGAAAACAACATAAACCGATTTCATCTATTTCTTATCCGTTATTTTCTCCGAAAAACGCCATTTTATACCATTACTAATCTCGTCCATTCACCATGTATTAGTAGGTCTATCACGTGGCATTTTTCGAAATTCAATGTGTTCTCACATATCCCATCATTATCACAATAACCCACAAAGCTGCCAAAGCACTTCAGTCAGTGATCTGTCCAAAGAAGAATTCCGGTACTTGTATTTACATAATTAAATCTGTTTCAGTAATTCATCCATTACGCCTGGCGACTTCATTGGACCAGTATTAGAGCCACCGCCGCTGATAGACGCTACTCTTACACCACACGAAAAACAAAAGCGTTCATTTTTTTACTGCAAATGCAAATTATGCAAATTTTTACCAGGGACAGGCTAATGAAACATCAGAGAAAGGCTAGCGTAGAAAAAAAGTTATGCCATAATAGTCTCCTAATATTAATTTTCTTTGAATTTCTTTTGATTTGTGCATTTTGTGCAAAAACTTTCCAGCCATTTTGTTTTGTTTGCATTTTGACCTTTTCCACAGGAAACAGCATAATCAAATCGATAAGTCTGGTTTGTTGACCATTCTAGAAAGAAATGTCCCCAGAACTTTATCGAAGCACCTTTCCAGGATTTCCTTCTAGTCTGTTTGATTTTTTTCAACAGCTCTGTTATGGTAAAGCAGTACCGTTACGTTTTAATATTGAGTTAAATACATCTACTCTGTTTTCGTAATTGTTATTATTATCATGTCATATTGTGCAATTTAGCTTAATTTCAGTTTCAGTTCAATTTCACAAAGAAATGGCGATGAAGCAGCAGTTTGAAATTTTTGGGAGTTACTCACAAAAGTACCCTCTCTAAAGGGCGAAAATCGAGCTAAAGAATCCAAATCTCTGTACAAGTCTACCAGATCTGATCGTGATCTGACCGTTCATTAGAAAACATTAGCATTTTTATCAAGTGAGCGTACAATTAACCACGAAGACGACACCAACTCAAGTACTTGGCACCTGGCAGTAACATTACCGTTGGGTACAGTCTCAGTCTCGTAAGTCACTATGCACTTTACATTTTCTATAGTTTTAGCAAACAAAACAAAAAGTTTGAAAACTGGCATATATGAACAAAACCTTGGCCAATTCTTTTTCTCAGATTATATGAAAATCTAAAAAGAACTACTATACTAGTAGGCTCTGCTATTTCTCCTACTCTTTTCAGGGACTTCAAGGACTTCAGAGACCAATTCAATGGCAAGTATATTGATACTGAGACAAAAATCATGGAAAACTCGCAGGAAAAAAGAAATAATTTTAACTCTAAGTCTAAGATATTGAACAAAACATGATGTAATGCCATCATACAGAATACTGTTGTCAACATATACAAGTCATGTATTGCCAAATAATAACTGATTTAAAATATTTTCTACTTTATTTGTTTATTGTAATTAAATATATTGTTACTGACTTGGACATTTTTCTTTGACTAACTGACTTTCTTTCCAAAATTGTGACTTTTTTTTCTTGTGACATTTTTCTCGTGATCTTATTACCAGGCACCATAAAATAATTGTGACTTACTTCCTGTGACTTTAGTCTCGTGTTCTTATTACCAGGCGCCGTAAAATAATTTGACTTCTTTGCTGTGAGTTTAGTATCGTGATCTTATTACCAGGCACCATAAATTAACTGTGACTTATTTCCTGTGACTTTTTTCTCCTGATTTTATTACCAGGCACCATAAATTAATTGCGGCTTTTTTCCTGTGACTTTTTCTCGTGATCTTATTGCCAGACACCATAAATTAATTGGGACTGCTTTCTTGTGACTTTTTCTCAATATTCTAATACCAGGCACCATAAATTAATTGCGACTGCCTTCCTGTGACTTTTTTCTCAATATTCTAATACCAGGCACCATAAATTAATTGCGACTGCCTTCCTGTGACTTTTTTCTCAATATTCTAATACCAGGCACCATAAATTAATTGCGACTGCTTTCCTGTGATTTTTTTCTAGCCACAATTGTGACTTTTCCTGTTACTTTATTACTGGCACGACATGACAATTGCCTGCAGTATGATTACATGACACACTATACTTAACACATGTGATGAAACAGTATGTTCAGTTTAGCTTTGAATTGTAGTACTTATACCAAATTCATCCGGCTTTTTAAGCCGTGAATCAACAATATCTTGAAAGAAAATAAAATTCTTCATTTATTCGCAGGATGTGAGTTCAAATATTCTAGATGACCTGACATCAGCTGATGTACGTGAACTAGTAGAAGCAGAAGATGAATATCACAGACGAGGAGGATTTGAACGGATCTTTCCCAGCTTAGTATCTCATAGATATTTAAAATACTTTGAGAAAAAAAGATACAGCAATTTACTATTAGATGCTTGGACCAGGAAGTATAACACATATCCAGAGAAAGTATAGACTAAGTTAGACCTAGGCAAACTTTACTATAGAGTTTATAAAAAAGCACTCCAGTAAGAACCACTTAAAGGTCTATACAACCCTAACAGACATTGAGGGTTTTTTTAGTGAGGGCTTAGTTTGACTTTAATTATATACACATTCTGACATTCTACCGTTTTGTGGGATATAAAAACTATTGCAGTTACGTTGAAAAAAGTTGTCCCAACCGTATAGATTTCAGATTTAGATTCAGAATCCAGTCCATATAGAGTGCCAGACAGCTTGTACTGGATGGCAGAAGTAAAAAAAGAAATGACCGGAGTGGGTCAGGAGCTGCTGCCAATAGCAACAGACATGTTAGTGACTTTTTAGTTAATGCAGATATCGCATTTTAAGAGTTAATAATAGCACACAAATTCTGGTATGGATATCAACATTTATCTGGGTAATTTTTCTTTTTTTAGTTCAGAGCTTCTGCTGATTTTTTGAGCTTATTTAAACTAGTTTAAAGTACAAAATCTATCACACGTTTTACTTGTAAGTGTAATTCTTATGCATCCAAGTAAAACATAAATTTCTATTCTATTTAAACCTATTACTCTATGTGAAATGTTTAGTATCAGTGTTCTGTAAACTGGCTGGCTGAAAAAAACAAGTTTTCCATATAAGCCCATGGAATTGTTTTTATGTACATAACATGGGATTTTTGTGATTTTCAGGGTGGGAAATATTAGAAATGCACTGCAAAGCAGGGAAACACATAGAAAACAATGAACCATTCCAATTCTGGACGACACAGTTATAATACCTGTTGTTTTATTTAGTAGTGTAAGATCTTCATTATATACAATAATTCTAACGCTTCACTTTAAATGTATGTTACCATTTTGTAAAATGTAATTTTAATATAATACATTTTAATATAATTATGTTCAACAGTATAAATTTGTTGAAACATGTAATTGCAATTCTAAAATTTGTTGTGTACTAAACATTGTAAAATAAGTTAACATAATATAACATAATTATAATATTTTACCACTGTAAACACCGTTTACTATTATTATTGTGTTTTATTGTGTATCATGTTGATGATTATACCCCACGTGCGGGGTTTTGTCTGCGTAGTTTTTTCCTCATTGTAATGTATTGCATTGTTTATGTAATGTTTGTAACTTGTAACTGCAATTCTATTTGTATGGCTTGTAAATCGTCAATAAATAAATAATAAAATACTCAGTGAAGAAACATGACTGAAAGTTGACAGTACTCGAGGAGAGACGCTTTATGAAACAAATGGTCCTATTATCAGCAGAGATGAAGATTATACCAATTTGTTATCTTAGATTATCTAGATAGTTTCAAAATCCAGTTGTGAAATGGATGCTATGTAATTCACAGCACCACTTTGTTTGGTTTGCCAGCTGTTATGATTTTCTCTTATACTTTCAACATTCGTGGGACAAATTTCCTTTACTTTAAATATTTTGCTGTTCTGCCTTTTGTACAGTTTGACTTTTTAAGATACCTATTTACATTATTCTTCCCCTTTTCCTTCACTTTTAAGATCAGTCCCTAAACACTTGACTTGCAGGACATTTTGGGGATAGTCGTATCACTACCTCATTTGTCACAGTGTGGCTTCAGCTCACCTCATTTTTTAGACGCTTTTTCTCGCTTGTTACAAATTATTACCTTAAATTATTTACTTGTCTTTATATGATAATAGTAAAACAAAAGTAACAAGGCATGTAAGAGTTGAAAGACATTAGATCTAAACTATTAAATGTTATAAGAGCAATTATGTTTGTTATTATAGTACAGCATTCTCTGAATATGGTTCTGAAATTGTGCAATAAAGTGCAATGCTTTTTCACGACAAATAATTATAAAATCTCAGCTCTTAATTTGCCAATAGTTCGTAAACTGTACAAAAGACCACGTGACCCAATACTGATGTCACGTGATCCAATACTGATGTCACGTGACCCAATACTGATGTCACGTGATCCAATACTGATGTCACGTGATCCAATACTGATGTCACGTGACCCAATACTGATGTCACGTGACCCAATACTGATGTCAAGTGACCCAATACTGATGTCACGTGATCTAATACTGATGTCACGTGACCCAATACTGATGTCACGTGATCCAATGCTGATGTCACGTGATCCAATACTGATGTCACGTGATCTAATACTGATGCCTCGTGATCCAAGCTGATGTCACGTGATCCAATGCTGTCACGTGATCCAATGCTGATGTCACGTGATCCAATGCTGATGTCACGTGATCCAATACTGATGTCACGTGACCCAATACTGATGTCAAGTGACCCAATACTGATGTCACGTGATCCAATGCTGATGTCACGTGATCCAATGCTGATGTCACGTGATCCAACACTGATGTCACGTGATCCAATGCTGATGTCACGTGATCCAACAGTTATGATGGCAATATTATAACAAAATGATAATCGGTGATCAGTTAGGCTAATAAGAAATAAATGGCAAAAGCAACACTCAAATTACACACAAGACATTTATTCATATTTGAACTTTTCATTACCTTTCGTGCATACATTGAGCAAAATTAAAAATATCACTATTTACATTTTTGGCATTTGGATTATGTGTCAGAAGTTCAGAAAACTACAATCCATTCAGGCAAGGGGACTAATTTCTTGACTGGCTAGGCTGTTGCACGGGTGATTTAGAAGAAGTTTTCAACGAAGATACACGACTATGCACTGGACAATCCCGTGAAGGGGAATTATCCCTTGACTGGCTAGGCTGTTGCATCGGCACATTAGTAGAAGTTTTTGACGATGATACATGACTAGGCACTCGTGAATCACGAGAAGGGGAATAATCCCTTGACTGACTAGGCTGTTGCATGGGTGTGCTAGAAGGACCTTTCAATGAAGATTCAAGACCGTGTACTTGAGAGTCCTGAGAAGTGGAATAATCCCTTGACTGACTAGGCTGTGGCATGGGTGTGCTAGAAGGGGTTTTCAATGAAGATTCAAGACCATGTACTTGAGAGTCCTGAGAAGTGGAATAATCCCTTGACTGGCTAGGCTGTGGCATGGGTGTGCTAGAAGGACCTTTCAATGAAGATTCAAGGCCATGAACTTGAGAATCCCGAGAAGTTGAATAATCCTTTGACTGGCTAGGCTGCTGGATGGGTGTGCTAGAAGGACCTTTCAATGAAGATTCAAGGCCATGAACTGGAGAATCCCGAGAAGTTGAATAATCCCTTGACTGGCTAGGCTGCTGCATGGGTACGTTGGAAGAACTTTTTAATGAAGATACAAAACTAGGCACTTGAGAGTCACGAGAAATGGAATAACCCCTTGACTGACTTGGCCGTTGCAAAGCTAGGCTAGAAGGAATATTCAATGAACACTCAAGATCAAGTACTTTAGAGTTGTGAACTCTTGCTTGACTAAGCTGTTGTATTGGGGTGTTATGTGGAGCCTTCAATGAAGATGAGAAGCTAGGCACTTGGAAATCTCGAGAAGCAGTGAGGTTTCGAAATGGATCATCTTGTTCAGTCGGTCTAGTTGATGACGCTAAATACTCATTGGCATGCATCTGTGCTCGAGAGATTATCTCGTTGATTTCTTCAGTTCTTGATCTCGTTGGTGACCTGAAGGATAAGAATTATAATCATTGAGTTTACTAAGCTAGCTACATAAACACACACGCTGTACGGAAGAGGCTAGTTTGATTCATTTTGTGTAAGAAATAAAAGTCAAAACTGGACTTACGGAGAGTATATTACAAAACTTTCTTGCAAATTACTAAATTTGAAGATGACCACACCACGACAAAACAGAAATAAGCTAAAAGACTAAAGTGCAAATTTGCTGTTAGGTTGCGTAAACATGGGTACATGTATGTAAGGTTTAGTTTACTAGTGTTAGTACATTCATTCATGGTTTCAAGTAATATAAATACAAAAGACGAATTGTTCCTTTATGGTGAGGGCCGGATCACACCTTCTGGGGCCTCTAGGCTAATGAAATTATGGGTTTTCCTCAGATGGAGCCACCTTCTAAGTTGCAAGCATTGGTCTTGAATATTTTTACTTTCTTACTGATGTGTTGTAAAATGTGACATTTTCACAGCTTGAAGTAAACTTATTGAAAATTCTTTAACTAAACTAGACTAGCTAATTGTTTGGTTATCAACAAAAATATTCTTTAAGAAATACTCCTATTTTGCTATTATTACAAACCAAATTAGTGCATAAGGTCATAGTGCATGGCAATTTATTTCGAGAGTTAGGCATATCAATGTATCAAGGGCTAAGCATAACAATTCTATACAAGGTCTAGGCATAATAATTTATTGCAGGTCCAGGCATGGCAATTTATCGAGAGCTAGGCATATCACATGTATCATAGGGACTAGGCAATAGTACAATTTATCAAGGTCTAGACATGACAATTTATCAAGGTTTACCTAGCAGCATACATAATGTTATTGAGTGGTCTAGGTTCCTGATGTAGCAAAATTTATCGAGAGTTAGGCATATCAATGTATCAAGGGCTAAGCATAACAATTGTGATCAAGGTCTAGAGCATAATAATTTATTGAGGTCCATGGCATGGCAATTTATCGAGAGCTAGGCATATCAATGTATCAAGGGCTAGGCATAACAATTTATCAAGGTCTAGACATGACAATTTATCAAGGTCTAGGCATAATAATTTATTGAGGTCTAGGCATGGCAATTTATCGAGAGTTAGGCATGATCAATGTATCAAGGGCTAAGCATAACAATTTATCAAGGTCTAGGCATAATAATTTATTGAGGTCCAGGCATGGCAATTTATCGAGAGCTAGGCATGATCAATGTATCAAGGGCTAGGCATAACAATTTATCAAGGTCTAGACATGACAATTTATCAAGGTCTAGGCATAATAATTTATTGAGGTCTAGGCATGGCAATTTATCGAGAGTTAGTGCATATCAATGTATCAAGGGCTAAGCATAACAATTTATCAAGGTCTAGGCATAATAATTTATTGAGGTCTAGGCATGACAATTTATCAAGGTAACTGAAAAGTATGCTGCACAGAAACGTTAAAAGCAAAGACAAACTATTATTTACACATATTGCACAGACTGCCCCCTCTGCCTCCCTAGCTATGCCACTAATGTTAGTGATCATTTTTATTAGATAAAACCTTTGTGCTGTCGTTCATTATATTCTCTCCATTTAGTAAGTTTGGCGAAAGACAGGAAATTTACCGCATAATTTGCTCTTAATGAAAGTTTGTCAGTAACACTCATAAGTTTGATGTCAGGAATACTTTGGTAGGGTGATTTGTGCAGTTTATGTTTGTCTTATTACTACAGTTAAAAGCAAAATTGTACAAATTTAGGAATGCAAGACGTTTGAAAAAAGAAAGTACAATACTTTAAAAACAAAAACGTGTGTTGAAACACACGCATTAGTAGCTGTTTTCCAAGGGAAATACAAACTTCTGAATGTGATATATATGCATTTGTGATGTTAACAAGTCGCTGCATCACATGAACAAGTTATTTACTAGGTTCTATTTGATATTGCACCTTTTCATTCACTTTTTTTTACAATATGCATCACCTGACCAAAACATTTTTCTCAGGTGGGTATCAGGTGTAACATTTTCCAAACAAGAGCATAGCTACACTGAAGCCAAAATTTTTAAAAGGCATTTAAAGACTAGCAAATGGCTTATAGGTGACAAATGGTTACAAGCTTAGTAAACATTTAATTCCCCATAACATTGTTGTGAATGTTATGCATAATAACACCATTGGCGGCTCGTGTATGTGGAACTGCAGCAGCCCCTATTTTCACTCAATATTATTTATAATATTCAATATAATAAGTCTTTTTTCTTTAGTTCTTTCTTTGTACTTGTATGGAACCAGAGCACGTGAGGGTAGTACTGTTTGCTTGACAGCCCAGCATAGTGTGTTCACAGGTCAAGCAACATGGTGTGTGGCTGTTGTGCACATGAGGGTAGTACTGTTTGCTTGACAGCCCAGCACAGAGTGTTCACAGGTCAAGCAACATGGTGTGTGGCTGTTGTGCACATGAGGGTAGTACTGCTTGCTTGACAGCCCAGCACAGTGTGTTCACAGCTCAAGCAACATGGTGTGTGGCTGTTGTGCACATGAGGGTAGTACTGTTTGCTTGACAGCCCAGCACAGAGCGTTCACAGCTCAAGCAACATGGTGTGTGGCTGTTGTGCACGTGAGGGTAGTACTGTTTGCTTGACAGCCCAGCACAGTGCGTTCACAGCTCAAGCAACATGGTGTGTGGCTGTTGTGCACGTGAGGGTAGTACTGTTTGCTTCACAGCCCAGCACAGTGTGTTCACAGCTCAAGCAACATGGTGTGTGGCTGTTGTGCACGTGAGGGTAGTACTGTTTGCTTCACAGCCCAGCACAGAGCGTTCACAGCTCAAGCAACATGGTGTGTGGCTGTTGTGCACATGAGGGTAGTACTGTTTGCTTGACAGCCCAGCACAGTGCATTCACAGCTCAAGCAACATGGTGTGTGGCTGTTGTGCATGTGAGGGTAGTACTGTTTGCTTCACAGCCCAGCACAGAGCGTTCACAGCTCAAGCAACATGGTGTGTGGCTGTTGAGCACATGAGGCCATGCGAACATGTCTGAGATACGATGCTGCTCTTTGGGTAGAAAGAGTACTGTTGCTCTCGCAGTGTGTGTTGAAAGTCGTGTACTGGCATATTCTTGAACTGTGACAATTTAGACTATTTGTAAGTGCAAACAATATTTTGTGTTTAGGATTTTACCAAGTTTATGCAAAAATTTTCGCATGTTTGTTTGTTTAAAATTACAATTACAAGTTACAACATGAAAATCACATATGTTTGTTTCGTTTGACACAGTTTTAAAACAATGACCAAAAATTTTCTGAAGCAGCACCCCAGTAATTTTAGCTACGAGCTGCCACTGCATATAGCGTACAGGTTTTATTAACAATGTACCTTTGAGCAGCTTCTTCACTGCTGCTTAAGAAACGCTTGCGGAGAGAAGTCACTTGCTCACGAAGTCGTTCATTATTGTCCTTCAATGTCTGCATTTCTGCATGTTCAATTCGACGCTCAGCCCTTTCGATGTCTAGTGCTTGCTCAATACTGGCTAACTATTTGCAGAAAAAGAAATGTAAATTCTTTGCTTTATTTGCAACTGAGACTAGATTATGTTGCTGTAATCATTGTTGTGGAAGTCTGCTTTATTTGTAACGGAGACTAGATTATGTTGCTGTAATCATTGTTGTGGAAGTCTGCTTTATTTGCAACTGAGACTAGATTATGTTGTTGTAATCATGGTTGTGGAAGTCTGCTTTATTTGCAACTGAGACTAGATTATGTTGTTGTAATCATGGTTGTGGAAGTCTGCTTTATTTGCAACTGAGACTAGATTATGTTGCTGTAATCATTGTTGTGGAAGTCTGCTTTATTTGCAATGGAGACTAAATTATGTTGTTGTAATCATGGTTGTGGAAGTCTGCTTTATTTGTAACGGAGACTAGATTATGTTGCTGTAATCATTGTTGTGGAAGTCTGCTTTGTTTCCAACGGAGACTAGATTATGTTGCTGTAATCATGGTTGTGGAAGTCTGCTTTATTTCCAACGGAGACTAGATTATGTTGCTGTAATCATTGTTGTGGAAGTCGACAGAATTGGTTGATCGATTCACACAATGTGAGAGTTTCCAAGTAATCTAAAAAACTGGGAATAATGGGAAAAACTGGGAATTTTCTGTTTTTCTGGCTGCAAGTGGCACACAGGTACAAAATGTATGATGAGTGACATACACGATAAAAATAATCACCACCCATTATATCACAGGACTATCTCAGGCTTCTTGTGTATCTAAAACATTTGGAAAACAAATTCTCATTGCACAAGGTTTGGCTCCATTTGTCAACACTAACAATAATAAGAAAGTCATCTTTGTTATCAGAAATTGCTCCATAGACGATCAGCCAAAACTTTTTGGATAAATCCCATTAAGCTGATCGGATGACTATGTTTTATAGCAAAATTTTGTAATCGCTTAGGCAAAGTGAGAGATCTACTATTACAATTTTGCATTTGTCTGATACATCATGTTGTACAAAACCATTTCAGCTCTCTTTTTAGCATTACTGACTCCCCTTGTGAATTTGGGTGGTATTGATGTTGATTCTATCCATCACTCTGTTTTTTTTATTTTGTGCTGCCTGAAGATGATACAGGATTAATCTGAAACACTTTGGCTCTCCAGGGTGAATCAATTTCTGATAATAAAGATGATTATCGTAATAATGCTAGTGTTGACATTTTCAATTCTCTTTGGTTTTAGTTTTGAAAAGATGTGAAAAAAGGCAAAGAAAATCCATTTTTCTCTAATATCTGTTTATCAACCCTCAAAATCAGAACTTTTTTGTGCACTTCGTATCAAGAGGTTCAACTTGCGAAACATTTACTACTATGATATTTATCTCAACTGTACTAACCTGTCTTTGCAATGTGGTGGCATTACTGCTCTCACTATTCAAATGTGATAGTGAAGTGTCAATCTGTCTCTGTATTTCATTCTTCAAATCTTGCATCAGCAAGGCGACCTCTGACCTGAAAACCAACAATCATCTACATCGTAAACAGTCTGTCAGAATGACAAACTGAACAAACAAAATTCTAGGAGAATGGCGTAATTTTTCCATCAGGAAGGCAAAATTAAAAAGCACTTTTTGTAAACGATATATAAAATCAAAAAAGGTAACTGTGTCATTGATCAAAGCTTCGTTCTTATAGTGATCTTAATGGAAAACTGGACCCAAGCTTAAACTATAGTTCAAAGCAATCTATTCTATTTATTGAAAGGGAAAGTACTTTTTTTCAAGAATGATTTACAAGAAAAAATTATTACCACAGAAATGTAATTCGCATTCTTGCGGCTATTTCTTCTCTGGCAGGAAGCACGATGCACAAAAAACAGGTTCTGTACCTCTCAGTTCAGAGGTATTCAGCTGCGACGTACTGCATACGTTCGAGAGCTCATGCGTGAGCACAAATGTAAACTTAAAATTTGCCGAGTTTTTGTATATCAAACTAAATATTTTACAGTAGCACTGTACTTCAATTTTTCCTTTCGGAAACACGTGCAAGACGCTCGTGGAATGTGTGCAGTTGTGAAGTCATCATCATTAGGGCTCGCCTGCTGTCAATTAAGTTTTTAATCTATTATTTAATTATCAGAAATACTTTTGCATTATTATATGAGTTAAAATGTAAGCATTTTACCATATTTCAAAATGAGGAAGGATGTGACAAATCATACTATTTTCCATTATAAAAGTATTAGTATATTTTTTCTAGAGTATGGCACAATGCAAGCCGGAATCTTAATGGCAACTCAAAATGTCAGATTGACTAACCTGCTGGACACAGATACCTCCGCTGGTTTCTGCTCTGTGTATACTGTTGTCAGTTTCACTAATTCAGCCTCCAATTCCTGAATTCTGAAAAAAAATTATTATTAACCCTTAACTGACTATGGAATTTTTATATTAAGATAAAGGTCAAATGGGTAACAAATTACTCCATGAAAGTTTTCCTTAATATGTGTTACTAACTGGATAGAATCACTCGTAATCGAGGTGCTTAGTTAGTACAAAATGGCATAAATAGTTAGTTAGTATATAAGTTGGCATAAATCTATGACGACACAAAGAACAAAATGAGGTGTTCCCCACCATTGCAGTATATTGTTTATCAAGTCTTGTGGCAATACTTCGAACAGATTAATGATGTTCACTCTTTAATTCTGCGACATCCACTTCGTCTTCACTTGCTGGAACTTCTAAGATTTTATCTTCATCGCCTTCAAGCTCAGCCACCTATACAGCAAAAGTTCTCGCCATGTTACTAGATGAAGAATTTTCACAAATATGAAATTTCCTCAGCAAATCGTTAGAAAAATCTCTTTACAGAACTGCAGGATATAATTGGAGGTTTACACATAAAATATTCAGAAACATCTTCCTCATTTACTTCCTTCTCTTTTCATCATTCACTTTCACACTCTCTTTCGTTCTCTCCCTTTCTCCGTCTCTTTCATTTTAATTATTATTTAAAAAGCTTTCTCTCTCTAATTACTGTCCTGCATACAATCAAATCTTTTTATACCGCCTATTCCGACACTGCAAAAAAGTTGGTAATATGCCGAGGTGGATTAATATTTACATGTCTAACCTGTTTTGTTCTGCTAAAGATCTGGGCACTAAGGAGCAGTTAGCTTTGTAAATGAGGGCATTATAACAGTTTTGTCACTATAGTTTCAATAATATTCTGGGAATATCATTATCGTATCAAATTTGGCACGTAACGTTGCAAAAATTATAAGCTCGTCAGATGGTAAATCATTTTCTTGTACTTTTGCCTCGCAATAATGTCTATGTTCATTCTGAATCATACTGACAAAGTATAGTGGCTTTGATACTGATGTGCCGATATCAAATACACTGTACTGTATCTTAGTGTCAGTTCCTCAGTCATGTGCAGCTCAATTAGACAAATATTTTTATTTCAGTAATATATTTAATTGTTGCAGCTTACTTAATAATAAATCATTATGACAATCAAACTTGTGTTTCATAACTAGCAACCATTTATGTATACAACACTGAACGCACTTAATAATTTTTATTATTAATAATACTTTTGTTATTGCATATATAGTCTAACTTTAGTACCTTTTTATTGTTTGAAATAATTTATCGTATCATATCATCTAGAAAGTAGTTTGTCGTTATCGTATCGTTACAAAAAAGTATGGCATTGTATCATTATCGAATTAACATTAAGGTATCTGGCATCAAACCGATAAAACAAGAGAATCGTTTAAATACCTTGTGATAAGAGTGTCCTGCAAATTCTTCTCTAACCTCACAGCTTCATCAGCGCATCGTTGCTGAGTCTGTACATCTCTGAGCAGATTCTCCAAATCAAGCTGCTCTTCCTGCAAGCGACTATTCTCCGTATTTTTCATCGCCAATGTCTGACGGACACGCTCCAGTTCCACACTCAACTTCTGAGCTTGAGATGCTGACTTAGAACATTCACGTTCAAGCTGTTCACTAAAAAAGAAAAAATGTGTCTCACAATAAAACTGTACTAAATTGAACTGCAGTTTGTGGTGAGTTCTCAATCTAGGAATTTTGTATCTATACAAGTGGTAATCACTACGGCTTGTTTTTTTATACAGAACCTGAAGTTATAGGTATAAAGCTTGACGCTGCTTCAAATCTGTAGTTAAGCAAACTCCATGAAAGTGGCTGTTCCCATCATCCCAAATGCCTATTATTGATATATTATATTAAATGAAGTTAGCCTTGAAGAAAACAATTAAATGCAGTCACTGTGTGAGTTCCGCACATTCACACATTTGTTTTGATTTGACTTCGTTTGTTAACGCACTTATTCCCGTTTCGATTTCTTATTTTCACGCACTAATCCAAACGATTTCACTATCTTGTTGTTTCAGTTTTTGCGTGTCTGCATGTGTACTCAGTACAGAGATGAAATGCAAATGGCAATCTGCTGTGAAGTATTTTCTGTTTAAGCTGATAATTTCGCTATAATTTCTGTTTCTTTGCACTCTATAACCGCTAATCGGTTTTGTCGATGTGAAGATAATCTACTGTTTTAAATCTACTCATAATAAACCTGTTAACCAGTGACTTGTTGTGTTGTAAACAATTTCTTGCACTTGTGTCATCTTTCACACACTGTTTCTAACACGTGTATGAAAATACTCCTTTACTTCACCTCTAAGTTGTTTCTACAATCTTGAAAATACTCCTATACTTTACTTCTAAGTTGTTTCCACAATCTGCGAAACACGTGTATGAAAATACTCCTATATTTTACTTCTAAGTTGTTTCTACAATCTGCGAAACACGTGTATGAAAATACTCCTATACTTTACTTCTAAGTTGTTTCCACAACCTGCGAAACACGTGTATGAAAATACTCCTATACTTTACTTCTAAGTTGTTTCCACAATCTGCGAAACACGTGTATGAAAATACTCCTATACTTTACTTCTAAGTTGTTTCTACAATCTGCGAAACATGTGTATGAAAATACTCCTATATTTTACTTCTAAGTTGTTTCCACAATCTGCGAAACACGTGTATGAAAATACTCCTATACTTTATTTCTAAGTTGTTTCTACAATCTGCGAAACACGTGTATGAAAATACTCCTATACTTTATTTCTAAGTTGTTGCTACAATCTGCGAAACACGTGTATGAAAATACTCCTATACTTTATTTCTAAGTTGTTTCTACAATCTGCGAAACACGTGTATGAAAATACTCCTATACTTTACTTCTAAGTTGTTTCTACAATCTGCAAAACACGTGTATGAAAATACTCCTATACTTTACTTCTAAGTTGTTTCTACAATCTGCGAAACACGTGTATGCAAATACTCCTATATTTTACTTCTAAGTTGTTTCCACAACCTGCGAAACACGTGTATGAAAATACTCCTATACTTAACTTCTAAGTTGTTTCTACAATCTGCAAAACACGTGTATGAAAATACTCCTATACTTTACTTCTAAGTTGTTTCTACAATCTGCGAAACACGTGTATGAAAATACTCCTATATTTTACTTCTAAGTTGTTTCCACAATCTGCAAAACATGTGTATGAAAATACTCCTATACTTTACTTCTAAGTTGTTTCTACAATCTGTGAGTGAAACACGTGTATGAAAATACTCCTATACTTTATTTCTAAGTTGTTTCTACAATCTGTGAGTGAAACACGTGTATGAAAATACTCCTATACTTTACTTCTAAGTTGTTTCTACAATCTGTGAGTGAAACACGTGTATGAAAATACTCCTATACTTTATTTCTAAGTTGTTTCTACAATCTGTGAGTGAAACACGTGTATGAAAATACTCCTATACTTTACTTCTAAGTTGTTTCCACAACCTGCGAAACATGTGTATGAAAATACTCCTATACTTAACTTCTAAGTTGTTTCTACAATCTGTGAGTGAAACACGTGTATGAAAATACTCCTATACTTTATTTCTAAGTTGTTTCTACAATCTGCGAAACACGTGTATGAAAATACTCCTATACTTTACTTCTAAGTTGTTTCTACAATCTGCGAAACACGTGTATGAAAATACTCCTATACTTTACTTCTAAGTTGTTTCTACAATCTGCGAAACACGTGTATGAAAATACTCCTATACTTTACTTCTAAGTTGTTTCTACAATCTGCGAAACACGTGTATGAAAATACTCCTATACTTTATTCTAAGTTGTTTCTACAATCTAGTGTATGAAAATACTCCTATACTTTACTTCTAAGTTGTTTCTACAATCTGCGAAACACGTGTATGAAAATACTCCTATACTTTACTTCTAAGTTGTTTCTACAATCTGCGAAACACGTGTATGAAAATACTCCTATACTTAACTTCTAAGTTGTTTCTACAATCTGCAAAACACGTGTATGAAAATACTCCTATACTTTATTTCTAAGTTGTTTCTACAATCTGCGAAACACGTGTATGAAAATACTCCTATACTTTACTTCTAAGTTGTTTCTACAATCTGCGAAACACGTGTATGAAAATACTCCTATACTTTACTTCTAAGTTGTTTCTACAATCTGCGAAACACGTGTATGAAAATACTCCTATACTTTACTTCTGTTGTTTTTTTTCTAAGTTGTTTCTACAATCTGCGAAACACGTGTATGAAAATACTCCTATACTTTACTTCTAAGTTGTTTCTACAATCTGCAAAACACGTGTATGAAAATACTCCTATACTTTACTTCTAAGTTGTTTCTACAATCTGCGAAACACGTGTATGAAAATACTCCTATACTTTACTTCTAAGTTGTTTCCACAACCTGCGAAACACGTGTATGAAAAAACTCCTATAGTTTACTTCTAAGTTGTTTCTACAATCGGCTAAACATGTGTATGAAAATACTCCTATACTTTACTTCTAAGTTGTTTCTACAATCAGCTAAACACGTGTATGAAAATACTCCTATATTTTACTTGTAAGTTGTTTCTACAACTCTGCAAAACACGTGTATGAAAATACTCCTATACTTTACTTCTAAGTTGTTTCTACAATCTGCGAAACATGTGTATGAAAATACTCCTATACTTTACTTCTAAGTTGTTTCTACAATCGGCTACTCTTTTGCTTCTTAGATGCCTTGCAAATGAGCAGTAATTATTCAAAACCTATCAGCAGTAAAATTCTATTTTGAAAAATTTATACTTATTTGCCAAAAATAGGCAGTTGTATGAAAACACGTTTATTTTTGGCTCTTACAGCATTTTTGTTCATTAATGGTGGTCATTAGTACGTGATGCGTGCTCCGTAATGCGTATGTACAAAAGTTTGTATTTGAACACATGAAAATGTTTCCATGTGCAACATGATGCGCAATTAGATGCAATGTGTGATGCGTGATCCATATTCACTCGAATGTGGTCGTTTTCGTCCAGCTACCTACGCTCTAAGTTTACAGGGTGATCGTTGCACTTTTCAGTTGAGATTTTATTACCATGACTCTAAGGTATACTGACAATAGAAATCAATGAGTAGTAGGCATTTTGTTACTTCTGCATTCCTAATTCCTATATTCTGCTAGAAACACATGAATAATATACTGTCTGTAGGACTTTTCTGCATTTAGTGAGAATAATGCAGGATTTATGTGTCGCTTTACTTAAATACAAAAATAATTTACTAATGTCACAATAACAGGAAAAAAGAGTCCTTAGGCATTATCATAGATGTTCAGCAAAATTAACATTTTTATGAAGTTAGGCATACTTAACTTTTGACACAAAATTACTTGGTGTACAGGACTTACTGCTTGACACAAAACTATCTTTTCGCTGCTTGAATATTTAAATTTGAAATCTGGAATACCACTGTTGGAGATAAATTCATTAGATAAATGGATTATTTTTAGACAAGTTAAAGAGAAGTGCAATTTCTATTTGATGTAACATTTCTACCTTGTAACACTACGTTTACAATTTTGTTTTAATTTATAACATTTTTGCAATTCACACCTAAATGATTAAATTTTTGTATTCAGTTCTTATTTTATAATCATCTTGTAATGACACCTGAACAGATAAAAAATGGGAAATGAGAATTTTCTGTTTTTTTGTATATTTAAGGTGATTCTGGACTGTGAACTCATGCATATCTTTGCAATAGCCTGCTTGTACAACGCAAAAAATAAAATATAAGACGTACCAGAAAATGGTGTTAATTGAAGCGAGCTGGATTATTTGAGATAAAACTGTGGGCAAAGTTTATAAACCAGCGCATAAATCTTGTCCCCAGTTTTGCTTCAACTAATCCTGCTGACTCAAGTAACCTCATTTTATGGTAAGTTAATGTTAATTTTATATACAATGTTATATGTACATTGCCTACCTGTTCCTGAGTTGCTGGTAGTTCCCTGGTTGCTATCTACAGCTGGGAGAGATATGGAACGTGCTGCTGGTATATTGTCTTCCTCTGCAGTAAAAAAATACAAAATTTGGGCAAAAAAAATTTAATCCAAAATCATAATCTAACACCATTATAATTTTAAACAATGCAAAGATTTTGAAAAGGTAAGCAGCTGTGCTAAACATTAAAGCTAATGTTCATCACAAAGGGTGAAATGTATCACACCGTGTGTCGCAACAGTCACATCACGATCCTAGCCAATGAACTATCTGGATAGATTAAACAACTCAAACTCATTATGTCCACTCTTGAAAAGATGCGTACATAGTTTAACTTTAATATCTTTACATTCATAAGTTTCAATAATAATTCTAACATTGCTTGATCCCCCTGTAAAAAGTTTGTGCTCAGGTATATTCGCAGTCTGCAAGGCTTGAGTTTGACACATTATAGTGGTCAGACCACTTTCCCACCAAGAACGGTGATTTTAGAGATATTACATACTGCATTAGTTAGTTAACAGAAATATGAACGGATGACATACTTTGATTAAATACAAATGGTTAATATTTGTTAGAATATCATGTTTCAACTAACAGCACATTTAAGAATGGCATGGCTCATATCACTAACAAATCATCACATACATAAAATTTGTACATACAAGAAATAGTTAACAATAGGGCCCAACCCACACCACTCCAGACTATACCACACCACAAAATACCATACCATACCACACCATACCAACAAGTCAAACCACACCACACCACAACAACACGCCACACCGCATCATACCACACTCACCACATTACACCACACAATGAAGATGATGATGATGAAGATACCTACAACACCACTACCACCAAAGTAACAACAACAACAACAATACAGCTTCACAGCAGCATAGAGAAACCATGCAAAAACATTTTACAGAAAGTTATAATAAAGCATTATAGTGTGCAATGACAAATGCTATTAGACCCATTCAATAAAAATCAATAACATTTCTACTGCTTACTACTTTGCTTACTAATTCACAGGTGATAACAGCCTAACAGATTCAACTTACATATCGCTCTCTATGACACAGTAAAATGCTGGGTGATGACAATGCCTAGAATGGCTGAATAATTTTCGAAAGGCAAGAATAATAGGTATTTCAAATAGCAAGCAGCACTGGGGAGGTGATAAAGCTTTGAAATATGCACTTCCCATTTCATCCAGTGGACACCTTGAACGATTATAGATGTGGGCTGTCTCCTCTTTTTGGAAATGGTCTAATTTTTTCCAAAGATGTCAAACTTTTGCACAAATTTATTTTTTTTGGTGTCTGCTTGCACAATTTTTTTGGAAAAGTTGCCTACTACAACCACCATCGTACGGACTTTCTAACCATTACTGGCCGCACCACTGATGCTTTTCCATTCTCTCAAATTATGGAACATAAGTTTTGTGTAAAAGCAAGTGAAAAACAGCAATTTTTGGTGGTTTTTCACCCCTTCACTTCCCCGCAGCTCAAATTCAAAACATAAACCATCACTGGGACCACATTAGATTGAGATCTTTCTTGGCCACAAAAACCACATATATGCAAATGAATCTGTCCAGACATACATCAGCAGAAACAACTAGCAAAACCCCACAAAAGAATTTTGCACACAAACCCACCACAGCTATTCCTACACTACCAAACCACAACAAACCACACTACAGTGACTAAACCCATCTAAACAGTGGCTCACCTAATAAGCAAGCACAAAACACATTTGCAAGAGAAAAAATTTACCTAGCATGTGGCCGTAAGATAAACGAAGAGAAGCCGCTCGCTGTAGATGTTGCAACTGCTTTACTAGTGTGAGATCAACAGCTGGTGAACTTTCTCGTGGCAAAATCAACCGCTGTGCTTCCCTAGAAAAAAGTAAATTTTATTAATAACCATTGCAAGCTTTTACAGCAAACTTTACACAACAGCCTAAAACTCAAACCAAAAACAAGACAAGCAGAAAAAACTTTCTAAGCAGCAACGGCTCTAGAAGGGCTGTCATAAATGCTAAATAGTGATACTGATTATAAATATCAATTTGCGTCGTTGTAGGTACTCGATATCTTGCTCATATTGAGCCAATTTTCAAAAGTCTTGGTTTGTTAAGATCTGAATGCATTATACAGTTAAGGCAACTTAAGTTTAACTGCAAATTACGCCATGGTCTACTGTGTTTTTATTTTTCATCAGTTTGACCTTTTCAAGATCATCATCAATGGCTGGAACTGTGAAAGGGCTTATTAGAGTTATTAGATACAGACACTTCTAATGAGCAATGCTTAATAAATATAGATTTCACAGGGCAAAGGTGAATGACTATATTGGAAATAAGAGAGTGTGTGTGTGTGTGAGAGAGAGAAAGAGAGAAGAAAAAGGGAAAGAGAGAGAGAGAGAGAGAGAGAGAGAGAGAGAGAGAGAGAGAGAGAGAGAGAGAGAGAGAGAGAGAGAGAGAGAGAGAGAGAGAGAGAGAAATTGCAGGGAAAGACCAGGGGGGAGAGAGGAAAATTGTAGGGAAAGACCAGGGGAGAGAGAGAGAGAGAAATTGCAGGGAAAAACCAGGGGAGAGAGAGAGTAAGAGAGAAGTGTGCGTGTGTGTGTGTGTGTGTGTGTGTGCGTGCGCGCTTGTATATGTGTACGAAATTTAAGACAGAGAGGGGAAAAGGGAGATAGAGAGTGAGTGAGTGCAAAAGAGAGAGCGAGAGAGGAGATGAGCAACAATGCAAAAGTCAAGGCGACCTTCTGTTTTTGGCTTTTGCTAGTACAAAACTATAATCCATAATGCACAAACGCTCTACATTTGAAGAGCCAATTGGGTCCATTTATACGCTTTCAAACAAAAAAGGAAAGCAGCACATTAAAGTAGGCCCTAAAGCACAAACTGTTAGGTATAGTTTGAAAGTGAGTGTAAGTTATTAAACCTAAATTTTCGGGTCGCAGCAGATTTTTTCTTCCTCTGTGCAAGGCTGAAAGAAGACGAAAAACTCGAAAATCTAATCACATTCGGACCTACTCCGCAATACACTTACAGGTCCACATGGGTTTTATGAATTCTTGTATTAAATGAAAAAGGCTTAACATGTAAAGTTTACCAAGTTGGAGCTCACTGGGAGCTGAGACTAGAGCTCATCTGGATTGGACTAATTTGTATGCATCCTTATGGTAGTCATTTGAACTATTTTCACTCAATTCAATGTTTAATTCGTTGTTGTATCACTAAAATAAGCCTATAACACAAGCTCTTCACATAATTACACCATCAATAAATATTCATAATATTCCTGATCTATCGTCCATCCCTTTTGCGGCCATTGCATAGTGAAATATTTTGCAACAATTCTACAATGCTCAAATGCTCATTCATGACAGTTCTAAAGAATGCATTGCACAAAAATAGACAGGTAGATAAAAAAACTAGATATGCATCAATGTTTAATATAATCTTAAGTATAAATGATAGCATTTTCAGAAAATTTTGGACACAAAGTAAATTTCTTTAATAGTGACGTACAAAATTTATTCCGGCATTTATTTCTATCACTTTTTGTTCTAAAACTGCTATATGTTTTGAAAAATCTAAGAAAATGGCACATTTTTACTGTTTATACAAAATGGCCTGCTGCATCATCGTAGCAATTTTCAAGAGATTCCGTTATTTTCTTCTTATAATATCATGATCAAAACTTTGGCGCATTTTTGTGCCACTTGATATAATTTTATTACTTTCTTGTGATTTGAGGTACTTTTTGTCGATTCTTTTCCAAAATGGCTAAATTTTGAAGTTGGCTTCTTGGTGCTGTTTTGTTGTCACACTGTCCCGCAATGTGAAATATCCGTGAATGTGAAAGTTGTTAATCGATATGATGACACACCTCATGCCAATATGGCACAAGACAAGATCAAGAAAAAGAGACTGAGGAATTTTCTTCAATTGTCTAAAAGAGAAAAGTTTGCCTAAAGCCATCAGTGTGGCTAGCTGTAAGCAAAGTTTTTCTAAGTTGAAATTTATAAAGAATTACCTTCTGTCAACTATAAGCAGGGATGTTATCAAAATGAAATTTCCGGTTCGGTTTGCAGATAACTGCACTTTCAGTTTAGGTTTCAGTTTCGACGAAATTTATTTAGCTTCGTAACCGAAATTTCAGATAATTTTCGGTAGTACTTTTTCGAAGTTTTTCTAGTATTTATCCAAAAAACCTTTTCTTTTTTCCTAGATGTCAAAACCGCTGAAAAATCATGGCTAAAATAGTTCAAATAAAGTGAAAATTTCATTTACATATCAGTTTGTGACGTTCTTTTACCGGCAATGTGGCATATCTTCAGTGCTGACGACTGTGAAGTTTTATTGTCTGAAATTTTTCAAAGCGATTTTTCTGAAACATAGTTCAGGTACCCCTTTTCTTGTCCTTTAAGTATCTTAAAGTTCGTTAAAATAGTGACATCATCTTCAAACGGCGTGTATAAGAACATAAGGGCCAGTTAGTAATAATCACAATAATGATTGCAATTATCAAGAAACAGTATAAGAATAAAACACAACGGCCTAAAGGTCTGTTCACTTTTTGTGCTCTCACCTTTTCAGGTTTGCATCAACAAACCGTTTCCTTGCTTTCACAACACGTTTCCTCGTAGTAATACGTTTCCTTGAAGCGACACACTCTTTCACATAATGTTTCCTCGAAACAATATTATTCGTCGAAGCCGTTACCACTGATTTCTTTGGTATTCGATAACCAGCTAAAATTAAGGTGTCGCGGGCCATTCTTCCACTGATTTCCCCGTCATACAAACTACAAAAAAAATCAATGCTTATTCCTGCTGTAGAACTCTCAAGATATTTACGGAATCGTAATATATTGGTTAAATTAGCGAGTGGTCTTTACTGAGAAAAGGTGAGTTCACATACCAATTGTAGCACGCAAAATAATTATTTATAAAAATTAACGATTCATTAAAATCAATAGGCTACGTTTGTCTCGTCGCTGGATGTCAGTGTAAAGAGATCACTTATAATCGACACTTATAGGGGAAACTGGTAAAAGACTAAATCATCTCGTCATGTTTCTTGACCTCTGACATGTATTGTTGGCTGTCTACCAAACCATTAAATTTGCGAGTACTTAGGACAGTAATGAAGGTTGATGTCATATTGGTTTTTATTGTTTGGTTATATAATGAAAACACCAAACTAATAAAGTTGAATGTTGTAATACTAAAGCTATAATTGACCGTATATGCATGTAGTATAATATCCAGCTAACATCATAAGTAGCGACACAAAAGTTAAACAATAAACATCAGAGCAAGAGTAACCGTTAAATCCCGGCGCCTCTGCTTATATATCCCTTGAGAAGTGGATTTTTCTTGGCGGGATGAAGGGCTAATTAAAGGAAAGGCGAAGCCTTCTAGGAATTTAGGTTTATTTTAATGTTCGTAAAAAATGTAAGAAGGGTTTAAGTAATAAAACTGCAATAAGCGCCTCGTGTAATTAGTAAAATCACCTTAAAGTCACGATCACTTCATGCTACGGCGCTCCTATTTTGAACGCCCATTTTCTTCCAAAAGTATAAGTTTTTACAAAAAATAGATAGCAAATTTTGTAATATTTTTACGTAAACATTAGGTAAGCTGCAGAAGTTTGAATTAGCTTAAGCAGCGAGCGCTTACGGAAAGCCACACAGTCTCCCCAGTTACGTCATGATTTTCAGGTGAATGGCGGCAACGACCACGCCTGAGATTTCTATTCAGAAGTGGCATATTTTAAATTTATTCTTTATAGACAGTTCTTTGCAAATTTCTTTGTTAAATTTTTCTAAGTTTAAGTGATAAGAGTAAAATAAACCCAACATACTAAGTGACTTTTTCTTTCCTTTATTTAACCGTTAGGTTACTGCCCTAAAATCAGCCAAATCTGATTGATCAGATGTAATAAGACTCTGATTGGTCAAATGGGCAGGGGTTGATCAAGCGCACTTGTGGGACGTGAATGATATGACACATTCAAACCGGATTTTCTCTTACATAAACCACCAAGAAATAGCTAAAAATATAAGTAAATCTTAATTAGAGCATTTTCTTTCCGTTTTTGTATAAAACTGAACTTCATAAAGCACGCTGTATTTGACCTTTAAGTTAGAACCTCCCTACGAAAACAATATCCCGAACACATTGAGGTGAGTGACTCTACACAACATTATTTAGAACGTAGGTGAGGTCAACACCCTCTCCAATATGATTGTACGTGAGGCTAAACAAAAAAGGATTTTGCTCTCATTCTTTCAGTAATAAATAAATTTTATTACAAAGGTCCAGCATTGTTTTCCAGTAGCCATGGCTTGAGATTGTTGTCGATAACAAAGTCCAATCTATAAAGTTCATATCAAGAATATAAACTTTTTACATGAGCTTTCATCGTGCGATACATCACTGATTCACTACTGCAAACAAAATAAAACTGTAAGCAAAATGCTATTAAGTGAACACAATTTTACATAGACCATTAATAAAAATTTAAAAGAGAGTTATTATAGAGACACATTTCCTGCAATGCATACAGAGCTAGTAAAGCTTAAAAGAAGACAAGATGATTTTTCATACACTACTCCATTTTCAAGTCCGATAAAAATTATACATTTTAAAACACTTAATACTGGAAAAGCGTTTATCATGATTAAATAATAGATTAAACATTTTCTTGATTTGAAGATTGAATTTCAATGCTCAAGTACTAGTATTTAATCATTTCGCTGTAGAAAAGGGTGTAACGTATTCCCAACTCCCAGTATCCACTCTGTAACTCAAGCTTTGTCTTTATGTGCATAAACTAGTCGGCAGCCAAAAAGTGACAAAGTAGAGATGTGAAACTTAACCAGTATAGTATGTAAGCTATAGGAGTGGGTTCAGGCAATCTGAGATTTTTATCTGGGTGCCTGCTAAGAGATAAGAGTGCGGCCAACATCTAGCAGCCATTTTATGTTCTTTGCTAAAGAGATGCACAATGTTTTGTTCACCCGGCAGTATCGAAAAACAACGCATCTTGCATCCGTCAACGTCTGTCTGAATAAACATTTCTTCATATCCAGAATCAAAGATAGATAATTAAGCCTAAAATAACACAAGCTGATACAAAGCGATATTTAGCATTCAATTAAATTTAACAAGAACTTGCCAATTTTGTTTGATAACAATAAAAACATCTTTCACAGAAAATACAATAGTTTTATCGCTTTCATCTCCAGCACATAAGTTGTGACTCCACTTCATGCACTTAATCCATACTTTGGTCTTTCACACCCTCAACCTAGACATGCCCTCGCAGGTTTTTTAACTTCATTTTACATGGCGTTGAAGGTTTAGAATTTGTGTTTGTTTTGACAAAAATAAATTATATAAACTAAAATTAAAAAACCCTACTGATCTGAACATTGACCTTTATAAAACTTATAGAAATAACTTAACGTCAATACTAAGAAAAGCCGAAAAAGATTATTATGCCAATACAATTAAAAGTAATGTGAATAACATGAGAAAAACGTGGAAAATTATAAATTTAGCTATTAATAAAAAAGACACTTCTCATATAGAACAGTCACATTTCAAAAAATCACACCATAACCTAATGACATCAAAAGAAATATCGGATGGCTTTAATAACTATTTTGTAAATGTAGGATCAACTCTAGCAGGAAAAATTCCCACTACAAATACATCATATTTTTCATACTTACCAAATGCATGTAGCAATTCAATGCAGTTGCTTCCAATTGACAAAACGGAGCTATTAAATGTGGCAAATAATTTAAAAAATAAAAACAGTACAGGATATGATGGTATATCATAAATTATCCTTAAAAAATCCATCAACTGTATTGCTGAACCTCTACTTTATATGTTTAACAAGTCATTTTCAACAGGTATAGTCCCAGACTCTCTGAAAATAGCTAAGGTTAATCCAATTTTTAAAACTGGTGATAAGACCCATTTCAATTCTTCCCTGTTTTTCCAAAATTCTTGAAAGACTAATGTATAATAGACTACTAAGTTTCATTAAAAAAACATTATATAACAAACAACTAGGCTTTAGACAAAACCACTCCACTTACATGGCTCTACTTGAACTTCTTGATTTAATATCAAATGCAATTGACAATAATGAATTTACAATTGGTATTTTTATTGATTTATCTAAGGCCTTTGATACTATTGACCATCAAATACTCTTAGATAAATTAAACAACTATGGTGTCAGACAGAGGTCTACCTTTACAGTGGTTTACAAGTTATTTACACAACAGAAAACAATCCGTACTAATTGAGAACACATTTTCTTCTTTGAAGCAAATTAACTATGGTGTTCCCCAAGGCTCAATCTTAGGTCCATTGCTTTTTCTTCTCTATATTAATGATGTCCACAATGTCTCCACTCTGCTAGACTTCATTTTATTTGCCGATGATACTAGCATATTCTATAGTCACTCAAACTATGAATCAATGATAAATACTGTAAACCAAGAACTTGTACACCTCTCCACCTAGTTTAAAGCTAATAAGTTATCGCTGAATATTGAAAAAACCAAATTTATTGTATTCACAAATAAAAATAAAAGAATCCCTAGTAATCTTACAGTAAAAATCGATGAAGTCCCAATAAATCAAGTAAAATATACTAAGTTCTTAGGCACCATCATAGATGAACACCTAACTTGGCAAGAACATCTTAGATTTATCGAAAGCAAAATCTCAAAAACCATAGGTATTATATACAGAGTTAGACACATATTGCCTAAATCAGTACTTGTATTATTATATAATTCTGTTTTTTTACCATATCTTAATGATTCAAACATTATTTGGGGAAGCACATACACCAATCGATTGAAAAAAATTCATCTGATTCAGAAGAAAATAGTGCGAGCTATAACATTTGCCGGTTATCAGGACCGTACACCACCAATATTTAAAAGACTAAGCTTTCTAAACATTTATGACATTAATAAGTTCCAAACTGCCATTTTCATGTACAAATTATCTCATAAATTATCGCCTCCCTTATTTACTGATTATTTTTGTTTGAATGGCGAGATACATAATTACGGCACATGTTATAGACTTAACTATCACTACATACAGTGCAACACAAATGTTAGAAAATTTCCTATTAAATACAATGGCCCTTACATATGGAATTCAATTGCTCCAGCTATTAAAAATGCCAACTCGCTGTCCATATTTAAAAAAAATAATAAATTAAACTTACTTGAAACATATAACTGATCACTCAATCATGATTTGTTGTTTTTCATTTTCAAAAACTTCCCCGCTAGTATAATAATATTTTTATTACTTCCCACCCGTATTCATATTTGTATATATTGTAATATTGTATCTGTATATATTGTAATTTTTTTCGTAACTAATTCTAGAGGCCTACCATAAGCTAGCTTCTTAGGTCTCTAGCGCAGAATTCATGAATTGTATCATATTTTTATATTAACAAAAACTGATTATCGATGCACATGTAATGTATATGTATATGTTTATTGCGAAAATAAATCTATTAAATCTAAAATATTCCATCTTTCGAACTTTTGATATTTCAATGTTGCCACTGTACATAATCTCGATTGCATTTTTGCTTTGTAGTTACATGTAATGGGTTGCCATTGTACCATGAAAGGGTTCGGTACAATCCATAACTGCTCTAAATCTATATTCTTATAACCCCTTTGTTTATTTTGTTTTCATTTATCAATAGTATCCTTTTTGTTATATGCATCTCAAACCGCCTGCTGAAAGCCAAACACATCAGTCATATTATGACTATAAACTGTAATGTTTCTGTGAGTAGTTCTTTTTATACTTCCTGTTAGAGAATCGTTGGGCTTGTCCGATGGCTCTCTGTGAAGTAATTCATGCCAACTCGATGTTGTAGCTATCTTTTAACCTCTGAAGGAAGGCAAGCATGTAAATTGGCCTGATGCACCAACCTCTATATTTACTGTTTCTAAAATCTTTCTACTTTTGGACGACTCGGCTTTTGTTATACCTCAACATGTTGGACATAATATGCAGCAACAGCTAATTTGTCATCTCTGTTGTCTGGTCACAATTAACATAATTGAGGCTCTTCTCTGCAGGGTACATCATTATGGAGTAAATAGAGAGCTGCCGCTGATGGTACTGGGCTAATTGTATTCGTCTTCGTAAAGGCATTTGTGGTTCTCGGCGAAATCCATTTGCAGGATGCACGAGCTATTGCCAACAGATTACTTCTCCAATTCCATGTTTGCAGGATAGGAACTGGCCTGTTTTTCTTTAATGAAGTAGTGCCATAAACGCTTCGATAACTGTGCTTTCAAGCTATTAAATCTAAAATTTAATGCACACTGTACCTCACTTAGTGCTTCTATATCAAATCTATACAGGTTTTCTTGTCAGTGTTCTTATTGTAGATTGTAACTAAGTGCTGCCACTTTTCATCAGTGTCCGGTTCTCCTAACAGAAACACCCTTTCTCATTCTTTCTTTGACACAAGAGAAGCTTTGATTTGTAACACTGTTTTATGTAATAGCATAATTATTACATACAAGAATACAATTGCAGTCGGAGTTTCTTTCTGACTATAACTAAGTTGTTTTGTTTTCCTGATGGTGTTATAGAAAACAAAAGATATCGTATAACAATAAAAAAGGATCATACGTATGTTTTATCATTGATGTGTTTTGAGGGTTACTTTTTATTTTTATGGCCAGGTGTCGCCTGTTATTTCCTGATGATATTGTCATGTAACATACAAGATATTTCTGTATAAAATTAGACACAACAACAAATTGCCAAAATCGGGCTTCATTCTCACGAATAACAGTCTCATGAAGCATGAGTACACTAATGAATACACAATAAATGAATACACTAAAACAGAAAAGGTAGTATTTGTCTATCACACCCACTATGAAATGTACGTACGCTAATCTCATACATAATTATTACATGGAATGTAACATTACGTGGTTTTAGCACGAGTTTAATAACGCCATATAATTTACTTTTAGTGTGAAAATCAATAGCGTAAACTATGTGAGTAATAAAATCAAGTGAAACAAATCTATGAGGCTCCTCAAAACCAATAATTAATTAGCTGTTTTCCCATTGTTTGATTTCTATTTAGTTACCATCAGTGCATAATCAATTAACTCTCACACACAAGAGAGGTCAGCATTGTTGAGTACGCAAAAAATTTGTATTTTGTTAATATTGTATAAGCTTGTTTGCAACATTGATAATTTGAATTTTTAAGCTATGTCAGAATTGCTCACAATACGTTTCTATTTACGGCTTGCCAATACTAAATCACCATTGCAGCTCACCCTTCACAATTTGTTTATTTTTTACCTATTTCAATCTTGTTTTCGTTACTTTCTCCGTCTTTTTAGAAAATTAATAGTAAGTCATGGATTATATTAGTTAACCATCCAGTATTTGTAAATTCTATCCGGTAGTTGATTTTCTGCTAATACATTCCACAGATGGAACGTGGATTTCATTAATTAACTGATTAGTTAGTGGCCGTACTTTCCTTTAGTTTATCTATAGAAATAATTATGTACGTATACGACCAAAGGAACACGGTATTCCTGTCCATGCTTACAACTATTTAAATGCATTCATATTGTATTAACCAAAAAATTTAAACAGTGTATATACTTTATCAAAAATTCATTTATAGCAAACATTGTTGCTATGCATTTATATGACAGCATTAGCCAAAACTGCAATTTATTACGCCATTTAGCCCAATAATAGTCTTTATTCTGGTGTTTGGTTTAAACATAATTTATGAATTGACAGATGCAGAACAATGGTGACCACAATGTACAAAAATATTGCAATAAACATGAGCATTACTATGTAACAAGAGTAACAAAGTTAATACTATTTAAAACGCTTGGTGTTTGAAATAAAAGATTGCAATAAAACAAAAATTTGAGTGTTCACAGAATTATATAGGGTATGGTTCCCGTGCAGGAACAAACGTACAAGTTCATTTGATGCAAGACTGTAAACATTGATGTTAAAAGCTGACAAAAGAATGCACAGATTTGTAAGTAAGTCGTGTCTCAGTGCACAAGTATTGTCAATTCTGGTCTTTTGATTCGACTAATTTTCGTAGTTGAGTTTCTACTAATGGAACATGGACTTCATGAATTAACTAATTAGCTTAAGTTTTTTTTATAGAAATAGTTATGTTCGTATATGACTAAATTAATACAATCTTCCTGTCCGTTTTTACAATTGGTGTTTAAATGCATTTACAACTGGAAAATATAAGCAGTGTATATTTTATATATTTGTAATTTATTTTACTTTGACATTATCAAAAATTCATTTATGGTATACGTTTGTTGCTATTCATTTATGACAACATTAGCCAAAGTTTTAATTTATTACAGCACTTAGGCCAGTACTAGTCTTTGTTTTGGTGTTTGCATATACCTTTTATAAACCTATATGCATATACCTATACATACAACTGCAGCTGTTTTATTTATGAAACCAGTATGGCCATATTAATCACCATTGCTAGACAACCCCTGGTGTATCCATCTCAACTGATTATGATGAACTTTGGCAATTGAAAAATGAGGCACTATAAAATTGATTTTGGGCATAAGGCGTTATATCTTGGTAGTTAGTTGGTTGCTTTTGTTATTCAGTTTTTGCTGTAAAATTAAATGAACAGGAGTTATACCGCCATACTGTTATAAACTTAATGCACATGAGCTTTTGCATTGTTAATTATGGATGATCAGTTGAATAAACCCTTGCAGTATTTTGCTGCTAGCACTTCTGCTCATGGAATATACAGAGCTTTTTTTTCACCTCATGTGACAGTTCGATTAGCATGGATACTTCTGTTTATTGGTGTATTTGTTTATAGTGGTATACAGGTTTACCAAATTGCTGTCAAGTTTAACAGTTCCCCGAAAACAGTTACAATAGGTGTGCGCAACGATGGTAAGCTGAACTTTCCCGCTGTGACAATTTGCAACAAAAATCCAGTGTCTTCGTCGAAATACTTCAAAGAACAGAATCTAACAGCTGCTGCAAATGTAACAGATGATGGTTACCCTGATTACAGTAACTGGTCATACTCGCCTTACTATTATTATGATTACCTCGGATGGGTAAGTTAACCTTTTCAATAAACAATTGTTGTTTTTTTCATTGTTGTTGCTGACAGCAATCTGTTTCTTGTCGTGTGGTTTGTGTGGAGCGAAAGCAGCAAAACATCATTTCTTAGCTTGTACATGAATCTTGAGCTGTTTCTCCTTCCAATGCCTGTACTTTTCTATACACGAGTAAACTGCATGTGTACGTTGTTAAATGTAAACTCCCGATATGGGGAAATAGCAGAAGTTGATTATTATCAATTGAAATAGCTCAAAAAATCACTTGTGTTTGCCACATTGTTAATTAGTTTATCAGTTTATAACGAAATAATAAAACAAAATTGCCAGAAAACTGTCATCTCAAACAGCCGTTATTATTTCAGCCTCTATAAGAATTAAATTAACTGGGTCACACAGGTAAATTATAAACTCCGGTGTGCGAAGGCAACTTGGTGCACAATTTCGAATAAACCAGCAGGTCGTTCGTTAGCAGTGAACTGATGAATTGGTGAAATACGTAGATTATGTTTTTGGAAAAATATAGCGGCAAAGGTTACACTGGAAATAGATAATGAACATTAAGAATTTTCATTTTTTTTAATTCTGGCATATTAACACGACGTTTTGTTTTCCTGCAGAATGTTCACTAATGTTTAAAGGTCAAATTATGCAAAGATACAACTTTAGCAATATATATTGAAGTTATCGAAAGAAACAACTTTTGTCAAAACTTTAAAATATAAAATATGTTACAAACATGTTATGCCGAGTCTAGCAGTCATTTTCTGTGTGATTGACTGCATAAAAAACAACCAGTTTTATAGGCAGATTCTACAGTACAAATATTCACTAATTATGTATCTACAAGGAATCCAAAGATGTAATGAAAACAGGCCTGCAGAAAAAGATATTCAGTAACGTTTTAGCTAGGTATTTGAAAACAAGGTTAAGGGAATTGAACTGCTTTGTACATTAAGAGAAGGCTTGTTATGGTACATGGATAAGCTTTCTTTTGTTAATAGGTACCAGTTATTTGTAGCTCTGGTCACACTGCTGAAATTATTAAAATCAGCCTTGTGGCTAAAAGCACAAATGTGATCATAAATGCTAGATTGAGGAGGAAGTTTTAGTTTCTTGCCTGTTTTACAGGAAATCCCAGATGTTCAAACATTTTATCTTTAAAATGTCTGGACGTTTTGACATGGTAAGTAGCATTACAGCTGCTATACTGAAATCTGTAAACAATACCAGATTGTAAGAATGTGCTTTAAATATTGGAAAGAAAAAGCCCAAAAATTGCCAAATTGAATATGAGGGTAAAGTTGCTCAACCATAGGAATGATTTTGTTCTTCACTTGCAAAGACTGAGGACCAGTGAACTAAAATAGGTAAATACACTATTTTTTGGAAACAGACAGTACTGTGATTTCTTTTGAAAAAAACTTTATCAAGATATTTTTGATGGCGAATTAACCAAATTGGAAACCCATTAGAAATTAAAAAAACTTTTCACAGTAGTAACTTCTTCGTGAAATATCTGATATGTTGATGAAATACAAAAAGATCTGTGTACTAAAGTTCAAATAAGATTTGCTTTTAAACTGTTTGCAAGCGAAAGATTCAAAATCAGCACACAGACCTGTAAACGTATTCTTCTCAAAAACAGATGTAGACATTTTGTCCTGATCATGAAGAAGCAGTATATCTAAAAAAGATAAAGAATTGTATTCAAAATTGCAAGTAAATATGGTGCAAAGGTGACACTAGTTTAAATATATAGCAGCCTAAAGTATAAAAATTACCAATTTTGTAAGAGACCACCACTTTTGTAAAAAAAAGTAGCCACTTTCGTGAAAAGGTCACTGATTTTGTAAAAAAAAGTCTTGCCCACTATTGTAAATGCAGAGGCTACTGTTTTTGTCAAAAAATTCCCGCCTTTGTAAAAAACCAGGTCACTAATTTTGTAAAAACATCAACCATTTTTGTAAAATATACCATTTCTACAAAAATAGTATAGTAGCCACTTTTGTAAAATCCATTCACTACAAAAAAGTAGGGGCTACTTTTTTGTTAAAAAAATTCCAGCTTTTGCAAAAAAAGATTAGCCACCAATTTTTTAAAAACACTAATAACCGCTTTTGTAAAACTTGCCACTTGTATTAAGTATTGTCCCTTTGCACATTAATTTACACCAGATATCAAAACACATGCAGCATGGGAATTGCATGATCATGATGGCACAATATGGTACAATGCTTTGTCATCATGAATATTGTGATAAGACAGTTCCACATGAGACAGTAGTATAAACGTTCCAGGAATCTGGTGATGAGA
The DNA here is from genome assembly GCA_030141605.1 of Tubiluchus corallicola. Taxonomy (NCBI): domain Eukaryota; kingdom Metazoa; phylum Priapulida; class Priapulimorpha; order Priapulimorphida; family Tubiluchidae; genus Tubiluchus; species Tubiluchus corallicola. The sequence continues at coordinate 5,768 of JAQGDQ010000928.1, read as the reverse complement.
TATCATAAGATTTTTCGATATTTGATTTTAAATCCTAGAATCCAAACTTACAGAATTTGTATTTGAATATCGCATTAGGACAACGTGAAAAATTAGTGCACTAAGACTGATGTTTTTATAAAAATAAACAGTTTTTATTGAAGCCAGTGCCCCAGCAACTTTACCACAATTTTGCATGTGCAGGTGATATTCATAATTTTACAGCAATAAACTACTTGAATTTGTTATTTGTATGTATTAATTGCTTCATAACATCATTTTCAAAATGTACCATAATGATATTTTTAAGAATTTTGTTTGTGTGAATAATAATAATAGTAATAATAATAACAATAATAATAATAATAATAATAATAATAATAATAATAATAATAATAATAATAATAATAATAATAATAATAATAATAATAATAATAATAATAATAATAATAATAATAATAATAATAATAATAACAACAATAACAACAACAACAACAACAACAACAACAACAACAATAATAATAATACACTCACACCTTCGTGATAATACCTACATATACATTTGTGATAATGTAAAAATGTAATTTCTTGATAGTAATTGTGTAAAATGATGTATGAGACGCCAATAAGTATGTTTTACTTAGTAATTATTTCCAGTGATAACAGTTACATCAATCATTTTGTTCATTGGACTTGTCCACAAGCAGAGTATCACAAGAGAACCCCCATTAGATACTACTCACCTGGATAAGAAGAGAATCGCAACCCAACAGAACGTGTGAAAACAAGTCAGAAAAAAAACTAGGTGGAGTTTGCTGTACCTTACAGAAATGAGAGTGAAATTTTAATATCTGCATTTGTTGCTTACCGATTACTTATGCTATAAAAGACAGTCAAGTCAGAACACTGCAATGCAAAAATACTGTTTTGACAAAAGTTGTTAATGCTTTTCCAAAATTAGTGATGTAATTTTTTTGCAAAGGAGGAAACTTTTTGACAAAAACAGTAGCTTTGCTTTTATCCAATAGTGGGTAAGATTTTTTTACAAAATTGGTGACATTTTTACGAAAGTGGTTAGTTTTCCTACAAATGTAGTGAGTTGATACAAAATTGGTAACTTTTACATTTTAGGTTGCAACAGCATATTATACTGCGTAGAGTGGTACATTCCTGTTAAGTTGACCCTGGTCAGTTTAATTAAATCACACACCTTTTGACAGTTGCAGTAATTAAGGTATAGTTAATTAAGAACTAAATAATAGAGGCAGTGTTTGACATTGAATTTTTTATTTGTCTAGACATTCCAAATATTGTACACAAACAAACTTAGCAGGCTATCAGCTTAGTATATTAATTAAAATTTTATTTTATAATTTTTTCCAGACTGACAGTGATTATGAGGAAACGACTGTATTGTATTTTGACGAGGAAGTTACCGATGTTGCAGAGGTTCTGATGGAAGTTAATACGAATATAACACTAAAAGACATTGTTAGTGCCTCGCCGCAGCAATTTATCATTAACTGCACTTGGATGGGCGTTGCTTGTGACATACCAAGGTAGTTTCCAATTTTATTTAGTTTTTAATTTGTGTAACATTCATAAGAGTTATGCTCTTTTTTACATTCTCTAGTTTATTTTCTCACTATGTTATGTTTTTGCTCCTTTCAAGTTGGGTCCTAGGGATGCACCGAATATTCAGAATGCACCGACTTCTTTCCCCAAATATCAGTAAAAGTTCGATCTGCTGAACTTCGGTTGTAATCACTAAGAGATTTACTGAAGTTACTTTTTTAATAACTGTCGCATTATGTAAAAATTATATTAACCTGAATATTTCGCTATATGCTAAAATTATCATAAAATGCTGATGATAAATTGCGAACACGATAAAACAGCTGATATCTTGTCTTCTGTTTTTGTTTTACAAATCAAAGAATGTGATGCACCATCAGTGCACAAGTCGTCGCAATGGCGTGGCGGTGCTGCATTTGCTTATACACGATGGAATAAACCATGAAACCTCAACTAGTCACAGTAAACAATTATATACTATTGCAGTTTTGCTTAAATGCTGTTTTTATTCATTGTACAAAATAAATTTTATACAGCTTTTGAAAGAATTGGGTCTGCTTTTAATACCCATTAAATAAAGACACAGATTTAGTAATCAGAACAATTCTACACTGTCAGTCACCACAGTTACTCATCGATCGCCACTAACGATAAAGCATTACAGAGATGATAATTTTATCAATTGGAATTAAAGAAAATTTAGTTGATAAAAATGTGCCTTCAATGCACCCCTACTCGGCCTATTCTAAGCCTGTTTGTGTCAGTCTGTAGCGTGGTCTTTGGTTTCTCTACATCTATTTTCATTGCCTTAAAAGATTATCCCGCTACTTTCTTTCTCTTATTGCACTAACTTTTATCTGTACCAATGATAAACTTCTGTAGTGTGCTAGGTATAGTCTGTGTAACTTCTTACAGAGATTTTAAAGCAATAGATGACCCAAGTTTTGGCAGATGTTTTACATTCAATGATGGATACAGCAACACACCACGTGCTACTAAAACCAGAAGCGTGAGAAGGGCAGGAGCAAATAAAGGTAATGACGGGTACAATAGGTGATTTTTTGCATGATAAGTTTCAAATTACAAAAATCTCATTGATTTTCAGAGCTGCGCCACAAGTAGGCCCATTTAACGTTTTTAAAGCACCTTTTAACGAAAATTCTGAAATTTGAAATTACTGTACTGTATGCAAAAAAGATTCGTAATAAAAACAGCATTTACTTTAATCTTGCTAGGGCTATCCTTGACTCTTTTTCTCAATGTATATGATTATCTGAAATCAGTTAGTGAATCTGGAGTCCACGTGGTGATTCACAATCCAGGGAACACACCTTTTCCAGCAGAAAGTGGTTTCGACATCCCACCTGGATATGCAACAGCTTCTGGTCTTACAATGGTAAAATAAACCTTTCTCAACATCACAGTTGGAAATTAATTTTTTTAGCGATTTACATTGAAAACAGTGAGTGATTCAGGCTATAACTGCCTCTTGTTTTTTTTATCAGACATTTAAATTGAATAAAGGTAAACTTACGAAACACTCTGCTGAAAGGACTCCTATGAGGCTAATTTTAAATTATTTTTCATACCTTTCATTTCTGCTTGGCCTTTAATTGATATCAATTACTTACGAACACGGTGATTTTTTACAATCTGCAGATTTATATTTCAGACAAATGTCTCTTTGGAGAAAATTCCCTATGGTAATTGCACTGATGGAAGTGATATTTATGATAATGTTACCCTTTTTCCTGAAGAACAGTACAACACTAAGGTATGAAGTCTGAATAAACTATTTTGTCTAAATTTGCTTTTGCCTTTATAGGAGCAAGGAGAGCTATCGCTTCTCCAAGCACATTTTTCAGAATTAACAATCCTGTTTAACAATTTTTTAACTCTTAATTTCACTTTTGCAAATAATAATAATAACACAAATGTTGTTATATTATGAGATCTAAGAGCTTACTGTAATACTTTTTGCTGCGTTTTATTTTAAGTACAAAATAGCAATTATGTACTTCCTTTAATGTTGTGTCTTCCCCCTGTTTTGATTTTAGACACAAAATTAAAATGTATAATCAAGGCATTAAAAATTGTCTGGCACGTGTCACTGTTATCGTTATTACGTGCTTGATCACCTTAACTTTCAAACCTGGCCATGTCCCTTTGTAGTACTTCTGCAAATCATTAGGTTTTTTATCTTCCTCTTGCATCTTCTTTTCTTTTTTTGGTCTCCTTTCTCTTGTTTTCTTTCATTGAACAAATATTCCAATAAACTTTTTAGAGTTTAAACCAATGGTGATTATAATGAAAGCGTCAAAGATTATTTGAACCTAGCAGCATTAGCAACCGAGCTGTGTCAGAGACAAGGCTATACCTTCTTGTTGTTCCTGTAGAAGAGATATTTAATTACACTGGCCAATTCTTTGCTAGATAATTTCGGAAAAGAGCATCACTTTAGAGCGTTGACATGTTTATTAATCGAACAAATTAGCATATTCATCTCAAACGAAAATTTGCTATTACAACAAATGGAGCAAGCAAGCATTAACTTTTGCGCTTTTAACATTGGATTTGTCAGCCGCTTGGCGTGCTTCTGAGCAGACTTCACAGTAGGTGTCACATAAGAGGCACTGCAGGTCTTACCTGTTTAATAGAAAACACTTGGTTAGTATTAGTGGAACCAGATCTCCTGAAATGATTCGGAAGTGGCGTGCTGCACAGAGATTGTTACTTAAATTGGTTTTAGGTCCTATATGCTTTTTTCCATTTACACTGCCCTACTTTTTCAGATTCGCAGGTTCTACGGTGTTGCTCTCCATTTTCATGTGGATGAAATTCGGAGTTATATCTTTGTGTAGAAACCAGTAATTCAGATGATGTTAACACATCCCGAAAATTCTGCAAAATTGTGCCTGTGAAATTCGTGTTTGTCAAATAGTTCTTTAAAATTGAATGATGGCGAAACGGATATGATTACTTTTCGGATTAGTGTACTTCAACTTTTAAGAATCAGTCAGTCCTTTATTCTGGTTGTCTAGCTCAAACCGAGTCTTTTATTTGTAAAATGTATTTGATCATCAGGTAAAATGCACTCAAGATATAAATATTTACATTATTGTAACAATATACGTCTGTACCAATAATAGGCCTACTGCCAAAAATGGCAATTTGTATTAATTTTTTGATCAAAACGGTTGCAGACATTTCTTTTTGAAGTAGATTGAATAACTGACAAAATTTGTGTTGTTTACAAAACATAGAAACATAAAAGATCAAAACAAGTGTCATTAATAGTAACCATTGCCCTCCCTGCAGCAGGACATATTGCTGTGCGGCAGTACATTGCATGCTCATTCATGCAAATGCAGTGCAATATACTCTAAAAGACCTAGCTGCATGAGAACAGCATGTGCAGTCATAGCAACTCAACAACCTCTATTTTATAAGGAAGAGTTGCACTTTCAAAAGGTGTGAATATAAATAATATATAAAGCTTTTCCTTTCTGAAAAGAATACCTTTAATCGTGATATTTATTTCACTGTTTGAATTTGATAATTATGAAAAACAGTGTGTCCACTGCATGCCCAAATTAAAGTGCCCTCTCTGATGAGATCATAAAATCAATTTATAGCTGTGTGACTTTCGTGCCTAGATCAGACTTTTAAAATAGATGCATTTTTTAAAGAAACTTGATTTCTCTTCTGAAACATGTACTTGTTGTTGGTCCTTCTTGTTTATGAAGAACTTTTACAATATTTTGGATAACATTTTTAGGCTTGCACCGAAAATTGCATTGTCAACAAAATGCTTACAACGTGTGGCTGCATTGTTCATAACTACTATTACCCAATTCTTAGAAAGAATCATGTGTCTATCTGCACAACTAAAGGTAAGGACACTGTCAAGAAAAATTAATAATCATGTTTATACACTTTCTACACAAAATTATATTATTAAATATTATGCTTACAAGCTTGAAAAACATATGTAACTAGAAAAGAAAATTCTTATTAATTTAAAATGCTCATGTAAACGTCATTGGCTCGCTATTTCAGTGTGCACCAAAAAACTCACTAGCTCACCAAAAGTTTGCTTAAATTTCTTATTCGAAGATTGACTGTTAAAATTGCTGCGCCTTGCCGTCAGCATGGGAGTTTAAATTTACAAGTCTCATGCAGTGTTACTGTTAATACAAAATTTGTATGCAGAT
>JAQGDQ010000910.1:72500-77500 GCA_030141605.1 Tubiluchus corallicola | reverse complement strand
AATGCCAAAATTTTGAAATTCGATGAAAATTTAGGAATTTATGTCGTATAATTTAATAGCGATCTTTGTTGGTTCATTCACAGTCGGATTTACAGGGGGGAATCGAGGGCAGTTGCCTCGGGCCCCAGAGCTGAGAACTTTCTTTATAAAAAGATCGTTTATTGCTTCGATGTGACTTCATTTACAAAACACTTACAACGACTGATTTCAGCATGAGCTATATAATAATCTTTATTTGCCATTAAAATGCGTTGATAATCACTGATAAAAACCTTACAGAGATGATCAATCAGTGTTAGTTAATAAAAACTTACACTGCTAAAGGCAAATGCGTCAGTGCAATCTAAACTACTGCGCAGTAATGGAAAGTAACGACGAATAAAATCAAACATATTTACAACTATGCACAAAAAATGAAAAAATTATGATTTAATTAATATGGCCGTGGATATATGAATTCTGAATTAGTGTGTATGTTGTCGTGCTGGTGTGATGGTATTTCATATCTGGCTAATATTCGTGATTTTAATTTTATTTTAAATACTGATAGGGACTTGTTTAACCTGTAATGGTAGAGAATTCCAAAGTAGAATTTACATCATGTAATTTAATATAAAACGTTGCTGGTTCGTTCACAGTCTGAATGGGCCCCCGAGCTAAAAACTTTTCTTTATAATGATTATAAAATTGGTTTCATTATTAAAAATAATTGCGTGGGAGTACCACAAAATGGAAAGACAGTCTTATCATGGCTAGATAAACACTATGGCTTATATTACAAACTGAAAATTTGTAGTCAAAGTTAAAATTCAGTTAATAAATTTGAGGAAAATAAGATCGGAAGATTTCGTCTCTTGCTAACGTAAACATTTTTTCGAAGAAATGAGGTTTTTTATTCATTATAGATCATTTTCTAATTGTCATGTAATTTAAATTTTACTTTGATAGGACCCCCGAGCTCAAACTTCCTGGGGCCCCCAATGTCTAATTCCTGCCCTAAGTTCATACTAAACTAAACTCAATTCAATTCATTCAGTTCAATTTCAATTCAAATTTTTGTAAGATTTGTCATGTAAAATACAAATACAATACTAAAATGAAACAAAACACAATGAAATAAAACATTACAAGATTAAAATTTAAATACCAAGGTTAGTAAATTAAAAGCTAAATAAATTTTAGAAAATTATTATATAATATTTCATTTCACCAAAAAAGCAGAAAAAAATTAAATAATCTGTAGCATTGCAAGACTGTAATTTTGTAAAAACTCGATTATTATTTTATTGTTGTTGTTATTGTTGTTGTTGTGTTGTTGTTGTTGTTTGTTTATGTTGTTGTTGTTGCTGTTGTTGTTGTTATTATTATTACACTGCATTTTACTCTTTCGAAACAGTAATGGTAAGAAGTTTCTATAAAATCACCGTAGCAACATTTAGTAAGAAATTTCTAATCAAAAGGTCTGTTTTCGAATGAAGATCATGTAATACATGTGTTACTAAGTATATCGTTAGTCACTATCATTATTGTATCGGTAATCGATTTGATTCGTTATGATTGTGCTGCATCTTAATTATTATTGCTTACTTTATTGTAGAACCATCATGAATTTTTCAATTTTGGCCTTTGTCCTTCTAGCAGGTAAGAAAATCACAGAGCTGATGAAAAATGTGTTGAGGACTTGCCAGCTAAGTGAGTTTAGAGTTATCAGACTGAATACGTTATTTATTTATTTATTTACTTATTTATTTGTTAATTTGTTTATTTTTATACTTGTTTATTTATTTATATGTTTGTTTATTTGTTTATTTATTTACTTACTCATTTATTTATTTATTTATGTATTTGTTTGTTTATTTATTTATATATATAAAATCACTTTATATACGTGTGCAGTATAGATAGTTCTATCATGGGCATATTGTGTTAAGTCTGAATTATGTAAAACTAAATGAAGTTTATTAACATATAAACAAAAGAGTAAAGGACCTAATATCGTACCTTGCGGGATGCCTCTCTGTGGGGTGTCCCATGTTGAAAAAGTGTGTTTGTTCGGCTTGACTCTTTGTTTTCTATTGTGTAGGTAATTATTAATTAGTTTGAGAGAAGTATAATCTAATCCTAGGTGGCGTAAGTTGTCTAGTAGTAAATTGTGATCGAGGCTGTCAAAAGCTTTACTTAGATCTAAAAATGCTGCTGTGATATATTTATTTTTATTTAAGTTGTAACGCCACTTTTCAGTGGCATCAATTATTGCGTCTATTGTAGAATGTAGTTTTCTAAAACCGAATTGATGATTTGACAGTAACTTATTATTTTCAATGTAATTGTTTATTTGGTTGTAGATAACTCTTTCAAATACTTTGGCTAGTACATGCACTACTGAAATTGGTCTGTAGTTTGTATGGTTTGTATGGTGTTAGTTTGGTGTGTGTTGTTGTAGTGTTGGTTTGTGGTTTGGTGCTGTTATTGGAGTTATGTTTGCTTGTTTACACACTGCTGGAAATTCTGAGCACATTAAGACTTGGATGGTGATATATGTTAGATGAGGAGTAATGATGCTGGCACAGTCTTTTAACATTTTTATTGACATGCCTGAAGGTCCACTTCCTTTATTTACATTTAAACTGTTTAATATTCTAAAGATGTCGTATTCTGTGACGCTAGTAAATGAGAAAGTGGATTGTATTACTGATTGGTTTTTGTATATATTGTGTACATTTGCATTATGTTGGCGTGGCAAGTTGTCAAATTTTCCGAGATTGATAAATGTCGAATTTAATTTGTTATCAATGTCAACTGGATCAGATATTATACTGTCATTTTCTCGTAAACTGTTTATTTGTAATTGATCGCTTCTGTATCTGTTAAGTACGTCATTTTTGTTTAAGTGTAGTTGCAACATTGCATTTATTAGTATAATATTTATTTTTGAATTTCCTATTTTAATTATTATATTTATTTCGTGTCTTTTTGTAATTATTGTAATTTCGTTTTCTGTGGCAGCCATTTTGAGAATGGTGGGCATTTTTGAAATGAAAGTAACATAAATAGATTTCTTATATCCAGCCACCCTGGAATAGATGTCATAATCGCATTACTGCCACACAAAACTTTGACAGCACGATAGGTTTCTTTGATGTAATAATTTACCCCCTAGCAAAACGTTATCCTGTATAATTATGGCCCTAGGCCTACACGTATTTGTTCTATGCAATGGGCCTATAATAATGTCCATAAAACTGAGAATTACTGATTTAAAACTGCAAATTAAAAAGAAAATGTTCAGGCTACAATTATAATGTTAATGTTGAGTTACTGATGTCAACATACAGCAACTTTTTTATTGCGTTACAAAAAGGTCACCATATGTCTGGGCATTAGAAATTTACAATTTATAATTAGAATTTTCAACAATGAGCTAAAATTCGCCTTATATTAGCGCTTAGGAAGTACAAATTTAGTACCATTTCGTTATTCGAATAACTTTCCAAAAATCAATCCTCCATTGGTTGCCCTGTTTAATCTAACAGGGTAGCCATGTTTAATCTAACAGGGTTGCCATGTTCAATCTAACAGGGTAGCCATGTTCAATCTAACAGGGTTGCCATGTTTAATCTAACAGGGTTGCCATGTTTAATCTAACAGGGTTGCCATGTTTAATTTAACAGGGTTGCCATGTTTAATGTCGCAACTAAGTCAGGCTGACATAGCCATCGTTCTAGATGTGCATAATGAATATAGAAGACTTCTTCCCAATGTTACAGACGATGATAAATCAGCTGCTGATATGTTAAAAATGGTAAGTGTATAAAAAATCTCTAGTCTTTTTAGTCAGAATGTGCGTACATGACTGGTCTGATGAATTACAATTAGATGTTTTTCATTCTGCATTCTGTACGCCTAATTTTCATTATACCTGTTTCATCATCATCATCATCATCCAATGAATCACACGTCCAGTGACATGATTCTGCTCACCTCCCTATGCCAGGACTCCCTGCTCGCCGCAATGCCCCAAGTGCATTTATTTCTAAGGTTCAATGCTGAAGTGTTTGAATCTTTCTGTGAAAAATTCAAATATGTTAACATTTGTCCTCCTGCAGTTTTTTTAGCTGGTTCTATACCTGTTTCACGCACTATTATCCATTCAGACAATCACGTGCTACTGTAAACAATATGTGTCGCCACCTACAGGTGGTACAATGCCACTGCAAAACCCCTAGTTTGAATAAAGTATAATAATTTAATAAGTAACTTATGCCTGTTTGTTAGTTTAAACATAATTTATTTAGGATTAGATCAGACAGTGTGAACAACATGCCTGTTTGTTTAATTTCGTTGTTACCTTTTGTAGACATGGAACACAGACGCTGCAAGTTTTGCACAGCAACACGCCGAGAAATGCGTGTTCGAACACAGCAATAGGGACGAAAGGGGTGACATATCCCGTGCGTACTTTAATGGTTTATTACTTACTAAATTTCTTCACTAGATGGCGCGTTTCTGTTTGCTCACTACTACTGTTTACGTAACTCATTCACCTGAGCGTCAGACGTGACATTTCAGAACGAGACACTTAGACACGGGGACACTTTGGCACTAGACACGTAACTAATTAAGTAAAATTTTAAAATACTGTATTTTGTCAATAAGATGAAAAATACGTTTTTTGGTTAGTGAGTGGTGCATCCTGGAGGTGGGACAACAACATTTTACCAATTGGTGAAAACACTTTAAATCATTAATAATTTTTTTTCTAGTTACCTAAGTCTTTCAGGCAGGTACGCGAAATGTAAAGCAACATAACTTTGTACGGAAAGTTTAATGGGACATTTTCTTCCCATGATTTACGTTATGCTTATGTGACGTCATGTAATGGTGCCTCGGAACAATATAGCGGGAGATTTAAAATGAAAACAAACAAAAATTCTTTTCAACTCGAGTACGACACACGCATTAAATTCGTATAAAGAAGTAAAATTTTTTAAGGTGATTTT
>JAQGDQ010000910.1:0-67500 GCA_030141605.1 Tubiluchus corallicola | reverse complement strand
GCGGATCTCTCACTAAATGCACTATCTTTAAATCTAACTTATTACCGCTTAGCAATGGTTCCAAAGCAGAGAGTGGCGTACGAATTGTCTTTATCAGTGTGTACGGATACAGCCGACAGGTGTCGCTGAACAGTTTCTGCCTCAGCGGGCTTTTGGGATAGTACGTGATGAAAGCGTCCTTAAATTTTTCCATTTTTCGACACGACATTTGATCCACGTCTTTACAGGCGTACTGCATTATCATACCAAGAATGTTTTCCCTTTTTTCAAAGCGTTGCTTTTCCAGAGGAGGTAGTTCTTGACACGTGAGAATGTCTTCTACTGCAGTCGTTTTAAACGAGTTTATTTCTTCAGTTTTCAGGTTGAGTTTACCGCAACGTCTTGAGACGCTATTTATATTTTTTTCACTAAAACACTGCATGAGAGGTTCGTAAATGTAAAACACATCAGGTGAGGCGTTAATAATATCGCCCATAAGCGATGAACCTGAGCGAAATCTGGTTGCTATGACAACGGCTTTCCTCTGCCGGTCACCATGGTAACTCTCATTTGTAAGAGCAATCCTTACCTCTTCGGCGATTTTGCGGGTTTTGTTCTCGTGAAAATGCAACTTTTCTGAAACAAAAATAAAATAAAAAATACAGGAAAATTCCAAAAAAAGATGTACAACAAAAATCTATTCTAATCGTTAAACACAATGATGGCGACATCCTGATTATCTGTGAGTTGTAACAGTTTCTACAAAACTCTGAGAGTTGTAACAACTTCTACAAAACTCTGTGAGTTGTAACAACTTCTACAGAACTCTGTGAGTTGTAACAACTTCTACAGAACTCTGTGAGTTGTAACAACTTCTACAGATCTCTGTGAGTTGTAACAACTTCTACAGAGCTCTGTGAGTTGTAACAACTTCTACAGAACTCTGTGTGTTGTAACAACTTCTACAGAGCTCTGTGAGTTGTAACAACTTTTACAGATCTCTGTGAGTTGTAACAACTTCTACAGAGCTCTGTGAGTTGTAACAACTTCTACAGAACTGTGTGAGTTGTAACAGTTTCTACAGATCTCTGTGAGTTGCAACAACTTCTACAGAACTGTGTGAGTTGTAACAGTTTCTACAGGTCTCTGTGAGTTGCAACAACTTCTACAGAACTGTGTGAGTTGTAACAGTTTCTACAGATCTCTGTGAGTTGCAACAACTTCTACAAAACTCTGTGAGTTGTAACAACTTCTACAGAACTCTGTGAGTTGTAACAACTTCTACAGATCTCTGTGAGTTGTAACAACTTCTACAGAGCTCTGTGAGTTGTAACAACTTCTACAGAACTCTGTGAGTTGTAACAACTTCTACAGAGCTCTGTGAGTTGTAACAACTTCTACAGATCTCTGTGAGTTGTAACAACTTCTACAGAGCTCTGTGAGTTGTAACAACTTCTACAGAACTGTGTGAGTTGTTACAGTTTCTACAGATCTCTGTGAGTTGCAACAACTTCTACAGAACTGTGTGAGTTGTAACAGTTTCTACAGGTCTCTGTCAGTTGCAACAACTTCTACAGAACTGTGTGAGTTGCAACAACTTCTACAAAACTCTGTGAGTTGTAACAGTTTCTACAGATCTCTGTGAGTTGCAACAACTTCTACAGAACTGTGTGAGTTGTAACAGTTTCTACAGGTCTCTGTCAGTTGCAACAGTTTCTACAGATCTCTGTGAGTTGCAACAACTTCTACAGAACTGTGTGAGTTGTAACAGTTTCTACAGATCTCTGTGAGTTGCAACAACTTCTACAAAACTCTGTGAGTTGTAACAACTTCTACAGAACTCAGTGAGTTGTTACAGCTTCTACAAAACTCTGTGAGTTGTAACAGCTTCTACAGAACTCTGTGAGTTGTAACAACTTCTACAGAACTGTGTGAGATGTAACAACTTCTACAAAACTCAGTGAGTTGTAACAACTTCTACAGAACTGTGTGAGATGTAACAACTTCTACAAAACTCAGTGAGTTGTAACAACTTCTACAGAACTCTGTGAGATGTAACAACTTCTACAAAACTCTGTGCGTTGTAACAACTTCTACAGAACTCAGTGAGTTGTAACAGCTTCTACAAAACTCTGTGAGTTGTAACAGCTTCTACAGAACTCTGTGAGTTGTAACAACTTCTACAGAACTGTGTGAGATGTAACAACTTCTACAAAACTCTGTGAGTTGTAACAACTTCTACAGAACTGTGTGAGATGTAACAACTTCTACAAACCTCAGTGAGTTGTAACAGCTTCTACAAAACTCAGTGAGTTGTAGCAACTTCTGTAGATATCTGTGAGTTGTAACAACTTCTACAGTACACTGTGAGTTGTAACAACTTCTACAGAACTGTGTGAGATGTAACAACTTCTACAAAACTCAGTGAGTTGTAACAACTTCTACAGAACTCTGTGAGATGTAACAACTTCTACAAAACTCTGTGAGTTGTAACAACTTCTACAGAACTCTGTGAGTTGTAACAACTTCTACAGATCTCTGTGAGTTGTAACAACTTCTACAGAACTCTGTGAGTTGTAACAACTTCTACAAAACTCTGTGAGTTGTAACAGCTTCTACAGAACTCTGTGAGTTGTAACAACTTCTACAGAACTGTGTGAGATGTAACAACTTCTACAGAACTCTGTGACTTGTAACAGCTGCTACAGAACTTTGTGAGTTGTAACAACTTCTACAGATCTCTGTGAGTTGTAACAACTTCTACAGAACTCTGTGAGTTGTAACAACTTCTACAGAACTCTGTGAGTTGTAACAGCTTCTACAGAACTCTGTGAGTTGTAACAACTTCTACAGAACTGTGTGAGATGTAACAACTTCTACAAAACTCTGTGAGTTGTAACAACTTCTACAAAACTCTGTGAGTTGTAACAACTTCTACAAAACTCTGTGAGTTGTAACAACTTCTACAGATCTCTGTGAGTTGTAACAACGTCTACAGAACTGTGTGAGATGTAACAACCTCTACAGAACTCTGTGAGTTGTAACAGCTTCTACAGAACTCTGTATATATATATATATATATATATATATATATATATTAACTAAGAACTTTTAACTTGAATATTCACGTCAATAGAATTTATTGTAATTCATTTTCCCATGGTGTTGTGTTGAATAAGAAGATTTTATCGAGAAAAAGCTTCGTTTGACATTGCAATAATATTCATGATTTTCGAAGAGAAAGTTACAAACTGAAAACATTGTTAACTTTGTGTTGCAGTTTGTAACTTTCTCTTCGAAAATGAAAAATAATATTGCAATGTCAAACGAAGCATATGCTCGAAAAAATCTTCTTATTCAACACAACACCACGGGAAAGGGAATTACATTAAAACAGAATAACTATGAATTATTATCACAACCTGCAAATCTGCCGTATTTTACGAACAACCCAGCTAACCGCAGAAATCCAGCTATCGACAAACACCTAAAAATCCATTCCATTTTCGCGTTTTTCAACAAGAACCTCGCAGTTTCATTCATGCTGGTTCACAAAACTTGTTTGGTAAATAAAGAGCGTGAGTAATCTTCTCAAATATAGATACGTCTTTGATAAGATTTAATAACACTGGGAGCCATTGACCCTATGCTGGATGCCTAGTTCCTCTGAACAGCTTTGTCATTCTCTGAGGCGTAGCAAGGAGTGGGCGATAGAGGGCGTAGGGGGCAATCGTAACTCCAGGCGTAAGAGTGAGAGGGTACAAAATTCGTCTAGAGATTAATGACTGTTAATTATTAATTACTAGTTCCACATTAACAAAGCAATTAACGAAAGTTTTCAAACTACAAAAAAATTGCCTAGTCAGAGATGAAAAAAGTTGGGCAGCTAATTTTACGTGAACATTTCGGTAAGCGGCACAAGTTTGAATTGGTTTAAGCAGCGCGCACTTACGGAAAGTTACGATGCGCAAACGGAAAGTCACGAAGTCTCCCAGTTACGTCATAATTTTCAATAGATATGCTTTACAGATGGTTCTTTGCAAAGTCCTTTGTTATATTTTTCCGAGTTTAAGTGATAACAGCAAAATAAGCCCAACGTACTGAGCGACTTGTTCTTTCCTTTAGCACACCACAAACAGTTTAAGTGATAACAGTAAAATAAACCCAACATACTGTGTAATTTGTTCACTCCTTTAGCACACCACAAACAGTTTAAGTGATAACAGTAAAATAAGCCCAACATACTGTGTGATTTGTTCTTTCCTTTAGCACACCACAAACAGTTTAAGTGATAACAGTAAAATAAGCCCAACGTACTGAGCGACTTGTTCTTTCCTTTAGCACACCACAAACAGTTTAAGTGATAACAGTAAAACAAACCCAACATACTGAGTGACTTGTTCTTTCCTCTAGCACACCACAAACAGTTTAAGTGATGACAGTAAAATAAACCCAACATACTGAGTGACTTGTTCTTTCCTTTAGCACACCACAAACAGTTTAAGTGATGACAGTAAAATAAACCCAACATACTGAGTGACTTGTTCTTTCCTTTAGCACACCACAAACAGTTTAAGTGATGACAGTAAAATAAACCCAACATACTGTGTGATTTGTTCTTTCCTCTAGCACACCACAAACAGTTTAAGTGATAACAGTAAAATAAACCCAACGTACTGAGTGACTTGTTCTTTCCTCTAGCACACCACAAACAGTTTAAGTGATAACAGTAAAATATGCCCAACGTACTGAGTGACTTGTTCTTTCCTCTAGCACACCACAAACAGTTTAAGTGATAACAGTAAAATAAACCCAACATATGGAGTGACTTGTTCTTTCCTCCAGCACACCACAAACAGTTTAAGTGATAACAGTAAAATAAACCCAACGTACTGAGTGACTTGTTCTTTCCTCTAGCACACCACAAACCGTTTAAGTGATAACAGTAAAATATGCCCAACGTACTGAGTGACCTGTTCTTTCCTTTAGCACACCACAAACAGTTTAAGTGATAACAGTTAAATAAACCCAACGTACTGTGTGATTTGTTCTTCCTCTAGCACACCACAAACAGTTTAAGTGATAATAGTAAAATAAACCCAACGTACTGAGTGACTTGTTCTTTCCTCTAGCACATCACAAACAGTTTAAGTGATAACAGTAAAATAAACCCAACGTACTGAGTGACTTGTTCTTTCCTCTAGCACACCACAAACAGTTTAAGTGATAACAGTAACATAAACCCAACGTACTGAGTGACTTGTTCTTTCCTCTGGCACACCACAAACAGTTTAAGTGATAACAGTAAAATAAACCAAACGTACTGAGTGACTTGTTCTTTCCTCTAGCACACCACAAGCAGTTTAACTGATAACAGTAAAATAAACCCAACGTACTGAGTGACTTGTTCTTTCCTTTAGCACACCACAAACAGTTTAAGTGATAACAGTAAAATAAACCCAACGTACTGAGCGACTTGTTCTTTCCTCTAGCACACCACAAACAGTTTAAGTGATAACAGTAAAATAAACCCAGCATACTGAGCGACTTGTTCTTTCCTTTAGCACACCACAAACAGTTTTAGTGATAACAGTAAAATAAACCCAACGTACTGAGTGACTTGTTCCTTCCTTTAGCACACCACAAACAGTTTAAGTGATAACAGTAAAATAAACCCAACGTACTGAGTGACTTGTTCTTTCCTTTAGCACACCACAAACAGTTTAAGTGATAACAGTAAAATAAACCCAACGTACTGAGTGACTTGTTCTTTCCTTTAGCACACCACAAACAGTTTAAGTGATAACAGTAAAATAAACCCAACGTACTGAGTGACTTGTTCTTTCCTCTGGCACACCACAAACAGTTTAAGTGATAACAGTAAAATAAACCAAACGTACTGAGTGACTTGTTCTTTCCTCTAGCACACCACAAACAGTTTAACTGATAACAGTAAAATAAACCCAACGTACTGAGTGACTTGTTCTTTCCTTTAGCACACCACAAACAGTTTAAGTGATAACAGTAAAATAAACCCAACGTACTGAGCGACTTGTTCTTTCCTCTACCACACCACAAACAGTTTAAGTGATAACAGTAAAAAAAAACCAACGTACTGAACGACTTGTTCTTTCTTTTAGCACACCACAAACAGTTTAAGTGATAACAGTAAAATAAACCCAACGTACTGAGCGACTTGTTCTTTCCTCTAACACACCACAAACACTTTAAGTGATAACAGTAAAATAAACCCAACAGACGGAGTGATTTATTATTTCCTCTAACACACCACAGGCAGTTTAAGTGATAACAGTAAAATAAACCCAACGTACTGAACGGCTTGTTCTTTTATTTAAATTAAATTTTTTAAAATTATATCATGCGTTTATTAGAATTCACTTGTAATTTTGTTATAGTTTTAAAGCATCCTGTGAAATGAAACATCAGCTTCAAATATCATAAATAAATTCAATCAGTCAGTCAGTCAGTCAGTCAGACTATCTATCAAGAATATAATTATGATTATATGAATAAAAAATAAGTAACAATGAATAAACAGAAAATTATAAATAAAAATAAAAAAAAAAAATAAAAAAAAAAAATAAAAAAAAAAAAAAAAATTAGGGAAGGGGTTATAAATAACAATGAATAAACAGAAAATTAGGGAAGGGGTTATAAATAACAATGAATAAACAGAAAATTAGGGAAGGGGTTATAAATAACAATGAATAAACAGAAAAATAGGAAGGGGTTATAAATAACAATGAATAAACAGAAAATTAGGGAAGGGGTTATCAGCAACAATGAATAAACAGAAAATTAGGGAAGGGGCTATAAATAACAATGAATTAACAGAAAATTAGGGAAAGGGGTTATAAATAACAATGAATAAACAGAAAAATAGGGAAGGGCTATAAATAACAATGAATAAACAGAAAAATATAGTAGGGGTTATAAATAACAATGAATATACAAAAAAATAGGGAAGGGGTTATGCAATTCGCCACACAATTTAAATACTCTAACCCTAACCTAACCCAACCCGTAACCCTATATCACTATAGCCTAATCCTAACCCTAATCCTAATCCGTAACCTTAATCACTAATCCATATACACGAACTAATTTCTTGTGTAGTGGAGAATTGTAAACTTTAGCCAAAAATAGGACAAACCAAAAAAAATTATTCTAAAAGGTAATAAATAACTACGGATCTACAGAATTTAAAGCGAAGGGGCTATAAATAGTTGTTAATAAACCACGTTAAAACTTGTTGAAGTTGTCTATAAATAACAATGAATAATACATGAACATTGAATTGAAGAACAGGATTATGAATGATATTTTAATAAAATGACGTCATATCTGTCATTAACCAGAAGTACTTTACCAAGTCTTTAGTTGAAATTGCTTTTACATAGCTTACTAACGTGATTATACTTTTAGCTGTTCCTCTGTGCATATTAAAACCTTTAGTGTATCAGTAAGCAGTAGGCCTATTACTTGACTACCAGACCACTGGACGCTATGTCCAGTAATTCAGAATTTCAGCCAGTTTCCGCTAACGTTGTATGAACCAATTTAGTCTACTGAGGTTAATCAAAGTAAGTGGTGGTGGTGGTGGCAGCGGCAGTGGCAGCAGTGGTGGGGGTGGTGGTGTAGTGGTGTAGTGGTGTGTAGTAGTGGTGGTGGTGACAGCAGCGACAGCGTGGCACCAGTGGTGTTGGTGGTGGTAGTGGTGATAGTGGTGATGGTGTTTGTGGTGATGGCAGTGGTAGTAGTAGTAGTAGTAGTAGTAGTAGTAGTAGTAGTAGTAGTAGTAGTAGTAGTAGTAGTAGTAGTAGTAGTAGTAGTAGTAGTAGTAGTAGTAGTAGTAGTAGTAGTAGTAGTAGTAGTAGTAGTAGTAGTAGTAGTAGTAGTAGTAGTG
The DNA here is from genome assembly GCA_030141605.1 of Tubiluchus corallicola. NCBI lineage: Eukaryota > Metazoa > Priapulida > Priapulimorpha > Priapulimorphida > Tubiluchidae > Tubiluchus > Tubiluchus corallicola. The sequence continues at coordinate 59,594 of JAQGDQ010000910.1, read as the reverse complement.
GTAGTAGTAGTAGTAGTAGTAGTAGTAGTAGTAGTAGTAGTAGTAGTAGTAGTAGTAGTAGTAGTAGTAGTAGTAGTAGTAGTAGTAGTAGTAGTAGTAGTAGTAGTAGTAGTAGTAGTAGTAGTAGTAGTAGTAGTAGTAGTAGTAGTAGTAGTAGTAGTAGTAGTAGTAGTAGTAGTAGTAGTAGTAGCAGTAGTAGCAGTAGTAGTAGTAGTAGTGGTAGTGGTAGTAGTAGTAGTAGTAGTAGTAGTAGTAGTAGTAGTAGTAGTAGTAGTAGTAGTAGTAGTAGTAGTAGTAGTAGTAGTAGTAGTAGTAGTAGTAGTAGTAGTAGTAGTAGTAGTAGTAGTAGTAGTAGTAGTAGTAGTAGTAGTAGTAGTAGTAGTAGTAGTAGTAGTAGTAGTAGTAGTAGTAGTAGTAGTGGTGGTAGTAGTAGTAGTGGTAATGGTGGTAGTGGTAGTGGTGGTAGTGGTAGTAGTAGTAGTAGTAGTAGTGGTAGGTAGTAGTGGTAGTAGTAGTAGTAGTAGTAGTAGTAGTAGTAGTAGTAGTAGTAGTAGTAGTAGTAGTAGTAGTAGTAGTAGTAGTAGTAGTAGTAGTAGTAGTAGTAGTAGTAGTAGTAGTAGTAGTAGTAGTAGTAGTAGTAATAGTAGTAGTAGTAGTAGTGGTGTTGGTGGTGGTAGTGGTGATAGTGGTGATCGTCTTTGCGGTGATAGCGGTGGTGGTAGTGGAAGTAGTAGTAGTAGTAGTAGTGGTGGTGATAGTGGCGGTGGTAGCGATGATGATGGCGGTGGTGGCAGTAGGTGAAAGGATAGCAGCAACTGCATCAGTAGCAACAAAAGTTGCAGCAACAAATATAAGTTACTCATTTGAATCAGTTAGATATACTTTACTTGAGATGCTTCCATAGGAACGACTTTTGTTTCCATGGAAACATACGAACAGATAACGAAACATCATGGAGGTGACACAACATTTTGAGAAGAAAGCCATTAGCCATTACATCTATCTTTTTGCTATTTGTATCAGTAAACTTCAAGAAAATCTAGCAAAGGACATCTTTGGCAAACCGCCAAGAGCTTGCTATATACAAGATGGAAGATACAATCATTACTATTATAGCATAGATATTAGTGAAAAACTACAACCTGGTGATAAGATAAAAACTGGTATCGTCGCTGATCCCCTGTTTAACAAAATTGCTTACATTTACCGCCACGAGGTGGCCGACAGTCGCATGGATTGGCAATTGTTCACCTGGCCCAAGTATCGTTTTGGTCGAGATTATGAATTTGAGAACAGAAACCAAAAGTTGAGATTGGCACTATCTGTGGGCAAGTATTTTGCAAAGTATAGAAGTGAAGAGCTGGATAATCGCGCACCTAGTGCGATAATTGAATTTGCATGCTGTGCCCGAATACGAAGAGGTACGAGATACGATCCCAACGAGGCTCATCTGATCACTCTCAAGATCCGGATTCACCCTGTCGATATGTTCCTGCCCACTTTTGTTGGGTCACCCTACCCACCTCTGGAAATAGACGAAGGCACTTTGGTTGGAACGAAAGTGTTTTCATTTGAAGTAGCTGATAAGGATTCATTCACGTATGCAACTGAGTTTAAAGTGTGCCTGGAACCTCGCTTTCCACCACCTCTGCACATAACATGCAGTTTGGATGAATATTTTGAACAAAAAGATGGACAAACGAGAACACATTACGATATCTACGTAAAGAAAAAGATGTTCCATAGAAAATTGACATACCATGAGATAAACCTCGTGATTCATCGATTCATTTATTACGAAACCGTGTCGCCAGAGCAATACATCCATACTACACTTGAAGTTATAGTCAGAGACATAAATAACGAAAATCCTGCGTTCAAAAGACCGGCGGTGTCCGGCGTTTACAAAGCAGACGTGGTTGGCGAAACGTCAGTGGGAGAACTCCTGGAAATTGACCCAGGTCCCATATCAGCCCGCGACCTGGAGGAGCTGGGAACCGTCATATATTATAGTTTTGCTTTTCCAGATCAAACCGATGGTAAGTTTGAGATAGACGAAGTCAACGGTGAGATAACTGTTGCTCAGTCCCTTCCACGAAGTGCCAACTATTACGTCCTCATACAAGCTACAGAACACGAGAATCGTGAACATTACGACAGAGCTCTGTTATCGATAAAAGTACGACAAGATATACTAGACTTCGAGAAGAAGTCGTATTCCGTAAATGTTTACGAAAATGAACCAGTTGGTACAGCATTACTGACAGTACCTATTAAATATTGGTACACGAGGGTCAGCATGTCCTACGTTCTAGAAACAGAATCGGGTACTCCGGTGCAAAATTTCCAAACTGTCAACTCTGGCTGTGTTCACCTCAAATCTTATCACAGATCGTATCTTGATTTTGTTATTGCACAATCACTGGACGCGAATAGCAAAGATTCGTATAAAATTACGTTAAAAGCCTTTAGACATTATAGAAATCTACAAGGACAGACAGAGATTAATGTTTCTGTGAAGAGAACAAAGACGAGGAATCCTCGGTTTCTGCAGGAGGTATACTTGATGACGACCAAAGGAGAGATTGGTTCAACTGTAGGTGCTGTTAAAGCCGTTCATCCAAAAAATATCTCACTAGCATTGAATTACTCGATTCTCAGTTATAAAGACATCTTGTACATCAACGATCAAGGAGAAATTGCACTAAAAGCGGTACCGGAAGTCAACATGGTGGTCGGAATCAGAGCTTGCGTCAATCAACATGGCGCCTACAGCGTGGAACGTTGTTGTTATGCCGTGGCACGTGTCACCCTGGAAAACAAAGGAAATTTCCCTCGCTTCGCGGGACTTGCACACGCCCAACGAGCCAAACGAAATCCACCGTTTGGATTTGTTTTTCTCGCAGTTTTTAGCGCATTGTTGCTATGCGTGATCATTGTTTTATTAACAATATTTCACTCCTTGTTATCAAAAGAAAGAAATTAATACAGCTCCAGATGGCGTGATCATTGTTTTATTAACAATATTTCACTCACTGTTATCAAAAGAAAGAAATTAATACATTTTAGAGACATTTTAGAGACAATTAGACGTTTTTATTTATCTCCTCATTTACACCTGTATACAAATTGACTATTATTTTTTAGTTATTGATTAAAAAGGATAAATTAAGCATAAGGGAAAGAGTTAAGGGGGTGCAGGAGAAAGGGTAGTGAAAGACCAATTGGTCATCGAGCCAGCTACCCTTCTCAGATTAGTGAAAATTGTAAAAAAATTGTGGTGCTGCTGTTAATATGAATTTATGGGGGGATACATTAATACAGCTGCAGCGGTTTTCAAAACTAAAGAAACAATGATTATTGCTAATATAATATCACATATTACGATATATTATAGGGCTACCAAATAAACACTGCGAACAACTTAATCAGCAGTAAGCTTTTCAGTTTTTTATGCGCATGCGCAGTTATTGTAGGTCAAAGGTTAAGTGTACCAAATAGTAATGTGTCGCAGTTGCTGTAGGTCAAAGGTTAAGTGTACCACGCAGCAACGTGTCGCAGTTGCAGTAGGTCAAAGGTTAAGTGTACCACAGCCATGCGTCTTGACAACAACGTGACATATGGGTAAAGCAAAGCTGTACACCGCATCAATTTAGCAAGTTCAGTTGTTTTACGTAAACTTTACTTTATTAAGCATTAGTCTGTGCATAGAGTGATTTACTAGCAGGATCTTGCTTGGGAACAATAAGAATGAAAAGTTTAAAAGAAGATTTATGAAAAGTTATCACAATCCAATACCAAATCCATAGCATCTAAGATTACCACAATCCAGTACCAAAATCCATAGCATCTAAAATTACGACAATCCAATACCAAAATCCATAGCTTCTAACATACCACAATCCAATACCAAACTCCACTGCATCTAAGATTACCACAATCCAATACCAAAATCCATAGCTTCCAACATACCACAATCCAATACCAAAATCCATAGCTTCTAACATACCACAATCCAATACCAAACTCCATTGCATGTAACATACCACAATCCAATACCAAAATCCATAGCATCTAAAATTACCACAATCCAATACCAAACTCCATAGCTTCTAACATACCACAATCCAATACCAAACTCCACTGCATCTAAGATTACCACAACCCAATACCAAAATCCATAGCTTCCAACATACCACAATCCAATACCAAAATCCATAGCTTCTAACATACCACAATCCAAATCGTACAGAAAATGTTGGTGTTGGAGGGTCCGATGGCACGCTTTGGGGGGTTTGCGATGTACCACTTCCGAGCGGATGATCCTCACCTGGGATTGGACAATGAAAAGAATACAAGCAGACACCAACGTGCTCAAAACATTACTGTGAAAATTCATTCCAGCATTTCCATGTTCCAGCTGGATTGTCGATATCATAACTTATTTTCCATGATTTGCCATAAACTTTGATAAAACATCGATGGTATACCCAACATTGTTCTTTTCTTCTTCTTCTTCTTGCGCAGTAGCAATAAGCCTAAATAACGTGAACACATCACGTACATTGGCCTCGTCATGTTTTATCAAACAATCATTGTTTTCATTTACGTTAGAATCGTACATGTTTTTGTTTCGAATACGTCAATATCCATTGTTCGTAACTTCATTGTGTTCTAATTTCGAAACTGTAACATTGTTCCTAATAGCATTGCGTTATTATTATCCTATTGTTTTAACGAATTTATACAAATTTGCTTTTCAAGGAAAATGTTACCAGAATTTTTCAATGTGTCGTATATTTGAGAAACTTCCAAAACTGTAACCTATTTTAAGATTGCATAAAACAGTAGCGTATACAGACCTCTTCGTACATCGCCAACCACAGAACTGCAAAAAAACAGGCGTTAAGCAAGTTTGGCACAATTCACCTAATTATTGATGTGTATGCAAATGTCAATAGAGCTGATGTCAACATAGCGCAATCTACTATCTTTCTTCCTACCATTTCCACTAACACATCCTTCTACCCTTCCTGTGTGATCTAATCTTTCTCCCAGTTCTTTTTTGTTCACTCATCTATTCTTTTTTATCGGGTTCACATGACAGTGGGCTTATACAAGCCTTTGCTTCTCTAGCCCACTGCAGTACAATTATTCTTTTATGATAACGATTGTGTATGAAACATAAGAATTTAATACAGTAGATGTAATAATTTTGATGTTACTGTGTGCTTAATGTCATTATATTGTACTGAATGTGATAATAATAATAAATAAAAAAATATATACACATTTTGTTTTGTCTTGCATTAACCGAGGTTGGTGGAGTAGGGGCGTTATGATGAGGTTAATTATTCTAATTATGTCTTGTTATTTTTGTTGCTGCTTTTGTAGTTGTTGTTGTTGTCATTGCTACTGCTGCTGCTGTACACACATTTCACCAAACTTTTATATCGAAAGTCGTGTGAAAACAATTTAAGTGAAAATTAAGACGTTTAATATAAAACGATGAGAAAAGAAGTTTTATTTAACCGCTGTATGACAGTAGCGATGATTCGTAGGCCAATTTGCGTACATTATCACCATCTTACACTGATTTAATCGAAAATTTTCATTCCAAAAGATAATAAACTTTATCTCTTAAATCGTGTTGATTATTAAACGCGCAATTGTGATTTGAATCGTGTAATTTCCAGTAAAAACATTTTAGCTGCTACAGTAATAATTCACCGCTTACAGACGCACACTTCTGCTGTCGTGTTCACGACCTAATTGCTTGGTGCTGCCATCTATCGGCGATTAGTTGTAAAAACATTTTAGCTGCTACAGTAATAATTCACCGCTTACAGACGCACACTTCTGCTGTCGTGTTCACGACCTAATTGCTTGGTGCTGCCATCTATCGGCGATTAGTTACACCGCGATATAACACCAAATAATTGTATGATCTAATAACATTGGACTGAGCAGTTTTCCCTAATTAATGTTTTCAGTTTTTTAAATCTTTAGGCTTTGGTCTGTGATGGATTTTCATCCATACACCGTACATACAAAAACCTTCGTAAACATTTTTATTAACATTATCAATTTTATTCACAAAATGATGAAAATTCCGATCCAAAAATAGTCAGTGCGATAAGTGTACATGATTGTCACTGCTGCCAAGTACAACGTACGTCAAGATTACACGAACTGTAAGGCACTTGTAACACTTCATTGTGCAATAATGCAAGTTTCATGATTTTGGAAAATAATGTACAATAATGAATTTCGCCATAGTTGCTACTCGGGTAATCATATATAGTTGTGCACGTTAAAAATTAAAATTAAAATATAGAACTTACTTTCATCGTAAACCAATATCATGGTTATTCATTCATTAAACAAGTAACTACAATTTTATTCACTGATACTTACTATAATAAGTATTACATACTACAAATTAATACTATAGTATACACTATATATCAGGGGTGTATAATAGCCATAAGTCAGGGGTGTGCAAATTATCTGACTAGCCGGGCCACATTAAACTTTCCCGCAATTCCTGCGGGCCACAGGCTGCATTATCATGGATTGCATTGAGGGCCCTCAACATGAATACATGTATATATATATATATATATATATATATATATACATCGGGTAGGTATAATATAGTCGGCCCAGGCACTTGCACGTATCTTACAGACTAACACAGTAGGATATTGACTTATTACTCGGCCATTGTTGACTTTATTTACTCAGGAAGATCTTAATATTTTATGGTCGACTTGTACACAGGTAATATATAAAATGATGGAATGTTTGCTCTTAAAATGCACATCGACTTGTACATAAGGGTCAACTTGTACACATGTAAGGTAATTTTCATAATTTCTTAGCCAATTTTTCATATGAATTCTATTAAAATAACTGATTGTTGTTTTCAGAGGTCACTAGGGCATCTTTTTAATCACGTAATTAAATGAAATTGCCTCATATCACACTTTATTTCATAGAGCTATAATTAGGCCACATAGAATATAATAAGACGGCCATAAGACGGAATTAAAGGAGAAGTCAAGTCTTCTGGGAAGTTAGGCTTATTTCAATGTTCACAAAAAATGTAAGAAATATTTAGTATAAAACTGCAATAAGCGCCTCCTGTAACTAACTCACTTTAAGTCGCGATCACCTTCATGCTTGGGCGCTCCCATTTTCAACGACCATTCTTCTTCCAATGAACGTCATTCGTCTTGAAGAAAAGTAGTGCACTGTCAATCTTCGTCAAAAGTGTTGTTAGTTTTTACAGAAAAATTAGATAGCTAATTTGTAATATTTTTGCCTATTATATATTGGTAAATATTAAATAAGCTACGGAAGTTTGAATTAGTTCAAGCAGCGCAAGTTTACGAAAACTCAAGAAGTCTCGCAGTTGCGTCACGACTTTCAAGTGAATGGCGGCAACCACCACACCTGGGTTAAAGCGATAACATTAAAATAAATCCAACATACTGAGTAACTTGTTCTTTCATCTAGCACACCACAAACAGTTTAAGTGATAACAGTAAAATAAACCCACCATACTGAGTAACTTGTTCTTTCCTCTAGCACACCACAAACAGTTTAAGTGATAACATTAAAATAAACCCAACACACCGAGTGACTTGTTCTTTCCTCTAGCACACCACAAACACTTTAAGTGATAACAGTAAAATAAACCCAACACACCGAGTGACTTGTTCTTTCCTCTAACACACCACAAACAGTTTAAGTGAGTGATAACAGTAAAATAAAGCCAACATACTGAGTGACTTCTTCTTTCCTCTAACACACCACAAACAGTTCAAGTGATAACAGTAAAATAAACCCAACATACTAAGTGACTTTTCCTTTCCTTTAACACACCACAAACAGTTCAAGTGATAACAGTAAAATAAACCCAATACACTGAGTTACTTGTTCTTTCCTTTAAGTACAAAAATGTAAAACTGGTATTATGCTTTTTTATCAAAGATGTAATATTTAAAGTGATAATGCTTTATTATTCATGCTGTGTAGCCATTATTGCCATTTACTGAAAGCACCAATTTTAACTTGTCACAGAGAAGTTAAACTCATAGCACCCCATCTGCTTCCCATTCATGCTAAACTTTGCCCGAATCCAAAAATCACCATCCTCCAGGAAAGACGGGATGCCTGCATCCGGGATTTCTATATCACTCATCGGCAAGTTGTACGTGTTTGCCTTGACTGGACATTGACATGGAATGCCGTACTTCTCAAATGGGGGTGGGCATGTAGGCGGGGGTAGTTTGGTGCAAATGTCGTCATACGTACAAGATCCCACATCGTCAATGCAAGGTATTTCTATCCAGATAATTTCCTTTTTCTTGACCTCCAGTTCCATTTTCAACGGACTATCCAGGGTCATGCCAACAAGACCCGCAAACGAGACCTTGGCAACGCCGGGAATCTTCACGGGATCAGGCGAAACGGTGATATTCTTCAAGACGATTGGATCGGCTTGACTTCCGCAGTTTTTCCAACTAAATGTTTTAAGACTTCTGTAATCACTGCCGGTGAACGTGTTAATACCACGGTTTACGACTTTCGAAACTTTGTGAACCGTGTTCGAAACATCGTTTAGAAAATTCCCATTAGAGAGCCATAAGCAAGCACAGAATAACACGCAGACGAAGTTCTTTTTATACATTTTTCTTTATTCTACAGCAGCACTACAAATTTTGTGATCTCATCTACATCAGCATGTCTTATAGTGCCGTTATAAACTTCTTACGCTGCACTATCTACTGAAAGTGAAAAGATACTATTATTTTTATAGGGAGCACCATAAACTGTTCTGAATAAAATCTATATAATCTAGTCCATATCACCCTGCAGAGTAAGCCTACCGAACAATGTGAACATTGACTATATTTACAACGCTAGTTTACACCCTTTAATCATAATTATGACCAAGTGAAATCAGACAACCCATAAAATTTATTGTACGTCATAATTTATTATTTAAGCAGATCGAGAATTCGATAATCATCAATCTACCGTGTATAGTATGATACCACGTTGCAACTTTACGACCGGCATGCATGTAAAACGTAAACGGAATGAACCACCAAAGACAATTCTTTACAAGCAAAGTAACCACGGCGTACTCGGCGTTAACACTTACCTCCTAACTCAAGATAACAATTATTATTACTTGCACAAAGCAAAGCACGCATGCAAAAAAATAACTGTTTCCTGCAACGTGTACAACGGAGCGCATTGTTTCATGGTGGCTCCATCTAGTAACGAAAACAAAATACACTACAGTAATTCACTTCAAAAATCTTGATTTTATTGTAAAAAGTAACGTGTTGATTATGTGCTGCACTTGTCCGACTGTCATTTGTTAAGAATTAATTATTGCATTAATATCAACATTTTTTCATTTTAGCAAGACAGGATCTATAATTGAAAAGCAAAGCTTACTCAAGGAAAATGGTTATGACTAGATTGGACACATCTCATTAACTGAATTAACCAATAATTAACAATAAACTGGGTAATTAATCAAAATTTTGCTCCTTCAACAATCCACTATGTAACATTTATCCATTAACAAAGGTGGAATACCAAGTTTCTAGCTGAACGTCTTCCTGAGAAAATTATTTAATATTTTGAATGCATTTTACTGTGTTGGTGTCATGATTAGAGGTTAAGCGAGTACACTCATAGAAACCCCATTTTTTTTCACAAATAACTGTCGATTAAGGATTTAAACTTTACAGGGGTTGGCACGGTAATCACCAAGACAAGCAAAATATTCTGTTTAATTCACAACTCTCACAGAAAGTGAATGTCAACACATGAAAATAAATTTACGAACGTCAAGACATGACCGCTCTTTAAACAGTTTTAAACCATGTCCCCTAGTTTTAGAATCAACGACTAAATGAAAGAATTGTCCAGCAATTTTTTTCTTTTCTAGTTAATACTTTATATACTTCAATAAGTATAGATAGTCGAAAATTAAACTGTAAACTCTTGCACATTGAGAATTCCAAAGCTATGCTACTAATTAAATAACAGTCAAGTAAATTTAAGATTTAAATATGGTTGTACTGTAGATCTAAATGAAAATGTAAAATTAAAGGTTAAGAACTCATTTAAAGATTTTGTTTTAAGATATCTATTACAGCTTCTTACAACACTGTATACTGTAATATAATTACAAGGGAACTACAATGTGTGGTTATTATAAAGTTGAATGTCTGTAGATGTTACTTTACTAACATTGTATTACCTGTTTTACCAACATCTTTATCTTTGTAAACTGTATATTTTTATACGAAATAAACTCACAATAATAATAATAAGATCTCCACGATGTCTGCTTAATTCAAGCATGGTCAAACTGCATGTGGTCAGACTGCAATGTCAACCTTTCTAAATACGTCCGATTTTTACAGCCGTAATTATTCTTGATGACCAAATGCACTTTCAAGCAAAAGAATTTCAGTAAAAACATAATTTCTTGCTTTTTCAAAAGAGAAGGATACGTTTAGACAGTAAGTCGCATGCACACAAGAGTTTGGCGAAACACGCTATTCAAAAAAATGTTTAATGCTCAAACACAGACCTCCTGTCACCCATACAAATACTCATCGGAAGCAAAGTTGCTTAGTGCTCAAGAAACGGGTTGACTTCCTAAATCGTATTAGGTAGACGTGTGCGAAGAAATAAAAAACGATATAATTTGCTATTCAAAAAAAATGGTTAAATTCTTAAACACAGACCTCCTGTCACCCATACAAATACTCATCGGAAGCAAAGTTGCTTAGTGTTCAAGAAACGGGTTGACTTCCTAAACCATATTAGGCAGATGTGCGCAAAGAAATAAAAAACGATATAATTTGCTATTTAACTACATTCGTATCTTTATTACACAGAACACAAACTTAACAAGTAATAGCGCTTAGAAGTTCTAGTATTAATTTAAGTTTGCACAAAAAATGTGATTATCGTATAACTTAGCACAAGATACTTAACAAGGTAACGAAAATGACAAAAATGTAACGCTAAACATGTAAGTTTATAAAACAAAACTTATCAACACGCAGCATAATCATTCAGCTAGTAACAACAGCATACTTAACACTTTTGTACCTTATTTTTAATCTGTTCACTAATGGTGTTGATAAATAGCATTGCAACTTCATTTTGCTTGCACTACAGTACCATCTACCGGGCTTACACAACAAACATTACAGAATACTGCTACTTTAATCTCACAAGAATTTAAGCTAAATGCAAGCGGATAATTTAATAAGTTCAAAGATAGGTCAATCGGTTAAATACGGTAAAGAAAACTCTTCTTTAACATATCTACGTACCATCAGACAATCTACTAGCACACACGACAGACAGTTCTCAAGTTAGGCCAGTAGAGGGCCTTTGACACATATTTTTGAGCATCGATTCAACCACAGTTGCACAAAATACCTACGAAAGTAGCTGTAATCTATAGCAAACGTTCGCGTACGTCGTGGTACAAAATCCATGCTACTACATAAGCACTACATTATGTACTGCAAAAACTGTATTTAGTTTTCCTAAATGAGTACCGCAAAAATACATACTTAAATACTACCTAGACTGTAAGTAAACCATTTAATTTTTCAACCTGCACCTTTCTATATTAGCAAAAATGAGGTAGCTTAATTCTGACTAAATTACATTCGGAGTGGTAATCTATGGCAAGCTAAGTTGACAATCAGTTTACAATTAAATATCCCGGTAAAAAATCTCTTAATAACATTTTTGTGCATAACCTAGCTACTGGGGGGGGGGCAAGCCAGCCCAACTCAGTGCCGGTCCCAAGCCCGGATAAATAGGGAGGGTTAGGGTCAAGAAGGGCATCCGCCTGTAAAAACTGCGCCAAAACCTCCTATGAATGAGTCGGTGAGACTTAAAGGTAAAGTCCACAAAGAAGTGGTCAGACCCGCTCTAATCTATGGGCTGGAAGCAGCTTCTCTAAAGAAGACCGAAGAGAAGAAAATGGGTGTGGTGGAGATGAGGATGTTGAGATGGATGGTGGGAATAACAAGAAGAGATAAAATTAGAAATGATAATATCAGAGGAACAGTAAAAGTAGTGGAAGCCTCACAAGATTGCGATGGTATGGACACCTGAAAAGAAGAGTCAGTGAGGATCATGTGGGAAGGGAAGACATAAATGAAGAGATGGTCAACCACAGGAATGCGTGGAGAAGACTCATTCACAACGGCGACCCCACATAGGGGAAAGCTGGGAAGAAGAAGAATAACATTTTTGTGCATGTGGTAAACAACGGAGGCTACAGTGTGATGACAAGTTGTGTAAAGTGAACAGAGAGCAGAATAAATTTAAAAACACGATAAACATCCCTACTTAATCTACATGCAAATAATGATGCTAACGGGGCTAGCTAATTAATTAGTATCATCTCTAGCCGACATAATTTCATTTTCATAAACCTCATCAACATCTGGCGTCGTTGACGGCTTGAACACCAAACCTCCAGAATCGTCTTCATCTTCTTCTTCTTCATTATTCTCTCCATCCGACGGCGGAGGCGTCGACGTTCTTGAGCTCGTCGGGGACGGGAGCGCCGACGGCGGGCGTGGAAACTTGTATCTCAAGCTGGTGACCGATATCCGATCGCTTTCCTCCAGGAAAAACTCCGGATAGACTTCCTTCAGCGCCATCCTGCGAACGCGTCGGTAGTACGTGCCGAGATTCTGCCAATCCAGCAGCTCGGAGAGTCGCTCCGTGCGGTTCCTCTGTATGATGCGCTGACGGCGGCTCAGACAAGTGAAGTCGTACATCATCTGCGCCATCTGGCGGATGGATTCCTCGGACGTCTTGAAACGCCGGTCGACGATGTAGATTCCGTAGCTTTGCGGATCGGCCACGTGCTCCTGCATGAAGCATCCGAATCCGGACAAGTTTGTGGATATCGACGGAATGCCCATGACGGTACATTCGGCGGGCGTGTAACCCCAGGGTTCGTAATACGACGGGAAGACTCCCAGATGACAACCCCTGACAAACTCTTCATAATCCAGACCTAGCAGCGGACTAGTGGACGACAAGAACTCCGGGTGGAAAACAACTTTGACCCTGTCGTTTCTGTTGTTAAACATCTGGCAACGGCGAATGTTGCTCAACACCGGATCGTTCAAATCGTCGGCCATATTATGCGTGCATATTGGCGGAAGCGAGCTCCTCTGCGCCGCAAACATACAGCGCTTCAACTTCACGACATCCTCGGTCTTCAAGATGTCTTCGCCCGTCGGCACGGAACCGCTCAAGCAAATATCAAACATGCGGTGACCGATCTTCTCTTTGATGCTCTGAACGGTATCTTTCAAGGACTTGACGATGGCCTGCCCTCGTAGCGATTCGACGTTGAAATTATTTGTTCTCGCAGGAAAGATAAGAAAAGCAATGACCGTTACTTCGCTACTGGCCGATTTGAGATAGTGATTCAATCTAGACAAAGATTCTATGAAAACGTCCGCCCCTTTGTTCGTAAACTCGTATCTTCCAGCAATGAAGAAGTAGATAGTTTTGTCCAAATTAAAATTGTGGTGCCCGTAAAAATGACCTCTAATAAAGTCGTTTATTTTATCCTTTGAAATAGCATGCAGATTCTGAAACTCGTGAAGAGCGGCAAACTTTATGACATTCAGACCGTTTGGCGTGATTATATCGGGCTTTCTCTGCAGCAAATGTTCGGCTTCGTATCCCGTAATGTCGCTAACCGTGGTAAACTGGTGACAAACGTGCGACGCGGCACGCTCCATGCAATAGCGATGATAAATACCGCGCTCGCCCGCTTCCTTGTCTAAATCAAAGGAGCTTATGTGATTGTAGAAATCCGCCGATCCGGCACAGAGATAGCGTCCCAGTAGCGTAGCGTGAGTTGTGAAGATTGTAGCTACATCGTATCGTCTTGCACGAGACATGATAAGTCCCACACTGGATAGCCACTCGTGAAAATGGGCAGTGATTAACGGTCGCGACTCCGTTTCATCCTGAGAACGAGCGCTGAACTCGCCAAGAAAGGCGGCAACTAGAAAGCCAAAAATAATGGCATCATTCGACTCCCTATCCTGCCACGGAATACCGACTTTCGCTGCTTCCCAAAATTCCTTCTTCCATTCATCAAGTTTCCAAGCTGCAGAACCGATATCAAAAAGCACCACTTGAGGATAGCCATCGATGAGCCAGCGACCATAGAAACACTTAAACCCGTAATCATTCATTTTTCTAATACATTTGAGCATTATAGTGTCATCTGGTTGAATAATTTCAACTTCTGTCCTAACACAAGCATCATTATACGGTCCTATAAGGCAATAGCGATCTCCTAACTCTTCCATACTAACAGCTGCTTTGGTGCGTATCACTGTGTATATGCCACCAACTTTATTGGCCACTTCCCAAGCAACTTCAAATGACCAACGATTCTCTGCCATCGCAGACAAACCACGATCCATCGGAGTATAATCTTTAAACTTGGGATCTAAGCCCCTTAAAGTCCGTGCAGGATCCGTCATGATTTCGTTTTTACAGCACTTACACAAAGCTTAAACTCGTTTACTTTTAAATTTTCACGATGTTAACCTTCAACGGCGCCGTTAACGCAAATATGGAACCTTACACCGGTTTTGCCCCGCACCAAAATGCTAATTTACAGTCCGCACCAAAACAACGTTGTGGTCCATAAATACAATACGACGGTATCAGCCTTTTAATGCGATAATTGATGATAATGAAGTTAGAATGAGAGTAAATGTAATGCTTGTCATGAAGTAGATGCTGAATATCATTATATTTTGTAATGTAATATTTCTAAAATGAATAAAAATTATATTAAATTGTTTGTCAAAGCAGATGTTTTTGAAGTCTTGAATAATATATTTCTAAAAAGTCTCTGACGACATACTAGAAATCTTGGCGTGCACATGGTTAGCATACAGGCTGCAACTTGCTAACTGGTGATGGTATTAGAGGTTATGACAAAGAGGTGAAACAAGCAAAACAAACATGGTGGTTGTGGACCAAAACCACAGTTAGATTTACAGACAGGTTATGTGGGATGGTACCATCATGGTAGAAACAGCAGAGGCACCTAGTATTCGAAAGTGATTTCTAGAAGTGATTTCTCTAATATCCAGTGTAAGTTTGTTCCACAAACGTATTACTCTGGGGTAGGAGTATAAATAAATATTGACTCCTGCTGATGGATGAACAAATTTGTTGTTATCTTTGAGAGATGGTGTGATGTAAGTTGGTAAATTTATACCTACCCTGTGATCCACTATATCATGAAAGGCATTTAGTATCATTTGTGGTCGTCTAATCTCTAGTTTCCCACCCAAGTTCGGAGATCACCCTAGATAGATCAGCATTTCTGGTATATTCATTTCGTACTAAGTGCTGCATTTCACTGGACTTGCTCAATGCGCTTGATGTCAGTGATTGTGTATATGTTCCAGACTGCAATGCCTTATTTTAGTTTGGATCTGACCAGGGCTTGATATACTCTTTCTTTGATATGTTGATGACATGGATGTAATGTCCTGCGAATGACTTTTAATGTGCTGGTTGCATAAGGATTTTCAGGAAACAAATGAGTTACCAGTTTTCAAACTTTTTCAAAAAAGGTAAGTGTAGGCATAGAGTATGCCACTAGCTGAAGTAGGACACTTCTGCTAAAATGCATGCGCAAAAAAGCAGTGTCATACATGGGAAGCCAAAGTAGGGCATTGAAGATTTCTGTCGAGAATTGATAAATATTATATAATAAAACAAAAAACTAAATTTGTTTAAAAAAAAGAAATTTTATAATAACGATGGATAGTCATTGACAATTTACAAATGCATTTTTACAATAATATTATCATCATCATTATTATTAGCACCGTTAATATCAACATAATATTAACCCTAAAGAACCCAATGCTTTAAAGAGAGAAACCATGTAGGGCACATAGCTTACTAGGCTGTTTACTCGTTACTTACTAGCTACCGTTAGTGGAAAACAATTATTTGTTCAAGAGGTAGTGAAACTTATCACCTGTCTGTGAAGCGAGACAAAATAAAAAATAGGTATACCTTAAGCAGATGTTGGAATTGCCTAAAAAGCGGACTTATTTTACTTCAAAAAGATTGATATCCAATCCAAATTTAGTAGTTGCCGCTTTACTAGATCAGTAATTGTCCTACTTCGGCTAGTGTTTTACTCCGCTTCCAACAATAAGGCTTGTGTGTAAAGCGAATCTTTTTGCCATTTTTATATATTCTGAAAATGTTATTTGTTTGTGCAGTCACTGAGAAGCAAAATTGGCGTTATGGTTGCCTGTTTTTGGCTGGCCGGTTCAAGCCTGGTTGCCGTGTAAAATGTGGGCAAGTTTACTCCAGTGCGTCTTTACACTGGGAGTTTTTCGATGAGGCGAGATGGCGAATAACGTGGTTTTATCGCCGCGTTCTCAATTGTCAAATAAAACCAGTAAAGATGATTTAGGTGAACTTCAACACAAAGGAAAGTTTGAAGTCGAGCCCTCGACAAAGCCTGTAACACTTTCTACGTCGCAGTGGCCGTTATTGTTGAAAAATTTTGATAAGTTAAACGTCAGATCTATGCATTACACTCCGCTACCCTTTGGATGTTCTCCTCTCAAACGAGATATTTCTGAATACGTTAAAAGTGGTTTTTGTAATTTGGACAAACCAGCAAACCCTTCTTCTCACGAAGTTGTTTCGTGGATAAAAAGAATATTGAGAGTACAAAAAACTGGCCATAGTGGAACTTTGGATCCGAAGGTTACGGGTTGTTTAATTGTATGTATCGAAAGAGCCACCCGTCTTGTAAAATCTCAGCAAAGTGCAGGCAAAGAGTATGTGTCTATAGTGCGATTTCACAGTCCTGTAGAAAGCGAAGCTAAAGTTGCACAAGCAGTTGAAACATTGACTGGTGCACTGTTTCAAAGACCTCCCATCATCGCGGCAGTGAAGCGGCAGCTGCGTGTACGAACTATTTATGAAAGCAAATTACTGCAGTTCAACAGTGAGCAAAATATGGGCGTTTTTTGGATGAGCTGCGAAGCGGGAACGTACGTACGAACATTGTGTGTACATCTGGGATTGTTAATGGGAGTGGGTGGACAAATGCAAGAGCTCCGACGAGTGCGCTCCGGCATTGTTTCCGAGAAAGATAATCTAGTGACAATGCACGACATTATGGACGCACAGTGGCTGTACGATAACCACAAAGACGAAACGTACCTCCGTCGAGTAATCAACCCATTAGAAGCTTTGCTGACTTCTCACAAGCGAATCATAATGAAAGACAGTGCGGTGAATGCCGTGTGTTATGGAGCTAAGATTATGCTTCCTGGTGTTCTCCGATATGAGGACGGGATAGAGTTAAATCAAGAAATCGTCATCGTCACAACTAAAGGTGAGGCTATCGCCCTGGCCGTAGCCCTCATGACTACAGCCGTAATGTGCACATGTGACCACGGAGTGGTAGCAAAAATCAAACGAGTTATCATGGAGCGTGACACGTACCCCCGCAAGTGGGGTCTTGGACCAAAAGCTACCATGAAGAAGAAAATGGTAAAGGAAGGTCTATTAGATGCTCACGGTAAACCCAATGAAAAAACACCCAAAGATTGGACTGATACGTACGAGTATTACAGCACGGCAATTAAGAAAGAGGATGAGGAGCCAAAATCGGCAGCAGAGCCAAAATCGGAAGCAGCAGAAGACGGCCAAGCGACTACTGGCGTTAAAAGAAAAAGGAAGTCGTCCTCGAGCAGCTCGAGTAGCGCCGAGCAAAATGTTGCTCCGGTTTCAAAAATCAAGACGGAAACAACTTCCGACGTGATTGCCGAAGCGCCGGAGAAAAAGGTGAAGAAAAAGAAGAAACACAAGCAGTCGGAAAGCGAGACGGCAACTGTTGAGAAGGGTATGTTGGACACGAGTACGGACGCTTCTGCCAGCAAGGTACATAAAAAGAAAAAACATAAAGAAAAGCATGCGGAGTTGAACGAGTCTCACGATCCTGTCGACGTGACGACCCCGAAGTCAAAGAAGAAGCATAAAGAAAAACATGACAAGTTGAACGAGTCTCATGATGCTGTTGACGTGACGACCCCGAAGTCGAAGAAAAAGCATAAAGAAAAACACAAGGAAGCTGCAGACTCAAATGAGACTCCAAAATCAGAGAAGAGACATAAAGAAAAGCATCTCGATTCCAGTGGACTACTTTCAGCCGGCGATGCGGTTACACCTGAAGGAGGTGAGAAACGTCACAAGGACGGACACGGGGAAACTGACGTGTCTACGCCGAAATCAGAGAAAAAGAAGAAAAAGAAAAGCAAGTACGAGGAGCTGGACTAAGTTGCCAAGTAAAAAATTTCGCGTTCTATAAATTGCATTACAAGTTATGAAGTGTTTGTTCTTGAAAATTTCTTGAAGAACAATCAGTTTTTGCTCATTGATCAAGTTTTATCCTGAGTTATTAAAATGAAAATAACAGCCAACACCGATGACGCAAACATTGGCAACTTTTCGACCAGTTACGGTCATGTTCACCCGACAATCCAACTAAATAAAATTACAGTGAATAAAAATTACAGAAATCAACGTATTATAAGGAGCAAACTGACATTTCTAATTTGACCGTAACTCACCGAAAGGTTGCCGATGTTTTTGTCTAAATAAAAGCATGTCTTTGCTTAAAGCAAAACCGGACCTAATCTTAAACCGCAGGTCAAACAATCTATTTAAAATATCGAAAGGAAACATACTATTTTTTCAAAAGTTACTTCTGTGAAAGAATTCTTACCACACAAGTTTACGTTCGCACAATTAGTTCTTAGTTGCTAGATGCATTTTGCCAGTTAGACAGGCACTGGCGCTGCATTTTTGAAATGCATTGCACAATAACAGGTTCAGATATGTTAGTTTGTGATGAACTACACAGGTTCGACAGCTCAAGTGCGCAGTGGTTGAGCACTGCGTTAAATTTGAAATGTAAATTTTTATCTTAAAGCCTGCCTAGTTTTAGTTCAAAACACTGAATCTCCTACAGTAGCAATGTACTTCAATTTTCGCTTTCGCAAACATGTGCAACATGCTGGTGGAATATTTTTGCTGTTGAAAATTATGTTAGTTTTTTATCAGAAAGGCTTTTGCATTATTAATTGGAGTTAAAATGTATACTTTTTATCGGACTTGAAAATGGGGTAGTACATGAAAAATCATCCTGTCTTCCTCTAAGTCGGGGCTGGCTGTTATTTGCATTTTCAGAATTCATTTTCCTCGTCAGTAAGCAACTCTTGAGTTATCTTTAATTAACAATCGCTGATTTTCACCACCAGAGTGCAGGAATTTCTCCCTTGAGAATGCTAATGTATTCCAACAAAGCGAGTCGTTAAGCGAGAACTTTCTGTACCATACAGGTTTGTATTAAATGTTGAAAGTAATGCGGCCATATTACCAACGAATTACTTTTGTTCACCTAAAACAGGACTGTTAAAATGATTAACAGAGAGAGAGAGAGGGGGGGAGAGAGAGAGAAAGAGAGAGGGGGAGAGAGAGAGAAAGAGAGAGAGGGGAGAGAGAGAAAGACATGGGGAGAGAGAAAGAGAGAGAGGGTGGAGAGAGGGGGGAGAGAGAGAGAGAGAACTCGTTAAAAGTTAGAACTGTTAAAATGATTTTGAAAAATGTCAGGAACTAATTTTCGCCATTTTTTTATTGTTGATTATGCAAGTTTTTTTCGGAATGACTCCGCTTCGGAGGTAATTCGTGCAATGATGATACAATGTTATGTTTTCGCTGTAGATGGCTTCTGTTTATCATGTGTTGAGACGTCATATTTCCCTGGACATGCTAAATTCGTTTTGCATCCTAAGCCGAATGTGTTTCCATGGAAACCATGTCTTAGCCTTAAATTTGTTGCATTGAAGAACAATGTTTCGGAAGAATCCTGGAAATTATGTAAAAGTTTTGAATATTTTTGCCTTGCAAACGATTTTTAGATAGGAAAGTACCTCAAAACGTAGAAATTATGGTAAAATTTTGATTGTACTTACTGAAATATTTTTGTGTAAAAAAATATCGTGAAAAGAAATACTGAACATTCCCAAAAATGCTTCGTTTGTTTATATATATGTAGAAATCAATATGATTAATGGAAAATCTCCTTATGATAGTTCAGTCTTGCTTATCTTTATCATGGATTTATGGTTTCTTATGTATAAATGCAAAACAGAATTACTTGTGGTGTATTAGTAACACTTATTTAATGCTATGTGGTTACTGTTATTTACATGGTGCTTACGTCCAAGCAGGCGTACACGTAATTTTATATAACCTAATTGTTTGCTCTGGCTTTTATGTAAAAGCAAACTCGGTAACTGCTTGTGGTGTGTTGCATATAAAAGGATATGCATTTTCCGAGTTGGTATTGGTAAATGCACTCCCGGTAGTAACAAAAGAGAAGTAACAAAACAAGATGTAACGCCGTCCATAACCAAATAAATCCACTTTATTTAAAAAATATCACACCCCCATGATTGTGACGTGGAGCAAACTAGAAATGATTACAGGTACCGCGAAGCTTCTAATAAAAAATTGATTCCTTTTTGTGCTTAGCTGGTACAATGTACACAAAGATGTGTGATGAGTTGTTGTTAAATGTTAAATATTACCGTCAATGTGGTCTGACATTATAATTATGTTGCATTATTACATTACAGTTTACAAATCTTAGTACAGTCTAGCCTCGTTATCTCGCCCCTCGTTATGCCGCCAAACTCGTCTCTCGCCATAGAAAGTACCAGGACGGATTTCCTGCTTTGATATTTACCTCGTTAAGTCGCCACCCTCGCTTCTCGCCCTCGCCACGTCATGCTAGGATGAGTGCTTATGTAAACTATATTCGTTATGTCGCCAAACAGACAAACT
The DNA here is from genome assembly GCA_030141605.1 of Tubiluchus corallicola. NCBI lineage: Eukaryota > Metazoa > Priapulida > Priapulimorpha > Priapulimorphida > Tubiluchidae > Tubiluchus > Tubiluchus corallicola. Next base: position 38,582 of record JAQGDQ010000910.1, on the reverse strand, counting down.
CAGAGGTGAATCGATCAATACATATACTGCGTGTCGATCAATATAACCGCGGTATGTAGACAATGCTGCTGTACTCGATAGACAGACATAATTAATCTAGTGTGTGTCTCACCAGGATTAGATTAGGAGTGCTGTGGTTGGTTAATGCGCAGGGAAACTAAAGCGTCTCCGATATCCTTACTCTATAACACCAAAGCTGCGTTTAAGTTTGAGTTTCCACAAAGTGTGAGCAACTTTTCATGATGTCTCTGAAGCGAAAACTGTTTTGTCTTAATCCTGAACAAAAAAAGGAAATTTGTATTTATCATACGAATAATTCTTCAAAGACACAGCAGGAAATTGCTACTGTATTTAGCGCGAAATTTGGTGACACTGTTAGCCGGAGAAGTGTAGGAGATATAATAGCGAGTAAAGAAAGTAACATTCTAAGATTATTTTTATGACATTTTTTCATTTCTGATTTAATGTTGATTGGTATCATAATGCGAAATATATTTTATATGTACATAGAGGAACACTATGTTAATCAACTATTATGTATATACATATAGACTAACTTCGTTATATTCCCATTATCTCGCCATACTCGCCTCTCGCCAAAAATTTGCCCTAGACGGACAGTGGCGAGATAACGAGGTTAGACTGTATATCAAAGTTGGCAGAAAAAATGTTCTGCTTACTAAGACAAAACAATAAGATCTCCGCTTTAAATTACACATGATTATATCTTACACTAAGACATACTACTAATACAGTATAACACCATTATAGCGAACATGGTTTATTGAGTGCACATCGGTAATGTGAACTCACAAAAAAGAACGAACTTTCATCATTTATTTAAAGGAAAACCGGACGATTGTTTAGACTCGATCTCAATCTAATTTACTGTCCAAAATGTACATTTTCTTGCCTGCAAAAGTTAGCAATTGTTCCTTATATTTGAATAATTAGCTTAGAAAGTTAATTAACGGCAATCGAACACAGCTATTGCTTACGTCAGAAACTAACGACAGTTTGCACAATGGCAGGCGTCTTCCCTGCAAAAGTGGTACTTTTTAAACGCGTGATGTCATGAAAATGGGCTCTACGTCATACGACGTCAAAAACTAATACACCAGTTCATGATCATGCTTATCACGGTACCGCCTTTTATTTATCGGCCACGCGAATGTGACAAAAAGGCGCCGCTGCCAATCTTAGTAAATTCACTGACCCGCGCGTAGCTTTGAAAGTTTAACGACATTTGAGTATCCGAGGTAATTATTATTTAATCAAAGCTTTGATTAAAAATAAGCTATTGTTGTTTTCAATATTTTAGAGCATTCTTTATTCTGAACTCGTGTTTACAGAATCGTCCGGTTTTCCTTTAAACAGTATAAAAACAAACTTTGCAAACGTTTGTATTAAACGCTTTATTAATAATAAATAAATCATATAAACTTCAGACAGCGCCATCTACATCTGCGTGGTTTTTCCAATTGAGTAACATTTATATGTTAAAACTTAATGTACATTGTTCAAACGTTCGTGTTTATTAATCTTTGCTGTTTAGCATGTTTTTTAATCTTTAAACACTGATTTTGTTGGACGTACTAATACAATAGATGTACATGTTTAACTTTATTCACCGTTTAAATTTTTATTCCTGTGGGTGGTTGTACAGGTAGGGGTCTCAGAGCACTGTTTTGCCCGGGAGGGGGGGCCTATGATGCTGTGAAAGTACAAGAAAACCCTCCACTTCCATAATGCTTAAAAAAATTCGTTTTGAAATTTTATACCATTTACATAATGCCTTTTTGCATACACGACTTGCATTGGCAGTATCGCTGTATAAAACGTAGATTTAAACTCCCGCAACGACCGTTAGGCGCAGCCATTTTGATGGTAGGTCATTTGAAACAAGTTTAGATAAAATCGTGTAAAGTTTAAAAAAATAAAAAGGACATTCTTAGCACATACACCACTAAATGAATAAAATTTTAAATTACTGTATCTTGTCAATAAGATTAAAAATACGTTTTTGGTGCACCCAGGAGGGTGAGTCAGCGACATTTTACCAATTGGCGAAAGCATTTTAAATTAATAATTTTCTTTTCTGGTTACATAAGTCTTTCAAGCAGGTAAACGAAATGCTAATTAACAAAATTTTCCATGGAAAGTTTTCTGGGACACAAAGTTTAGCATTTACTTTTCTTCCCCTGATTTACGTTTGCGTAGGTGACGTCACGTAATGGCGCCGTAAGAAAAGTATCGCGGGAAATATAAAATGAAAACAAACAAAAAATCTATTCAACTCGAGTAGAAAATTGCTGTAAAGTAATATAATTCTTTAAAGCAATTTTTCTGAAAGCTACTTCTGGTACCCCTTCTCTTGACATTTAGGTCGGCCCTGCCAGGCATACTGAACAATGCATGTCTCATCCGTAGGGTGCATAAGATTATGGGTATGTATAAAATAAATAAAATAGCTTATTTTATGGATTTTTGAAATTTTATTTTATGGATATCAATAAAATAAGAAATAGACTATATCTGGAACGAGATGCCCAGGGGGAAATCAATTAAAAAGTAAAAACAGGTGGTTTGAAACGTGTTTTTAAACACGCAGGACTTAGTTTCAGACCGAACTCCAGCTCATGCTTTGGTTGAAACTTCGCCATCTTGATAACAAAAAGACAATGAGAAAAAAAACAATGTAAAATAGCAAATCCGGAAATGCGCTTTTGTTGGTTTGTTTTCTTTCTCTTTCTCTCCTTCTAACGTTCGTTTTCAGTGTTGCCAATGCTTACAACTCGTTACTTTGTACAAAAAATCACAAAAAAAATATTTTTTTATTTCATGCATTTCTTATTTTATGGATTTTTCAGATTTTATTTTATGGATTTTTGGTCTTATTTTATGGATATCCATAATCTTATGCAGCCTGGTCATCCGGGATTGAGACATCTATCTATGCTATCAATTTCAGAGCTTCATTTGTGAATTCTAAAGCGCGTGACATTACTGCTTGCATCTCAAACTCAGAGAACGGGGCAGGTGCAGTATACGGTCTTGACACAAGCTGCGGGGTATTCACTAGCTCGAAAACTGCTGCTTTGCGGAACGTTTGCTAACTGTTTGTCGCCAGTACCGACGGTCGACGAACGAAAACTATGTCGTCGTCGGTGCCGTAACTGTGACGGCATTCCTCGAAGTTGCCGTACGTCGTCGCACACAGTTCTACAAAAATGAAGACATCATTAGCAAGTGAGTTACACATTTATACACAAACAAAGAAGTGTAATCACTCAAAATGGCTTGAACTGTTCTAAATAGTGACAAACTAGGTGAGAGGAACGTTCTCTACCAGAAAGCAAATTCGAATCGATTTGAATTTGTGACTTGTGAATTCTAATCAAACCGACTTTTGAGATTTCGAATCCCAATTTCGAATTTTAAAGGAAAACCGGATGATTGTTTTTTACTCAATCTCATTTTAATTTACTGTCCAAAATATACATTTTCTTGCCTGTAAAAGCTAGCAATTGTTCCTTATATTTTCCTTACACAGCTATTGCTTACTTCAGAAACTAACCACAGTTTGTGCAATGGCAGGCATCTTCCCTTGCGCGTCAAGCACATTTGCATAGGTGTTACAGTACTGCTTAAACATATGATGTCACGAAAAAATGGGCTCTACATCATATGACGTCAGAAACTAACTCCTCTGAAATCATCACAAAGTATGGAAATGGATGGTAAGTACTTACTGCTTTTACAAGCCGGATTTTTGTACATCAGAACTTGAGTTTTCTCATTGAAACCGGTTAAGACTATAAAATGACCTAAAATTCAAAAACATTTGTGAAAAATGGACAGAAATGCAACAGCTGGCAAATGACAACGACAATTTACTGACCAGGAAATGAAGGTGAATAGTCAAGCAGTTATGCAGTGCATGTAGCAGCTAAAGTTAAGCAATACCGAACCTGGTTAGTTGACGGCTGAGTGACTCATGGTGGGGCGTTTCATCTGCCATATTATACACTTTGTTGATATGATTGGATGGATACACATCCAAATCTGGCCAAGGCACCTTGGCTGGTCTAGTGACTCATTTTAAAAAACTATCCTTGATAACGAGATACATTCCAGTCGTGCCACAACCATGTTATTAAGTGATCTCTAGTGTCTAGTGAGTGACTCCAGCTTGATGGGTGCCAAACTTCGCATATAAAAAAAACTGCAGTGATTAATATATTTTACTTTATATATAAATATATTTTATATATTAATGTATATATGTTTATTTTATAATGTATATTTTACTTTAGAACGGCTCTATATCACTTTAAGCTAAGAAACCGCACCAGTTTAGCAAAGTTGCGCGACCAGACCAGCTTAGCAAAGTCACATGACCAGACCAGCTTAGCAAAGTCACATGACCAGACCGGCTTAGCAAAGTCACATGACCAGACCAGCTTAGTAAAGTCACATGACCAGACCAGCTTAGTAAAGTCACATGACCAGACCAGCTTAGCAAAGTCACATGACCAGACCAGCTTAGTAAAGTCACACAACCAGACCGGCTTAGCTAAAACATTTAAAATGCATTTGTTTAAATTGTACTTTTATGATGAACTAATTTAAATTTTCCATGTCTTTTAAATTTGATGTTTCCTATGAATTTTAAATGTATTTTATCGTTCACCATGCTGAGATTTTAAATGATATAGCAAATCATATAAGATTATATAACATTTCCTTTAAACTCACCATAATATCCTCTATTTACACAAGACAGACAGCATTCTAGACAATGTCGCCGACATGTGATACACCTTAACAATCGAGCGTTTATCAGAACGATGACTGGACGAGATTTACGCAAATTCTCCAAAACCTCCTCCATCGACACAGACCTGCAAGTACGTCGAGCTTTTCAAAATTATCAACAGGTGGCGCTAGGATGACTTAGTCAGTCGGCTAATTACATAAGCAAGCAAAATATGCACGTTAAACTTTGTCGGAAATCGGCACGGTGTATCCACCATGCGTGTGAAGGGTATGAATAACGCTGTGCTGCCATCTACGTTCAAATTCGATAATAGAAGTGGAAGATGATGCTTTCAAGTTTGAACCCGTGCTGCCATCTACGTCCAAATTCGATAATAGAAGTGGAAGATGATGCTTTAAAGTTTGAACTTGTATGGACGGTTAAAACATTTCTGTGTTATCTTGTTAAACGCTTTTTCTTCACGGAATCATCTGCGTTTTTCCAGCAGATAAATTGCACCTGCACTTGCCGTGTTAAAATCCAACCAGCTGCAAACAGCCATTTTAAATTTGTCAATTTTTTCTAAATTTATTTAAAAAATGGAAATACAAAAATATCTACACTTTACAATATGAATGTTATTAGGTTAGACACTGCCGCCTATGTTTTTCACGCAAACTGCCGCCCAAACTCAGCACTAAGCGCAGTCACCCAGGTCTGTTTATTTCACTGCTATGGCCATGCAGAACATTATAGAAAAGTTTAAGAGCCGTGGGATTGAGGTTGCTTTGAAACAGGTAATGCTAGCCAGCCAATCAGCATCTGAAGCCAGGTGCATTCCACAATACTGTGCTGTATGATATGTTCCCACGCAAGATCACTTGTAGATCGTTGTTCTGCATTCTTATAAAATGATTGTATATTACGGATTAGTATTGCGTCTTTTGTGAAAACTGGTTTCTAAATATAAGTACATGTTTATTTATGAGGGTGTGTGTGCGTGTGTGTACGTGTGTGTGTGTGTGCCTACGTGCGTGCGTGTGTGTGTGTGTGTGTGTGTGTGTGTGTGTGTGTGTGTGTGTGTACGTGTGTGTGCGTGCCTATGTGTGTGTGTGTGTATGTGTGCGTGTGCATGCATGTGTGTGTGGGTGTGTGCATGTGTGTGTGTGTGTGTGCGTGTGTGCGTGTATGAGTGCATGTATGTGTATGTGTAAAAACAAAACTAATATCTGATATTAGTACTCAATAACGAACAACTATTTGTTTATTTACAAGATTTTGTTTTAGTAACACACCACAAGAAGTTATTGTCAAATGAGCAAAAGTCAAGGTGGGAAAGTTAAAAAGCAGTGAAAGGGTTAAGCAAACACGTTAGAATGAAGGTATAAATCACCTATTAAACTTGCCTTTGTTCTATTACGATGCCATTGCTTCCAGCCTCGGAGAAAAGGGAGTTCACCCGATTTTCATCCTTGCCGACAGAGGAAGCATAAAACTTCTGAAATGTAGAAAATGAAAAGGCAATGGACCAATTTTATGCACTTCAACACTTAGTAGTTATCTAGGGTTGCCACCACTCCTGATTGGGCCCGGTGTCTAGGGTTGCTACCACTCCTGATTTGGGCCCGGTGTCTAGGGTTGCTACCACTCCTGATTGGACCCGGTATCTAGGGTTGTCACCACTCCTGATTGGACCCGGTATCTAGGGTTGTCACCACTCCTGATTGGACCCGGTATCTAGGGTTGTCACCACTCCTGATTGGACCCGGTATCTAGGGTTGCCACCACTCCTGATTGGGCCCGGTGTCTAGGGTTGCCACCGCTCCTGATTTGGGCCCGGGGTCTAGGGTTGCCAGCACTCCCGATTTGGGCCCGGTGTCTAGGGTTGCTACCACTCCTGATTGGGCCCGGTGTCTAGGGTTGCTACCACTCCTGATTGGGCCCGGTGTCTAGGGTTGCCACCACTCCTGATTGGACCCGGTATCTAGGGTTGCCACCACTCCTGATTGGACCCGGTGTCTAGGGTTGTCACCACTCCTGATTGGACCCGGTGTCTAGGGTTGCCACCACTCCTGATTGGACCCGGTATCTAGGGTTGCCACCACTCCTGATTGGACCCGGTGTCTAGGGTTGCCACCACTCCTGATTGGACCCGGTGTCTAGGGTTGCTACCACTCCTGATTGGACCCGGTGTCTAGGGTTGCCACCACTCCTGATTGGACCCGGTGTCTAGGGTTGCCACCACTCCTGATTGGGCCCGGTGTCTAGGGTTGCCACCGCTCCTGATTTGGGCCCGGGGTCTAGGGTTGCCAGCACTCCCGATTTGGGCCCGGTGTCTAGGGTTGCCACCACTCCTGATTGGACCCGGTGTCTAGGGTTGCCACCACTCCTGATTGGGCCCGGGGTCTAGGGTTGCCAGCACTCCCGATTTGGGCCCGGTGTCTAGGGTTGCCACCACTGGTACCTCATAAAATGTGAGAAATGTGACTGGGAAGAAACTGGAAAAATTGATGTACAGGCTGCTTGCACTTTTGTACGTTTTAGATTTTTACGGCTTTTTGGAGTCAAACATCAAGATTTATACTAAAGACAAGATTTATTTATTCACCGTTGCTCATTTAACAGACAACAACAGCACTAACATCTATTTAGCGACGACACTTACAACAATACAGGTAAAGACGCAACACACAAATAGTGAATAGAGCAAATGTCCTGGAATTTGCAGCCGCTAGTTTCGAACTCAAGACCGCGTGATTGCAGTCCGAAATCTAAACCACTCGACCACCCAGCTACCTTAAAGGCTGAATTTATTGATTTTAATTTCTGAAGAAGTTCCTCGTGAAACATCTAAAATGCAGGAAACAGTTGTTCCCAAGGCTCCCTCCCGGGTCTCATTGGGGGAGCTCACAGGTCACCTAGCTAGCTCTCGTCTCCCGACTTTGGCTCAAGACAGAGTGGCATCCCTATAGCTATCAAATGGAGAATATCATCCTTACTGAAAAGGTATCATTGGATTAGTAAATGCTTCCCTGACATACTAACTGATAATAATCTTGAATCAGTTTTTGAAGGATGTTGTACTAGCATGATTGTTGATAAATGATAATTAATATGGGAAATCATATTTCTGATAGTAAGTGGGAATTTTTTCCATCTCTGAACTTCGTCTTTCAATATGGGAAACCTTAATTTCTGATTGTAAGTGAGAATTTTTTCCATCTCTGAACTTCGTCTTTCAATATGGGAAACCTTAATTTCTGATTGCAAGTGAGAATTTTTTCCATCTCTGAACTTCGTCTTTCAATATGGGAAACCTTAATTTCTGATTGCAAGTGAGAATTTTTTCCATCTCTGAACTTCGTCTTTCATTATGGGAAACCTTAATTTCTGATTGTAAGTGGGAATTTTTTCCATCTCTGAACTTCGTCTTTCAATATGGGAAACCTTAATTTCTGATTGTAAGTGGGAATTTTTTCCATCTCTGAACTTCGTCTTTCATTTACGTTGCTTAAATTTTAATGTCACAGTTCACTTTTTGTGGAATATTTGGACCATGTTTTCTGTCCTGTTTGCAGATAAGTGGTCAACAAGTGGTCAGAGTTACACGGCTAGGCGATCAAGCTGTCCATTTCGTAGCTAACCCAATAGAAACTGGAATTGACGACTCACCTGCATTTAAATAAGTTTTTCAACCTGTTAATTAGCTACGGCCAAATCACGTTGAAAACACCGGTTCGCGTCTGATCACCGAAGTTAAGCAACGTAGAGCCTGGTTAGTACTTGGATGGGTAGCCGCCCAGGACTAGCAGGTGCTGTACACTTGCAGGATGCCAACACTGTATCTCGACACTAGGCAGGGGAGCTGCACAAACAGCCAATGGCTAGAGGGCGGAGGAGGTCAAGTGACCCAATGGCCATGTTTAGAGGAGTAAACCTTCCAAATCAGGAGTGGAGCCCCGAAGGCGGACCAGTGCAGCATGCTCACTGACTCCGGCAGCCAACCTGGTGACAAACGTATCGCTCCGCTTACACCAGGGAAGAAGAGAGGGGGATCCTGTTGTCTGGGCAACTCAGGATCTCCATACACCTTGCCCAGGCGTGTACCCTGAAGACAGTCGACTCTGCAGCTCCATCAATGTGATCAATAACTGACTCTCTTGGGGCACACTCCATTGTCTTCTGAGACAGAAGGATGCCAACAACCTGTTAATTACTTACCAGAGATGCTGTAGCATTATTATAGGTGTTAGAGTGTAAATGGAAAAGGAAATTATAAATCACCCTGCTTTCCATTAAAGCACAAGAAAACCCTCAACTTACATAAAGCTTAAAAATAGTCTTGAAATTTTATATCACTTACATACTACCTTTTTGCATATTAGGCTTGCGTTGACAATAACGCTGTATAAAACTTGTAAATTCAAACTCCCGCAATGACGGTTAGATGCAGCCATTTTGACGACAGGTCATTTGAAACAAGTTCAGATAATATCAGGTAAAGTTTGAAAAAATAATCGGACCAATCATAGCGCACACGTCTCTGACTGTGTAAAATTTTACTTACCATATCTTGTCAATAAGTTTAAATATTTGTTTTTTGGTTAGTAAGTGCTGCACCCTGGGGGGTGGAGTCAGAGATATTTTACTAAATGGTGAAAGCTTTTTAAATAATTAATAATTTTCTTTTCTAGTTACATAAGCCTTTCAAACAGGTTAGTGAAAAGCTAAGTAATATAACTTTGCATGGAAAGTCTTTTGGGACATAATTTAACGTTTTCTTTTCTTCCCGTGATTTACGTAGTGCGTGTGTGACATCAAGTAATGGCGTGGTCTGAAAAGTATTGCGAGAGTTTTAAAATAAAAAAATTCCTTTCAACACGAGTACGATATACACATAAAATTGCTAAAATAATACAACTTTTAAGGCGATTTTTCTGAAACCTAATTCAGGTACCCCTTTTCTTGCCCTTTAAGCCTCTTAGAAAGAAGAAAAGCCTCACCACTTTTGAATATCCGGTATCAACACCCAACGTCAACGTGCAAAACAACGAATCAACTCCGTACTGCTTCAAAACATAGACGAGATCCACCGTCCAAATGCTGAAGAGAAAAACCAAAGTGAAATTGAAATACAACACAAGTAGAAGAAGTACTGTTACTCACACAGTTTGTTGATAGTTGTCACGTGCTTACTGTGACCACCTATGTGGAATAATACATCTGAGCCCAGGTAGAAAAAGTATTGTCACTCACACAGTTTGTTGATAGTTGTCACGTGCTTACCGTGTCAACCTATGTGGAATAATATGTCTGAGCCCAGATAGAGAAAGTACTGTCACTCACACAGTTTGTTGATAGTTGTCACATGCTTACCGTGGATTTACCAAGCTCAAACTGTGACAATTTAGGCTATTAGTAAGCAACAAATATTTTATTGTTTAGGATTTTATCAAGTTTATGCGTAAACTTTCAAATGTTTGTTTGTTTGTATAAAAAAATACAATTAGAAATCGCAACAATAAAATTACATATGTTTGTTTTGTTTTACACAGTATTAAAACAATGGCTAAAAATTTTCTGAAGCAGCACCCCTAATAAATTTAGCTATGAGCCACAGCTGGTCAACACAAAGTTAAGCAACAATTCTAATTCTTTACAGGTAAACCCACGTATCTCTAACATTACACTAACATCTAACATCTCGACACCTTTAGTTTTAGTTTATTATTATCGCATTCAGTACAATATAATGACATTAAGCACACAGTGACATCAAAATTATTACATCTACTGTATTAAATTATTATGTTTCATACATTATCGTTATCATAAAAGAATAATTGTACTGCTGTGGGCTAGAGAAGCAAAGGCTTGTATAAGCCCACTGTCATGTGAACCCGATAAAAAAAGAATGGATGAGTGAACAAAAAAAGAACTGGGAGAAAGGTTAGATCACACAGGAAGAGTAGAAGGATGTGTTAGTGGAAATGGTAGGAAGAAAGATGATAGATTGTGCTATGTTGACATCAGCTCTAAAGATTTATCAATGATGCCTTGTTTTGCATAATCTGTACCAGGATTGTGGTATGACTGCTGCAGTAGGTATGGGAAATTAAAAAGTGTTGTACTTGTTGAGAATCATTGCTCTGTATTTCCTTTTAAATGTTTGAATTTAAAAATTTACCTGCATAATATCAGAAGCAATTGACAGGTAATCTTCATTGTTGAGACAACGGTGGCATACAGTTCATTTTAACAGAGACCACAGATATGAAATGGAATATTCAAGAGCGTTTTTTTTAATTTAGAAAATGAAAAAATCTAAACCAAAAGTTACCTACGTTTGATGAAATCCAACAGAGTCGCATTTTTCTTCGAAATCTGAAAAATCCACGTCGGGATAAAAATATCTGAAAAAAATTAACGCAGATCCCGGGATAAATCATTTATCCATAAAGTTTCGGAACCGCTGCACGATTAGGGGTGAGAATCTTACATTCGAATTCAATTGAGTTTTTTAGGCGGTGGTGGTGGTGGTGATGATGATGATAAAATAATTTCGTTTAAGACATAATGCAGGGATAACAAGCGCAATAAAAAAAATTACCCGCACGATTAGAAACAGAAGTATTTTATTGTCAGCCTTATACCATTCTAAGAAAGAGAAACTATTAATATGTGTTGCTTGCATATCAAAATTGTCGATAAGTCGGCAACTAAATTTTTCAAGTTATTCACAAATCCTGAATCTGCATTTCATGAGCATCATTTTGATACCAAGTTCATCACTCTATGTTATTTCTAAGCTGAGATAATCCACGTTGAAGTTGAGGTGCAGGCTGCACACTGAAAAACATAACCTTGAGAAAATCACTGTTAAAGTCAGCCATTGTTTTTTGTCGCATTTCTACAAAGCTCTTAGCAACCGCACAAATGCTGGATTTTGCAAGAACACATTGAAGTTACATTTAAGTCCAGTAGATGGCCCTTCCTGACGAAGATCTGGGTTTGGTAACAGAAACTTGAAGCTACAATGGAGTTTGAAAATATAAGTTTTTCTCAATAGTAGTACTAATTTTTAGGCAGAAAAGTGGGTACGGGGTAATAAAATTACATTTTTTGAGTTTTTTGAACATTTTCCTGATAATTTGATGCTAGAATATAAAAGTCCAATATATTTAGCGTTTGTTTTTATAAAAATTGAAAATTGACATTTGACCAAATTTTTGGTGCATTCTACTCTGAAGCATCGTAACGCAGTTTTAACTATCCCCACTTATGGACGGTTTTGATATGCAAGCAAACATGTGCTCCTTGAGCTCACTTTAGCACCATTTTGACACAAGCCAGGCCGCAGTCCCAGTTATAACTCTGACGTATGTGTGGAATCACCATGGTAACGTCACCAGCCTCATTGTCTTCTACATCTTTGCTACTTTCTGGTTCTTCGACCATTGTTTACACGAGACCTACAAAGAACAAGGTCATTCGCTGATTCTAGATCGATTCAAGATTCATTAATTCACATCAACACAAAAACACAAAATTAATACATTAAAAACAATAAAAAAAGTTTCCGATAATTCAATGTTTGTGTTGTGTTTTGTTTCTCTCGGAAGGCTCGCAGAGAAAACCTGAAAACACGCTGTTAAATGTTATTGCTTTATTGAGCGAGAATTCTCTAGAACACCAAAATGAAGGAACTTTGAAATGATTACAATAAACGAGAAAATCTGGAAAACGTTTACATAATTATAAAAGCATAAGTATAAGTCCGTGTTAGATCTGCGATCCCGTGTCGGCAGCCTGCTTCGCCTTATATAGCGCGCTGTAGAAACTTCCGGAATAAATGTTCGAGAACAATCCAGACGCTAAGGCGGTCATCCCGACGGAACATTCTACAATGTTCCATGCAATTCTACTTGACGTCAGCGATCTCCACGACAGTTTGACAAACAGTAAGATACGTCATAAGAAGCAGATGATGAAAAAAACGAATGGCTACCCATTTAAATGATTTGTGTTGCAGGGCATTAAAGAAGCCAAGTTTGTGATAATGTTCCGACTGTGAAATGTCAAGTAATAGGCTCAGCGCTATATTCATAACAACTGCTTTCTTACAGTGCCATGTTTCCATGGACTAGAATACAAAGCTTTTGTAATTTGTATTACTTGTAATTAGAACATTTATATATATATAAATATATAAATGTTTTATTAGAAGTAATACAAACTACGAAATGTATATATATATATATATATATATATATATATATATATATATATATATATATGTATTATGTGTGTATATACACAAAATGATTATATATATGTATATACAGTAGGCACGATTTATTAGACTCATGGTTAATAGAATCAGTTACTTAACTGACTCAGAAACACTCGGTACAGATCGTTTCTATGTATACATAAAAACTGCCAATAATAGACTCAAATAACTTTGCATAATTGGCTTCACATACACGACCAGACGATTTAGTCTAGTGGTAACGCGTCTGCTTTCTGTCTGGGAGGTCGTGAGTTCGAACCAGCGGCCGGGTCATACCAAAGACTTACCTGCTGTTGCCCTGCCTGACGAGTGGTATTTAGGGTAAAAGTGGGGTAATAATAGTCTCTGTTCTGTAGTTGTAGGTTGTTATTTACAGTCGGCGATAATAGCTCTTTGAGCTAATGTTAATTGCTGACCCAAAAGCCGACTTTAAATAAATATTATTATTATTATTATTATTACATGCTTCAGTAAGGCACTTTTGTACGACCAATAAGCTTTTTTGACTTTTATATCACCTTAGTTCACTTCTGTTCTATAAATATACATAAATATATATAAATATAAACCGCTAGACTAGCATATTAGCATATGCTAAAAGTTCCTACTTATGAACAAAATGGGAGTTGATGTGACTGTTTCTAAGTAGGAACTTTTAGCATATGCTAATATGCTAGTCTAGCGGTTTTGCTTTGACCTGCGTGTAGGGTTACCATATTGTCTGAGTTGAAAAAGAGGACCACGTGTCGAGCATCCGGCTTCCCAGTAATATGGACCTGCGTGAAAACACGGGTACTCGGCCTTCATTTCATCTGTAAATGCAAACTGTCGTTTTGGCATTGCTACTTTCTAATTAACTTTTATCAGTTACGCTCAAAACTGCAAAACAGCAAAACTATAGAAATTTAAAGAAATTCACATAAAAACAAACAAAATGGCTCCCGGAAGCTGATGTCATTTTAAGTCGTTAGCGAATACGCCGAGTATCGACAGCGGTGTGAGTCGTGTGACCCGTAGTGATGTGTGCATCGCTTGCTTTTGTTCAGTAAATATGTACACAAAGCTTTTACAAGGGTTGCATTTTCAGATGTTAGCAACATCTTGTATTGAAAATTAACGAGCTTTTCTTTGTCTCGTACTGCCGTACGCCTCTGCAGTTGGCAACGTCCGTGCATACTTACAGATCGAGGCAAAACCCGGACAAACTGCCAATTTTTTGAAAACCCGCCCGGACAGAGGCCCAAAAAGAGAACGTGTCCGAGAAAACCCGGAAGCATGGTAACCCTACCTGCGTGTTTACTCCAATTAACCCTGTCACCCACGAATTTCTCGAAGCTAAACATTTAATCACCTGTCTAGTGATTTGCTTTTCAATAACACTAAATGCCTTTCACAGAAATCAGTTAACAGTTGCTGTATATTCAATTCAATTTTAATTTATTTATCTCTTTATAGTGCTACAATAAAACATGATTAATAAAAGAATCGCTAATAAGTCTTGAAGAATGGTTAAAATGTATAGATAGATTGCGAAAAGGCTATAAAGTCACCTAGTCTGCTATCCTTTACCGAATATAGATAAAAAGATTTTTTAGACACTGGTGGGCATTAATGTTATCAGTTTAATTTAGGAAACATTAGTATACCATTATACTAAAAAAATATTATTATTATACCACAGAGGCAGGTACCGTAATCTACCAGTACCAGTATTCCTTGTGACTTACAAGTGAAAACTTTGTGAGTGAACTTCGCAAAAAAAATAAATCAGCCGACCTTCAATGACTTTTTGTTAATCTTGTAAATAAACAGAACGGACTTTTGTGCTTTAGAAATGTAAACGTTTTTCTTTTCTTTTTTATTAATTCAGTTTATAAATTAATAGTTTTAAATAACTGCATAGGCATTTAGGTATTACTTCGTTTTTAAAATTCATTAAAAGCCGTTGTTGCAGTGCATGCTAAACTGATGATTCATACTTCTATGCAACTAGCACTACAGTTAAATAGAGTCAAACACTTCTGTCCAAAAATGAGTCTATTAAGCGGCGCCTACTGTATATACAGTTGACGCCGCTTAATAGACTGGATGAGCAATACGTATGATTTTCTATAATTGTATATAGTTATATAATTATAGAAAATCCTACGTATTGTTCATCCACGTAATGCTGTAAATTATACTTTATACAGATAGATTTTAAATTAAAAGTTAAAACCCACATTGACTGGACAGAAAGTTTTGCACTATTGCATGAAACCTTGTGATTACTAAAAAATCTAGCCAACGGTACTCAAAAAAAATCTGTAAATATACATGATAAAAGAAACATAAATACCATATAACTTCAATAACCAAGGATTTCCACTAGATAGCATCAAATGGTCCCTTAACATTTGACAGTTTTTCCATACAACTTGCGATTACATAGTAGAAGCGTATAAAAACGTTTCTAAAAGCAAAATTTTACAATTCCATGGACGCAGCCATAATGCGAAAAGTGGTGTGAAAATCGCTAATGCGTCGCGCACAAAAAACTTTATGAATTTGTGAACTTGCAAAGACTTAGTTGTCTGTATCGACAGATTTGCGATTTTCAAGTTTCAACATTAACGAGACTTTGGTTAATGGTTAGTAGACAGCTTAGAGCTTAATAACGTTTCTAATTTATCATTCAGTAGGTACTTGTCCACAATTAAACTAGCAACAATTTTTTACACTTTACCATTATTATACTTAATAATAATAATAATAATGACGGATATGACATAGTTAACATTTTGCTAGGGGAGGATACAAAAACAACGAATAATAGTTAATAGACAGAATAATTTATTGCGCCAAAGTAAACAGAGAATCTACTGTGCCCTCAATTGAGGAAACTATGTGTGCCCCTCACTGCTTGCAATCATGAGCAGTATATTTGGAGCAGTATAGTACTGAAATGCCTGATACCCAGCCAAATACTAGGGGTGAGCATCGAACGTTCGAGTTCGAACATTAGAATCGAATTCGAACGCTCGAATTCGATTCGAACGAGTTTTTTAGTTCGAACTTGATTCGAATCCAAAACTATAGATTCGAATAATTCAGCACTTCAATCACATATGTTCCTGATCATTAAAACCATTAAAGCATCATGCAATTAGCATAATTTAGCTGTGATTTCTGTGCAGAATTTTAAACAAATTACTAGTCGTTTTATTGCAGAATAAAATCTAGTGATGTGCATGATCTTTGTAAGACTAATTTTTACAGTTGGTTCGAAAACTTATTCGAAAATAATTCAATCTCAATTCGAATTCGGTTCGAATTCGAAACACTGAAGTTCGGTTCGATTCGAATTCGAAAGTCACAAATTCGGTTCGATTCGAATTCGCTTTCTGGTAGAGAATGCTCACCCCTACCAAATACATAAATGCTGTCTTGAAAGACAAACCGGAAATAAAAATGATCCAAAAAGACACAACTGAACGACGAACACGCCATTGCATTGTTCATATTCAAAAGGCATAATAGTAGGATTTACTAATTTAATTGATAATTACATAATTAATACAAATTAATATATAATGATTAATAATCAATAACTTATGTAATTAATGTTTAAAAAAGATAGTAAGTCATCTGAAAGAGTTGTAGAAGCAGTTTGATTTCAATCCCGATCTCTCTTCGGGTCTCCGATCATACACCTGAAGATTGCAGGCACTGCGGTCTGCAAAATCCACGCTAAACATCAGCCATGAAATTGTTCTATTCGCATCTCGTTTTTTCTTTTTCCCTTTTCTGTAACCTCTAACAAAAGCTGCGCTACACTCTATAGTTTCTATATTATTATTATTAAGGTGGTTTTAGGTCATAAGATTTCTATTTTTTTGGCAATTGTCTGAATCCTGTCATCTTTAGTTACTGATATGCAAATAAACCCACACTGCTGAATTAGAAACCAAACTTGCCCTAAAAAAAGAAATGCTAAAAGTCGGAAAACAACCTGGATTTGAACCATGCCTTCTGCTTATAAAGTGACGGACTGTTAGCAGTCATTCAGGTTCTAATTGATTAAATTATTGTAACTGTCAACCAATTCAACATTTCCAAGTTTATGGGTTTGGTTTTCCCACCTTCGAGAAATTACTAAGAACTATAATTAGATTAATTTAATTAATTAATTAGATTATCTTAATTTAGAATCTGAATTAATCTGTTTACTGCTACAGTCATGCATTATAAGTGAAAGACTTGCTGCAGCTGTGGGTTCAAATCCATAATCATGTACGTAAGACTGCAGGACCTATTTTAGCCTAAGCGAGGCTCGGGGAAGTGGGGCGTGTGAGGCCCCCTCGGGGGTTCGCCACGACGGTTGCCGCCCAGAAAAATTTTGAACAGCTAGGATGCCCTAAAATGCCGGAGAAGCATTTTCGAAGAGAAAATATGGAGTTATACAGTTGCTAAAGAAAAGAACAATTGAAAGAAAAACTGCTTTATTCTTAAGACCAGTCCTTAATACTTGTCAATACTGGCAAACGGCGTGCGTGCGGCAAGAGAGAGAAAGAGAGAGAGAGAGAGAGAGAGAGAGAGAGAGAGAGAGAGAGAGAGAGAGAGAGAGAGAGAGAGAGAGAGAGAGGAGAGAGGGGGAGAGGCAGTATGTTAGCACGAAGCAAAAAAAAAGTTACCTTGGCGCGAGGCCCCCTGGAGGGTGAGGCCCCGGAGAAGTATTCCCACACACCCCCTCCCCCCCCCCGTGAAATAGGCTGTGCGTAAGAGAATGTTAAATTTGCTATCTGATCTCTAAACACAATTAGTTTTTAAACAAAAGATTCCTGCGTCAAACACATACAGGTTTTGTTTTAAGTTTTTCACATTTCCTTGCGTTCGAGCAAACTTGGCTTCAGCAAAGACGTATCGATTTCCTATAATCAATAATAATAATAACAACCTTGAAGTTAATATTATGAACGAATAAGTCAGTTCAATTCAATTCAGTTTTACTTCAGCTCAGGCGGCTACATAAAAATGATAAAAGTTATAAAATTGTGAAAAGTCTTTAGGCTGCCTGTTTGCTACCCTAATAATTACTTTGTCAAATAACTAAGCCTTTTTGTAAAATAATTTTGTGTGTCTAAAAACTTTTACATTAAGAAGTCAAAAGTTAAAATCATGCCAAACGTTTCGACTAGTTGACTCTGTCATCCCCAGTGGTACGTTTAAATACATACAAGCAGTTTGTGTGTTTGTAAATTTACCACTGATGATGACAGCAGCAGCTTGTCCGAAACGTTCGACATGATTTTAAGTTTTAACTTTTTAATGTAAAAGTTTTTAATAAAGTTTTCTTGTTTTTAACTATAAATTAAAATTTTTATGTGCCTGTAATAAGAATTAACTTTGTGCGTTGTAGGAGCTGAAGTTATTCTTGGTTTCTTGCATAAAGTAATTTACTAATAAGCTAAAACCATTAACCATTTTCGATGTTTGTTCATAAATGCACTGCATTAAAATTATAATACATAATTATGTAACGGCTGTATAATTATATAGTGATATAATTATATATAGTGTGTCAATTGGCTTACTGCGTGTGTATATGCGCCTTAAGGCTTTTTTATGACCATCTGCAAAGCAGTTTCAGCTACATCAATAAACCGAATTATCAGCTGATTGCGAAGCCGGGAACTTGAACATTTAAATCCCTGTAAACAAACGCGCCCCACGATGTCGTTTACTCACGTGATGTTCGTTGTTTTGGCAGTAGCTTGATGGCGGCGATAGCGGTCAGGAGGGTTATGATAGGGTCTGCTGCAAATAACGAAAACGCTACTCAGGTAAGATTTCTGAGAATTTTGTTGATAAAAATTACTTTTCTATAGGTAAGCTTTGGCATTTAATTGATACGGCGCTCCATGTTTGACCACTTTAGGCTAATTCGACGTACTAAGATTGGGGTCCTGAGTAGGAAGTAATGACTAGTGTAACATTCTTTTGGGGGCCTATTTATTTTTAAATATCGGTAATTATTCTTCCGTAATTATTGTAATCACGCACGTGCTTGTAAATGTTTGGAATTCGGAATTGGTCATGGTAACTAACATTTAATGTATGTACTTATTTCTCTAACTTTCCTGATAAGATTGCACTCGATACAGACTACACAAAATTAATTATGAAATGTAAATATCTTTGTTGCTTTTGTAGTTCACATTAGAGAATTGTGTTAATAAGATGCAGTGTTACTTCTCAAAACAATTTGGCGATTATATGTGCTCAAAACACATCTATAGATGGTCTTTGCAAGCAGTACAAAATTGGTTTTTAATAATAATTAGTATTTACATTTAAATGTGGGTCTTGTTATACTGTCGTGATTTAAAGGTTAAACGAGCACACTCATGGAAATCAAATATTTTTCCACAAAGTAATTGTCAGTTCAAGATTTAAATTTTAATATGGTTGGTGAGGCAATCACAGTGGCAGGCAAATTATTCTGTTCGTTCACTGCTGTCACACCAAAGCTGCACACAGTATTCTAGATGAGATCTAACCAAACTAATTCTTATAATTTCTAGAAACAATTTTTCGTCTCAAGAATTTTATTTGCGTTTTCAACAGAGGCAACGCATTGTTGGGAAAAGTTTGTTGTTATTTTTACAACAAGTTTATCTGTATTATGAAATGTTGTTCCATAAGCTCTTTTTAGACTGCCATAACCACACATCTATCAACATTAAGTAACTCTGCCATTTTGTATTTATATCATTCATGGTTTGACAATAAAGCTATTGAAACTGTGTTGTCTAAGTAAGTGGTACAAGTAATTTGGCAGATGTTGTCTAATTAACTCGCAAACTTTATGTTGTTGATTGGAAATTGGTAACCGCGTAAATGATGTCCATTTAATATTCATCTATATAGTTTCCACATTTTCTCTGGATATTTTATTAACTATCATTTTTTTACCTGGACACAGTAATTTTGTTGGCCTTTTGACTTTCTAAAACTGTTCTTGCAAATCATATCTCAAATATTGCCACATTTTCCTTACAGTTTTTTTTAAATTAGGTTTGAGGATCGCGTGTCAAATTGCCGAGTTTTTTGTGACGATCTCAGATTTGCTTGAAGATGTTGTCAAAAATACCTCAGTACTTGTGATGAACACGTGCATCATTTTAAAGCCCAACTCCTTCTAGTTGTTCTTTTATTGATTTTTGACAACAATGTGTATGTTGTTTATTTTTACTCGTAACATTTATAGCATGTTTTGAATTTCCATATCTTTAGAAATAATGTTCATCATCCATCATCCAATGAATCATACGTCTAGGGACATGATTCTGCTCACCTCCCTATGCCAGATCATCATCATCATCATCCAATGAATCATACGTCTAGGGACATGATTCTGTTAACCTCCCTATGCCAGATCATCATCATCCATCATGCAATGAATCATACGTCAGTGACATGATTCTGCTCAGCTCCCTATGCCAGGACTCCCTGCTCGCTGCAATGCCCCAAGTGGATTTATTTCTAAGGATCAATGCTGAAGTGTTTAAATCTTTCTGTGCAAAATCTAAATATGTTTAACATTTGTCCTCCTACAGGTTTTTTAGCTGGTTTTATGGCTTGTTGAAAAGTTATCTTCACTGGAATGTCATCAAGGTAGTCTAAGCATGTGCCCAATCCATCTTAAACGGCGTCTTTTTATTTTTCTTGTCCAAGGTTCTTCTTTTATTTTTGCATATAGATTCTTATTTGAAATTTTCTTTGGTCATCTAATACCCTAAATGTTTCTGTAATTTCGCCATAGATTTCAAATTTATGTTGTATGCAGATAAGAATTTGCAATATGGGTAAACTGCATCTGAAATTCATCTGAAGCTGAAAATGAGTAAACCCCTCATCTTCCGTACTTCCATCTTAGCTGTTTTTTTTAGATACATCGCTTCAAAAACTCAAGTTTTGTCATCATAGATTACAATTTGCAGATTTTCAGAAGCCTCAGTGTTGAAACAAAGAAGCTGATTGGTTTCATATTGTGTTATGTTAACTAGGTGACACTTGGCCCGTTGCTACATTTCTAATGAGTTACCTGCATATTAATTAATATCAGCCTACCGACATTTTTGGCGAAAATTTGAACACGAATTTCAAGGTTGACGTGATTCTTAATAGTGTTCAAGTGTGCAAACTTGACAAACGTCTCTTTGTTGACCGGCCAATGACTAGCAAGTAACCTCTAACCAGAGTTCTAGATTAGCATATTAATAGATCACTAAAGCTAATAATGTGCACTAACCTTTAATTGGCTTAGTACAATTTTCTGTGTTATGAATTTTTGATAAATATCAGCGTACGATATAAATCACCTGATGTGCATAGTACTATGTACATATTTACATACACCTATGTGATGAAATAACAATCGCGTGCCGTGACCTGCCTTTTCGATAACCGTTGATGATAGTTTGACGTATGTGCATTTTGCATACATATTTTTGACGTTCTTGTTTATATACACTAGTGATGATTTATTTGACAATTTCTTGATCTGTTGATCGTTTGCTTTGAGCTGGGACGTAGTTGAAATTTGTATATCTGCACTTGTAAGTTACCGGCACGTTTAGCCGCCTATTTGAAGCGTAAGTTTAGCCTCTTCGTATCATTTGAAGCGTAGGTTTAGCCTCTTCGTATCATTTGAAGCGTAGGTTTAGCCTCTTCGTATCATTTGAAGCGTAGGTTTAGCCTCTTCGTATCATTTGAAGCGTAGGTTTAGCCTCTTCGTATCATTTGAATGCGTAGGTTTAGCCTCTTCGTATCATTTGAAGCGTAGGTTTAGCCTCTTCGTTTCATTTGAAGCGTAGGTTTAGCCTCTTCGTATCATTTGAAGCGTAGGTTTAGCCTCTTCGTATCATTTGAAGCGTAGGTTTAGACTCTTCGTATCATTTGAAGCGTAGGTTTAGACTCTTCGTATCATTTGAAGCGTAGGTTTAGACTCTTCGTATCATTTGAAGCGTAGGTTTAGCCTCTTCGTATCATTTGAAGCGTAGGTTTAGACTCTTCGTATCATTTGAAGCGTAGGTTTAGCCTCTTCGTATCATTTGAAGCGTAGGTTTAGCCTCTTCGTATCATTTGAAGCGTAGGTTTAGACTCTTCGTATCATTTGAAGCGTAGGTTTAGCCTCTTCGTATCATTTGAAGCGTAGGTTTAGCCTCTTCGTATCATTTGAAGCGTAGGTTTAGACTCTTCGTATGTACAATCAACGTGGAAAATTAAATAAAATTGTTGATATTTGTAATGAAGGGGAGATATAAACAATAACCGACTGATTGTTCTTTCTTGGTCACCTACCTTTCTAATTGTGTGAACCTGCCTTTACAGAAAGTATATAAAACTTTTGTGTGATCGTTCAGTGAAATGTAAAAAGGCGTTAGGGATATTCGATTGTATTAGATGCATATTTTTTTTTGATTTTTCATAATTTTTCTTTTTGGTTTTCAAAGTTAATTTTACAACTTCTTCTTAAATCTGTTTTAAATTCTGAGATTTTCTAGTTTTCATACTAGATAATAATCGTTTTTGATTTTTCATTGTTTTTCTTTTTGTTTTTCAAAATTAATTTTACAACTTCTTCTTAAATCTGTTTTTAATTCTGCGATTTTCTGGTTTTCGTATCTGACACATAATCGTTTTTGATTTTTCATTGTTTTTCTTTTTGTTTTTCAAAATTAATTTTACAACTTCTTCTTAAATCTGTTTTTAATTGTGACGCCCCCCCCCCCCGAGTGTGAACTAATTCTGAGAGCATCTCAATTTCTGGAATGCTATTCATATGATATTCTCAGTAGATCCGACTCAATGATTCACACCAGCAGCTGTTACTCGTGTAAATTTCCCCCCCCCCCGCATTGAAGCCGACAAGATACATCTGCTGTTTCAGTCTGAAGTTCTCATTCTTGGTGTTTCTGAGTCAGCCGTGAATAGTCGAGTAGTTACGGTGTGTGCTTTGCACTGCGGTTAAGCGGCTTTGAGTCCGCGTGTTGCATCTCTGGTTCAGTCTGAAATTCTCACACAAGGTGCTTCTGAGTCAGCCGTGAATAGTCGAGTAGTATCCCCGTAGTTAAGTAACATCGCGAGTCTGATCAGTAGTTGGATAGATGACCGCTAGATTCAATACTCACCTACAATTACTTTACATTTGTAAACTAGAGAAAAACTAAATTTCAATTCAATTCAGTTACAGTACATAGGTATCCATGAACACCAACCCAGTCATAGGTGTCTCACACATCTCTAGATGTGAGTATACATCCTTACTTTACAGCAGAAATACTTAGAGTATTGGTGTTCGTGGATGCCTATGTACTGTAACTGAATTGAATTGAAATTTAGTTTTTCTCTAGTTTACAAACGTACGGTACGGTAACCACTTCCAGTCTACAAGGGTGTAACAGTTGAATAGTGTACAGGTAAAAGGGCCATATTGCCAGTAATAAGTGAAAAGGAGAGAGGATAGCAAACTGACTAAAAGGTCATCAGGTCAGCCATCCTTTTAATATGTTAAAATAGTAAATAATCATAGGCAGCACTGGTGAGTAATAGTGAGCAAACTGACCAAGAGGTCATCAGGTCAGCCATCCTTTTAATATGTTAAAATAGTAAATGATCACAGGCAGCACTAGTCTGTAATGAGGTACAGACAATAAATTCATTTAATCAGCTCGATATCCTAAATTAGCAGTTTCTAAGCAAAAACTGAGGTAATTAACATATAATTTTATGTATATTTGCAGTTTGGTTGAGAAATGAATGTTTGATTTAACATTATGATAATTTATGATGTTTACAGTGACAGAAAAACGCACTACGTGTAGATTCTCGGTAGGCAAGATTTTGTGTAAGTTTATACATTAAAAGGATTACATAATCAAAACAATGGCCTTTGCTAGCTAGGTGTGTCTCGGTCCACTTAGGTGAGTCTGCTATAAGCCGAGTTAGTTAATGGACACGTTTCAACACTTAGCTGCGTGAGTTGGTGGAAGTAAAAAAGTGCAATTGAATTAACTCAGGAAATAAAACATTGTTAAAATGAGAGTTAGTTAATGGCTCATTTCAACACTTAGCGACTGTCTGCTGCGTGAGTTGGTGGAAGTAAAAAAGTGCAATTGAATTAACTCAGGAAATAAAACATTGTTAAAATGAGAGTTAGTTAATGGCTCATTTCAACACTTAGCGACTGTCTGCTGCGTGAGTTGGTGGAAGTAAAAAAGTGCAATTGAATTAACTCAGGAAATAAAACATTGTTAAAATGAGAGTTAGCTAATGGCTCATTTCAACACTTAGCGACTGTCTGCTGCGTGAGTTGGTGGAAGTAAAAAAGTGCAATTGAATTAACTCGGGAAATAAAACATTGTTAAAATGAGAGTTAGCTAACGGCACATTTCAACACTTAGCGGCTGTCATATTTTAACGCTGCGTGAGTTGGTGGAAGGAAAAAAGTGCAATTGAATTAACTCGGGAAATAAAACATTGTTAAAATGAGAGTTAGCTAACGGCACATTTCAACACTTAGCGGCTGTCATATTTTAACGCTGCGTGAGTTGGTGGAAGGAAAAAAGTGCAGTTGAATTAACTCGGGAAATAAAACATTGTTAAAATGAGAGTTAACCTGTTTTAGCCTGGTTTCTGCGAATAGTTTTTGCGGGTCTGTTTAGATTATTTTAGCTGAAAATCTCACATCTGGATTTCGTTTTACGCGGTCTGATGCAAAAATAGATACCGATGTTGCGACACTGCTAACCGATTGTAAAATGCTTATCAAGTCAGTAAAAAAGGGAGGGTCGTGTGATGGGAAGCATGGAATTTAGTAGAGTAGAATATAATTAAAGGAAGAGACTCTCTTAGCACGTGTTGGGTTTATTTTGCTGTTATCATTTCACAAAGAATTACACAAAGAAGACTGTCTATAAAGCATAAAGTTCATTTATGCTGCCGCAGGATAGAGGTTTTCAGGCTGTCTATAAAGCATAAACTTCATTTATGCTGCCACAGTATAGAGGTTTTCAGGCTGTCTATAAAGCATAAAGTTCATTTATGCTGCCGCAGTATAGAGGTTTTCACGCTGTCTATAAAGCATAAAGTTAATCTATGCTGCCGCAGTATAGAGGTTTTCAGGCTGTCTATAAAGCATAAAGTTCATTTATGCTGCCGCAGTATAGAGGTTTTCAGGCTGTCTATAAAGCATAAAGTTCATTTATGCTACCAGAGTATAGAGGTTTTCAGGCTGTCTATAAAGCATAAAGTTCATTTATACTACCAGAGTATAGAGGTTTTCACGCTGTCTATAAAGCATAAAGTTCATTTATGCTGCCTCAGTATAGAGGTTTTCACGCTGTCTATAAAGCATAAAGTTCATTTATGCTGCCGCAGTATAGAGGTTTTCAGGCTGTCTATAAAGCATAAAGTTCATTTATGCTGCCGCAGTATAGAGGTTTTCAGGCTGTCTATAAAGCATAAAGTTCATTTATGCTGCCGCAGTATAGAGGTTTTCACGCTGTCTATAAAGCATAACGTTAATTTATGCTGTCACACTATAGAGGTTTTCAGGCTGTCTATAAAGCATAAAGTTCATTTATGCTACCAGAGTATAGAGGTTTTCAGGCTGTCTATAAAGCATAAAGTTCATTTATGCTACCAGAGTATAGAGGTTTTCAGGCTGTCTATAAAGCATAAAGTTCATTTATGCTGCCGCAGTATAGAGGTTTTCAGGCTGTCTATAAAGCATAAAGTTCATTTATGCTACCAGAGTATAGAGGTTTTCAGGCTGTCTATAAAGCATAAAGTTCATTTATGCTGCCACAGTATAGAGGTTTTCAGGTGTGGTGTTACCGTCATTCACTTGAAAGGTATAATGTAACTGGTCCGCTTCGTGAGTTTCCGTAAGCACATTGAGGCTTTTCGTAAACGCGTGTTGCTTAAACTAATTTTTAAAGTTCTGCAGCTTACCCATTGTTTATGCAAAAATATCACTAAATTAGTAAACTATTTTTTGTAAAAACTCATTATACTTTTGATGAAAATTGACACTGCGCTGCTTTTCCTCAGTCAATGAGTGACGTCGCTGGTGGAAAAATGGCGCTCAAAATGGAAAGCCAAGCGTGAAATAATGGGACTTTTCTAATTAGTCGAGGTGCCTTTCACGCTTCTATTAGAATTAGATCTTTCTGTCATTTTTCACAAACCTTGAAATAAACTTACCAGAACGCATGATCTTTCCTTTAACCAAAACTTTCCAGAACGCATGATCTCTTTAACCAAAACTTTCCAGAACGCATGATCTTTCCTTTAACTAAGTAGACGGCATACTTTCTTGCGTGAAGACTTAATTCATTGTTTTTCGATTAACCCTAATTGAAAGAGAGTCTTCTGACTCGTTGACTTCAACCTGGTGAAGAAGACTGGGTGCTTATGAGGGGGGGGGGGCGAGGGGGAGGGTCACTCGAAAGTTTTCGAGATGTAAATTGACCACTGGCTAAACGCTGTAGACACGCTGTGTGGTATTACGGATCTGGGAAATAAGTTGCGAAAGATACATTTTGACTATTTGACAAACGTGTTGAGTCTTGTTGTCTATCTGACGCCATTTGCATTTTTCTGATTGTGAGAATGCTTTAGCTCGGGGTGGAAAAGAGGGGGGACCGTTTAGCAAACGCTGAGAACCGCCCGCTCTGTGGACTGACCAACCAGTCTTTGAGTTTAAATCAGCGCGCCTTACGAAGGTTATTTGCGTGCGTGTTGCAGAATGATTCACCATTTCCGGTTCCGTTTTGTGAATCATGTGATGGCAGCTTGTAAAAGCAAGTTTATGTGTATGTAATATAAGTTGCCCCAACTAGCATGATGAAACTATATATATACTTCTTTATATATATATATATATATATATATTATGAGTTTATTTCGTATAAAAATATACAGTTTACAAAGATAAAGATGTTAGTAAAATAGGTAATGCGATATTAGTAAAGTAACATATCTACAGACATTCAACCTTATAATAACCACACATTGTAGTACCCTTGTAATATTAAAGTATACAGTGTTGTAAGGAGCTATAATAGATATCTTAAAACATAATCTTTAAATGAGTTCTTAACCTTTAATTTTACATTTGCGTTTAGATCTACAGTACAACCATATTTAAATCTTAAATTTACTCGACTGTTATTTACATAGTAGCATAGCTTTGGAATTCTCAATGTGTAAGAGTTTACAATTTTTCTCACAAAGTTTAATTTTTGACTATCTATTAAATATCAAAAAATTGTGTCACAAAAATACATTAACAATACATATATGAAGAAGAAACTTACATATGGAAAAAGAAAGCGTATCACATGTTTCCATTTTACTTACATCAACTTACATCATGTGTAACCATGCACACTGTATTTTCAAGTAAGGATAACATTTCCAGAACAAATAATGTACAGTATTCTCTCACAATATTGTCATAGTAATTCTGGCCCCCCCTGGTGGCGAATGTAAAGAGTTGTTGACCATCGCTGCTTGAAACCCAGTCGTTTGTTGTTGAGTTTCCTTTTGCCAACAGTTGCTTATAATTTGTTTCCCAATTTGTAAACATCGGGAACGCGTCTAGCCAGTCTAGTGGTAAATTTTGTTTATATGGGAGGTCAGTGGCTGGATCGCTCAGGGGGGCGTAGCCAAAAAATGGTCTAGCCAAACGCGTTTGTAGTAACTTTGGTACTAGAACATTTGAAGCTAGTGTGACTGTCTCCGTTTCGCTGTTTGGATGGAGTGGGAATGAGCAGATGTTTTGACCATTGTTTACGTCAACAGTGGACAGCTTTGTTTGTGTGTTATGGTCAAGAGTGCCGCTGACATATGGACATAGCTGCCCTGGCGATATTGATAAACTGTTGGCCGGTATGATGGTCATTATTGTATAATTGCAGGCGGCTTGGGTTGGTGTTGTTATAGGTTACTAAGCCTTTCGAGCCCTCGCTCAAGGATGGTGTTATATTTATGGTGGGGGGGGGGGTGAGCTAGCTAACGGTTTAATGCTGTGAATGAAACTGTGTGTGTGTGTTGCTGATGCTGATGATGCAATAGTAAAGCATGAACTACGTAAAACCATGATTGTATTGCATCATAATGAATGTATGCAATTCTACTTTGGAATTCTCTACCATTACAGGTTAAACAAATCAAGTCCCTATCAGCATTTAAAGCAAAATTAAAATCACTGATATTAACCAGATATGAAATACCATCACACCAGTACGACAACATACACACTAATTCAGAATTCATATATCCACGGCCATATTAATTAAATCATAGTTTTTCATTTTTTTGTGCATAGTTGTAAATATGTTTGATTTTATTCGTCGTTACTTTCCATTACTGCAAAGTAGTTTAGATTGCACTGACGCATTTGCCTTCAGCAGTGTAAGTTTTTATTAACTAACACTGATTGATCATCTCTGTAAAGTTTTTATCAGTGATTATCAATGAATTTTAATGGCAAATAAAGATTATTATATATACATATATATATATATCTTTTGGGTGGGAGCTTAGCTAATGGTTTAATGCTGTGAATGAACTGTGTGTGTGATGCTGATGATGCAACAGTAAAGCATGAATGACGTCATACCATGCTTGTATTGCATCATCGTGTTGCAACATTACTGGCGCGCAGGTTAGTAGAAAAATCTCCAATATTTTCCCCCATTTTATTAGCCGTTTACGGGATACAGTCACAGATATGTTAACTTCTGATACGTTATAGGCAGTTTTTGTATGTTAGCTTAGCCATTTTGTAGTATTTTTGAGCCACGCTGCGCATTCCTAACTGCATTTCTAAACGACGTTTCTAGCGAAAAGGATATTTGTTCAGTTTGGCATGCTTATTGGAGCGAAGGGAATAAATGAGTGACCATATGACGTAGTTTGTTACGAAATTTGAAAAAAGCACCAGCAAACACTTTTCATATAAACAAAACTTATTACATTTTTCATCACTTACAGGCTATCCTGTTGCATGCAGAACTTGTATTTAACAGTAACGGTGTTTTAAGCTTGTAAATTGACCGTTAGATGCAGCCAGTGTAAGGGTAAGTGTTCTGAAACAAGTTTAGATAACATTGGTAAAAGTTTGAAAAATAATCAGAGCATTCGTGCCACACTCTTCACTAACTAAGCAAAAGTTTAAATTACTTTATATTGTCCATAAGATCAGTAATGTTTTCTTTTGGTATTGAAATTTTGTAAAGCACGCTCGGATGGCGATGCAGTGCCGTTTTAGCGGGTGCCGAGAATATTTTAATTATTAAGAATAATTAAACCCCTACCGGGTAGAGTAAACCCCTACCGGGCGCATCCCCCGGGTGGCGGATGGGGGACCCCTGGCTCACGAGCCAGGGTGCTCCGAATATTCAAATAAGGAGCTGTGGACCAAATCCTTCAGGATAGACCTAGCAAGTCACTGAAGTATTTTTTGCTCAAGTAACTCATGGCGAACACAACTGAGAAAGAAAGAAGCTTCTTATCCATTTACGATTCTTTCCTTCACTCATTTCTTCTGACTCTAACCATTCTTTCCTTCACTCATTTCTTCTGATCCTAACCATTCTTTCATTCACTTTCTTTCATTCCATCATTTCTTCTGTCCCTAACCATTCTTTCATTCACTCATTTCTTCTGATCCTAACCATTCTTTCCTTCACTCATTTCTTCTGATCCTAACCATTCTTTCATTCACTTTCTTTCATTCCATCATTTCTTCTGTCCCTAACCATTCTTTCATTCACTCATTTCTTCTGACCCTAACCGTTCTTTCATTCCATCATTTCTTCTGATCCTAACCATTCTTTCATTCACTCATTTCTTCTGATCCTAACCATTCTTTCATTCACTCATTTCTTCTGATCCTAACCATTCTTTCATTCCATCATTTCTTCTGATCCTAACCATTCTTTCATTCACTCATTTCTTCTGATCCTAACCGTTCTTTCATTCGCTCATTTCTTCTGACCCTAACCATTCTTTCATTCCATCATTTCTTCTGACCATAACCGTTCTTTCATTCACTCATTTCTTCTCACACTAACCATTCTTTCATTCACTCATTTCTTCTGATCCTAACCATTCTTTCATTCACTCATTTCTTCTGATCCTAACCGTTCTTTCATTCACTCATTTCTTCTGATCCTAACCATTCTTTCATTCACTCATTTCTTCTGATCCTAACCATTCTTTCATTCACTCATTTCTTCTGATCCTAACCGTTCTTTCATTCACTCATTTCTTCTGATCCTAACCGTTCTTTCATTCCATCATTTCTTCTGATCCTAACCATTCTTTCATTCACTCATTTCTTCTGATCCTAACCATTCTTTCATTCACTCATTTCTTCTGATCCTAACCGTTCTTTCATTCCATCATTTCTTCTCACCCTAACCATTCTTTCATTCACTCATTTCTTCTGACCCTAACCATTCTTTCATTCACTCATTTCTTCTGATCCTAACCATTCTTTCATTCACTCATTTCTTCTGATCCTAACCATTCTTTCATTCACTCATTTCTTCTGATCCTAACCGTTCTTTCATTCACTCATTTCTTCTGATCCTAACCGTTCTTTCATTCGCTCATTTCTTCTGATCCTAACCATTCTTTCATTCACTCATTTCTTCTGACCCTAACCATTCTTTCATTCACTCATTTCTTCTGATCCTAACCATTTTTTCATTCACTCATTTCTTCTGACCCTAACCATTCTTTCATTCACTCATTTCTTCTCACCCTAACCGTTCTTTCATTCACTCATTTCTTCTGACCCTAACCATTCTTTCATTCACTCATTTCTTCTGATCCTAACCGTTCTTTCATTCACTCATTTCTTCTGATCCTAACCATTCTTTCATTCACTCATTTCTTCTCACCCTAACCATTCTTTCATTCACTCATTTCTTCTGACCCTAACCATTCTTTCATTCACTCATTTCTTCTGATCCTAACCGTTCTTTCATTCACTCATTTCTTCTGATCCTAACCATTCTTTCATTCACTCATTTCTTCTGATCCTAACCGTTCTTTCATTCACTCATTTCTTCTGATCCTAACCATTCTTTCATTCACTCATTTCTTCTGATCCTAACCATTCTTTCATTCACTCATTTCTTCTGATCCTAACCGTTCTTTCATTCACTCATTTCTTCTGATCCTAACCGTTCTTTCATTCCATCATTTCTTCTGATCCTAACCATTCTTTCATTCACTCATTTCTTCTGATCCTAACCATTCTTTCATTCACTCATTTCTTCTGATCCTAACCGTTCTTTCATTCCATCATTTCTTCTCACCCTAACCATTCTTTCATTCACTCATTTCTTCTGACCCTAACCATTCTTTCATTCACTCATTTCTTCTGATCCTAACCATTCTTTCATTCACTCATTTCTTCTGATCCTAACCATTCTTTCATTCACTCATTTCTTCTGATCCTAACCGTTCTTTCATTCACTCATTTCTTCTGATCCTAACCGTTCTTTCATTCCATCATTTCTTCTGATCCTAACCATTCTTTCATTCACTCATTTCTTCTGATCCTAACCATTCTTTCATTCACTCATTTCTTCTGATCCTAACCATTCTTTCATTCACTCATTTCTTCTGACCCTAACCATTCTTTCATTCACTCATTTCTTCTGACCCTAACCATTCTTTCATTCACTCATTTCTTCTGATCCTAACCATTCTTTCATTCACTCATTTCTTCTGATCCTAACCATTCTTTCATTCACTCATTTCTTCTGACCCTAACCATTCTTTCATTCACTCATTCTTCTGATCCTAACCATTCTTTCATTCACTCATTCTTCTGACCCTAACCATTCATTTAGACATAAATTTTGCATGCTTCTGGTCAATCATTTTAGATATTTTCTCTTTAATAATGAATGTTAGTGCGTCGTGTTTGCTAAAATGTACCCGTTATTTTCAAACATGGATACTTTCAAACAGGTATGCGTGATCCTAAGAAGTCTAACGTTCTATGGAAAGTTCTTTGGGATCTACATATTGTAAAATTTTCTTTTCGTACCCTTTAAAGCAAGAAAGTGTTTACTGTATTACTCAAAGCTGACGTGGCTCAGCCTTCATTACTACTCACTGCACAGTTGTGTGACCTAGAATATGTTACGTAGCGTGTCATTCTGCAATCAATGGTGCTGTACTATACATACACCGGTTGAATTACTTGCCCCAGTTTTCACGCCTGCTTCGGCCATTGTGTTTCGATTTGAGCTTTAAAATGGTTGACCCAAGATGGCGTAATCCTTTTAAGAAACGGGCGCAAAGTGTCAATAAATCTTCGAAATTTATTTGACAAAATGACAGCTTATGTAAGGCAGAAAATTACTACAAATTCGTGTTCGCCACAAATACGTTGTAATAATTATAATGGGCCATGTATTTGGGTTGGGACACTTATACATGATCACTCTATATTGACATCGCGTCTGTAGAAACTGTTGCTACGGTTATTTTTCCTAAATTAATTAGCGTCCTTAATTAATTAATTCGTAATTCTTGTTTGTTGAGTACATTTTTTAGTGTAAGTCTATTTGCACTGTTTCACAAAAGAACAGGCAGCGTGCTTTGAGTTTAAAGCATTAGTCTCGTTATATTGTAAATAAACAAATTTACTTACTGGATTTAAACAAACCACTATTTCAAAGTTGTTTAGCAGATCATCAAATATGTGTCGTGTACGTTTAGATAACTTGACAAATAATCAGTAAAGGTTAATATTTCAAAATTCTTAATATGTATTTATGCAGTTTATTGACTAAAACAAGTTACACGAGGAACGAGGTAAATGCCACAATCGATACATTAGTGATTTTAGTCCAGATTGTCACTTTACGTACATTTCTTACTCAAGGTTATAGCATTAAAAACAGTGTTATGCATACAAGGTACATCAGCATAAAAGTTGCAAAATTTCATAACATATTATATAACAATTAGTGTGCTCAAAGAAGTGAGCTAAATCAGCAAAGTTTACATTGTCGTGGACATTAAAATACATTTTAATTGTCTGGATCAGGAATTATTTAATAGATAGTCGAAAATCAAACTTTGTGAGAAAAATTGTAAACTCTTGCACATTGAGAATTCCAAAGCTATGCTACTATGTAAATAATAGTCAAGTAAATTTAAGATTTAAATATCACTGTAACTGTACTGTAGATCTAAACGAAAATGTAAAATTAAAGGTTAAGAACTCATTTAAAGATTATGTTTTAAGATATCTATTATAGCTCCTTACAACACTGTATACTGTACAAGGGTGCTACAATGTGTGGTTATTATAAAGTTGAATGTCTGTAGATATGTTACTTTACTAACATCGCATTATCTGTTTTACTAACATCTTTATCTTTGTAAACTGTATAATTTTATACGAAATAACCTCATAATAATAATAATTATTATTATATAAACGTATTCATTACATCATACATAGCGTAATAACTGTATTACATAATGCACTTGGACGCAGTATAGTTGATGTCTGTGTGTGTGCGTGTGTGCTTCTTCTTCTTCTTCAATGAATCTAACGTCCAGGGACATGATACTGCTCACCTCCCTATGCCAGGACTCCCTACACGCTGCAATGCCCCAAGTGCATTTATTTCTAAGGATCAATGCTGAAGTGTTTAAATCTTTCTGTGCAAAATCTAAATATATTAACATTTGTCCTCCTGCAGGTTTTTTAGCTGGTTCTATGGCTTGTTGAAGAGCTATCTTCACTGGAACGTCATCAGGTAGTCTAAGCATATGCCCAATCCATCTTAAACGTCGTTTTTTATTTTTCTTGTCCAAGGTTCTTTTATTTTTCATATAGATCTTTGTTTGAAATTTTCTTTGGCCATCTAATACCCTAAATGTTTCTGTAATTTCGCCTTTAAAACGCGTCGATTTCAGCTTTATGATTTGCTTTTAATGTGTGTGCTCATGGCTGTTGATTTGGCTGTAACCGTTGCATGTTTTGTCTACTAGCAACACGTTTCTCTGGAAAATTCTAGAACGCGGGGCTCTAGGCGTTAACTACGTTAACAAGCACTGCTGGTGTTTTGTCATAATATTAGTGTACGTTTTACATGTTACGTAGTTCCAGATACCGGATTCTAGTCTTCAAAGAATTTTTATTTATGCTACGTCTGCCGTGCGTGTTCAGAGTACAGCTGTTCACTCTCTGCTTCTGTCAACATCCGCCTTGCTCGAGCATAAAGGACTCTCCCTTCCCGATTCCCTTTCGCGTCCCGATGACGCGTAGTTGTCTTCTTCGTAACGTGACGGCTTTGTGTGCTGGACGCGCTCATTATTGGAAATAGGGGGAGGCGTTTTCGGAGACGGTTAATGTGAGCCCCAAGTTATCAGTTCTGCCGTAAATCTGTTTTAAAAGCAAACAGCGTTTGGAAGGCTGACTGACGGCTTTGAATTTAAATGTTTTGAATTTAGTAAGTGACCCTGAAATTGTTTATCTTGTTCAAATTTACGAGGCAAGGTCAATCAGACTAACATTGAAATTTTGCTAATTGAGGTCAAGCTGACCAGTGAATCGAATCACCGCAGGGGTCACTGGTTCATCTGTGCAAATCATCTTTTATGACGTAACTGGGTACTGTAAATATAGTGGATGCATAAAAACAATACATAAACAGCAGCGCGAGAAACGGTACCTGTTAATAAGACCCCATTTGAAACTACTACATATGATAATCCTAATTACTGAATAATTGTATTGTTTTGTTTAGATTTTGGTATCCAACTTTATTATTTTTTTGTTTTCAGTTGTTTTTGGATAATTTGTATCATTTATACTGTTTTTATTTGTATATTTTTCTTATTTGTTTTTGTTATCTGCAACATCGCCGTTAATTTTTAATATGACTAATCTATTTATAAGAAAGGGCAGGAGACTAGATGACCCTATGGTCCGTCCCTGCCCTGTTCCATGATTATAATTACTTAATATTTAAAAAACTTTTGATGTTAAACTAATTGGAGAAAATAAATGTTCTATGTCTATGTACTTGTTGACAGTTTTCAAAATAGAGTTCTCGCTAAGTTTAGGAGGGCGCGTGTATTGTATTAGACTTGTTTATCGTTAGTGTGTGCTTGCATAGCTGCTGAAATGAGGACGCTCGTCCCTGGCCTCTTATTTTAGCCTTTGCTGACACAAAATCATGTTTGTCATAGTTTTAATTCTACAACAATCGACGGAGAAATGCATTTTGATCCAGTGCATTCATGACAATTGAGAGAGAGAGAGATAGAGAGAGAGAGAGAGAGAGAGAGAGAGAGAGAGAGAGAGAGAGAGAGAGAGAGAGAGAGAGAGAGAGAGAGAGAGAGAGAGAGAGAGAGAGAGAGAGAAAAGAAAGAAAGGCAGAGAGAGAAGAAAGAGAGAAAGCGAGAGAAAGAGACACACAGAGAGAGAGAGGTGAGAGAGAGAGAGAGAGAGAGAGAGAGAGAGAGAGAGAGAGAGAGAGAGAGAGAGAGAGAGAGAGAGAGAGAGAGAGAGAGAGAGAGAGAGAGAGAGAGAGAGAGAGAGAGAAAGAGAGAGAGAAAGAGGGAGAGAGAGAGAGAGAGAGAGAGAGAGAGAGAGAGAGAGAGAGAGAGAGAGAGAGAGAGAGAGAGAGAGAGAGAGAGAGAGAGAGAGAGAGAGAGAGAGAGAGGGAGAGAGAGAGAGAGAAAGAGAGAGAGAGAGAGAGAGAGAGAGAGAGAGAGAGAGAGAGAGAGAGAGGGAGAGAGAGAGAGGGAGAGAGAGAGGGAGAGAGAGAGAGAGAGAGAGAGAGAGAGAGAGAGAGAGAGAGAGAGAGGGAGAGAGAGAGAGAGAGAGAGAGAGAGAGAGAGAGAGAGAGAGAGAAAGAGAGAGAGAGAGAGAGGGAGAGAGAGAGAGAGAGAGAGAGAGAGAGAGAGAGAGAGAGAAAGGAGAGAGAGAGAGAGAGAGAGAGATGGAGGGAGGGAGAGAGAGAGAGGGAGAGAAAGAGGGAGAGAGAGAGAGAGAGAGAGAGAGAGGAGAGAGAGAGAGAGAGAGAGAGAGAGCGAGAGAAAGAGAGAGGGAGAGAGAGAGAGAGAGAGAAAGGGGAGAGAGAGCGAGAGAGAGAGAGAGAGAGAGAGAGAGAGAGAGAGAGCGAGAGAAAGAGAGACAAAGGAGAGAGAGAGAATGCAATTGTCATTTTGACCAAGAATGCAGCGTTACATTTGTCCTTATTTTTGCCCGGGAAATATGAAATTGCCCCCCATATTCATCAGACTTTTGTTGACGCGGTGAACTCTCTCGAGTTCCTAGTTTTGCTGCTAGCGCGACGAACTTTTCCACGTGGCACGGTGCCAAGTTCTAGATCGAGGTGAGGTCGTCGGGCGAGCAGGGTTTTTCAACGCTTCCCAGCTTTCCTACCGGCAACTGCGCACTTGGCAAACATTCCAGCGGGAGTGGGGATGATGGAGATCGTCAACATCTTTCGCCACCTGCAACCTAGATTCGCGATTCGATTTTAAATATCGTGCTATTATAGTAGAATTTATTGTTATAATAGTACTTGTATTATAAGTAACAGTTCCATTGCTGCTTGCTGTACAATGTAGCCAGAAGTCATGCATAACTGTTAGCCATTGTCCACTGTATTTTCGTGTTGTGAATGGGGCGTAGCAAATGATAGATTCTACGCCAATTTATTTATGTATTTCCTACCCCAACTGCTGCCCCCCCCCTGGTGCCAAAGTTTCGTATGCTTGTCATAAAGGGCTTTCTTTTTATGTTTATGTAACTCGCATAGTTTATGTTTTTTTCAATGTTATATCAATTTATATGTATGTTTGAGTTGCTGTGGAATAAATTCATAATTCATAATAATTCATTTTCCTTTTTTGCCTAATTTTAGTTTAATTCGTTGTATATTTCTGAGCATACTTCTAACTAAATGATTGTTAATCATCTCGGGAAGAAAAACCAGGTTTTACGTGTATTGTTTTGTAAGCGAGCTTTTTGCTGAGATAGCCCTCTTGCCGTGTTGTTGTTGTTGTTATTGTCTGTGCTTGTATGCGCGGTTACTGACCTCTAGCGGAGGAAATGAACAACAATAAACCCACGACTTCGCAAACGCTGATACGATCGCGCTGTTATTAATGCATGATCAATAGTTTATACAATATTATTCATTTCATTCGCCGCTTGCGAAAAATTCAAAATTGTTTTAGAAAATGAATGCCAAACTAAAGCGTGTATGTCCGAGTCAGCTTTAGTGTAAAGACCCGTTCACATTTGCCCCGTAAATGGAACTCCCAGCGCTGATTCCAATTACGTCGATGTACTTTTTTTGAAATTTCGTTGGCGTCTGTTCAAATAAACTTTCTTTCATTGATGAGTTTCCTATGTGTAGGAATTGTGTTCTTCATAAATTATTGTCTCTTGCAGTTCTATAACAGTGCGGCTTAACTGCGTATTAGATATTAGCTTGTAGAACTGACAAATTTGGTTTAAACATAGGATTTATTGAAGATGTAACATACGAGTAGGTCTGAAACAGACAGTTTTACAACTGATATATGTTTTCCCTTAGTGAGAGTGAAGTGCTAGACAGATGCAGAACAATGGTGACCACAATGTACAAAAAACGTTGCAATAAATACGAACATTACTATTGTTAGTGAGAGTGAAATGCTAGACAGATGCAGAACAATGGTGACCACAATGTACAAAAACCGTTGCAATAAATATGAACATTACTATTGTTAGTGAGAGTGAAATGCTAGACAGATGCAGAACAATGGTGACCACAATGTACAAACAACGTTGCAATAAATATGAACATTACTGTTGTTAGTGAGAGTGAAATGCTAGACAGATACAGAACAATGGTGACCACAATGCACAAACAACGTTGCAACAAACATATGAACATTACTATTATAACAAAAGTAACGTAGTTAATACTATTTAAAGTTTTTACTATTTTAATGCTATTTACTAAGAACTTTCTTACTGGGAACTTTTACTTTTAATTAGCATGCTTAAAAAGGACTGTAAATTTAGGTATAGAATACAGTAGTAGCTTTCTAAGTTGAAGAAGCCTTTTTGCGTGCTGTACATGAGTCTGTGTAAGAAGTTAAAGGATGTACTAGGAAGCCAATGTTTGAATTTTGTGAGTTCGTCAGTTGAACAAGGTATTGGGACCTGCTACAGATGTACTTGACTCATTTACCAGGATTCTACAGTGTGTGAAACTTTATTTACATATATATATGTTATTGCATACCTATGTTGCTTTGACTTTGTTTACTCTATTGTTTGTTTGTTTGTTTACATTCAGTTGAACATGGTATTGGGACCTGCTACAGATATACTTGACTCATTTACCAGGATTCTACAGTGTCTGATACTTTATTTACATATATATATGTTATTGCGTACCTATGTTGTTTTGACTTTGTTTACTC